>JBBBDQ010000231.1:1872500-2135000 GCA_037127315.1 Ascarosepion bandense | reverse complement strand
TAAACACCATATTTCTGCCTCAAAAACATGTCAATTGTTAATGCATTATAAAAATGGAAGACAGCTAAACTTTGTTGCTTCTAATAATAGTAACCCCATCAAATCTAAACTAGCGAAGATTAATATAATGTATGAATTTCAATGCTCTGTACAAAAGTGTGTTTCTTGGCATAAATCAGTTACCTATATTGGTCATACTACCATTTTTCTGAGAAGACACCTTACATGCCACATATCTAGTAATAATAGTGCAATGAAAAACATTTATTCACCCATAACTTACAAGAACCCTGAAGAGATTTTGGTTGAAACTGCAAAAATTCTATTTCAATCAGAATATCAAAGACACCTCGCTATAAGAGACGCACTTCAAACAATTTTCCTCTACCATCAACCTAACATTATTTAAAAGCGGAAATGGAGTTTTGAATGTTTTTTTTAATAGACGCTCACGCGATATCCAGCCGCGCGCATCACGTGATAGATTTAAAAACTCTCCTTTTTCAAAAAACACTAAAACACAAACAGTCAAACATGAAGACACAAAAAAACCAAAAATATAACACCCTTGAAAATGTCCTGTGAAAAGGCTGATAGCGCTTGAAAAGTTGAAGATTATAGTACATTTTTACATTCCTTATCTCCAGCAACAATTATACATGTAAAAATACTGAAAAAATTAAATAAAAAATTAATAAATCTTCCTAGTTGGTCGTTTTTAACGAAACATGTTTATATATATATATATATATATATGTGTGTGTGTGTGTGTGTGTGTGAATCTAGTATATCCGACTCAATTGTTCGCAATGATTCTTCTTCCCCGGTTAACGATTTGCCAAAAAGCCACCATAGTTTAGAAATTCAAGTGGCCTTTGGGAGATTGTATCTCCAACGGATTAAATAATATTTATATTAGTCACACCACAAAGTTGCTTTCACGACGCTTGACACTACATTTGAATGATAATTCTAACATTTTAGGCATGTAAAACAACATGCCTAGCTACATACAGTCAGTTAAGTGCCATACGTGATACACGCTTGGGCGATCATGTCTCGAAAGAGACATGACTGACTGGTCAGAAGATTATCCCAGAGTAGGTTGCCATGGCTTTCTGCGGTAGACTGGTTGCCAGCCAAGGCTACAGAACCCACTCTGTCCTGTTATTTAACCCAAAACTGGTGGGAAGAGACGAATTAATGTCTTTCCCAAAGTTATTTGAACGTAAGTGAAGGCAAGCAATTCAAATGGAATTCGAACTCGACTCCCTGATTTCTCGGTCTGAGCCGATATCCACTGCACAACGCCCATAGCTTCATACACAATTCCGAAAAACCCTAGTTGAAAACACAACTATGCTTAAACAGGAAAACAATAAACAAAAATTAAAAATTCTCGAATCTATATACATAAAACAGTTGAAACATCACATGAACAAGATAAACTATGAAATCTCCACAAATATTCTTAAATGCCTATAATTAATAACAGAAGCCATTGGTTTATTTCAATGGCTTCCGATACTTAATATTTCTTGTTTTCACTCTCGCTTTATCATGTGTGACGTCACGAGCTGTGATGCGACATTCGCTTCCAGCGTCTTAAATGCACGTGTTTGTTGTTGCTTGGAAATCTTCCATGTAAACGAAAACAGTGTATCATTACAGTTTGTCCGTGTTTATAATATATAATGTAATTTGACATTTTTAAAAATGTTTTACGTAAGCCGAAAGCTTAGATTGGATTATTAAAGAATTATGTATCAGTATTGTAATGTTCTTTCTTCATTTAGTGATAATGTTATTAAACTTCTCAGAGAATATGAAAAATTTACATAAAATAGATAAATTTATCGAAACATGCATTAATATATATATATAGGTGCGAGTTTGTAACCCAGGGTTACAAACTCACACCTATCTATATGAATATGTCAGCTTTATCACTGATACTGAGCGCTTTTAAACCACGCATATATAATATATAAATAATATATATAACAAATTGCATATATATATATATATATATATATATATATATATAGGTTGAGACTAAGTCCCAATTTGTGTTCACGATACAGACATTTAGTGTCCGCTTACCTATAAATAGTCAACATGAACAACTAATAATTGATATGTAATAGTAAGCAGGTTATCTATTATTAAAATAAGACAAACCGGCACTTAATTAAAGGATTCGCAATGATTGCGAATCAGAAATAATCCATCATTACTTCGGTAAAACCGACCGTCAGACACAGAAAATGTCATTTCTTAACAGATGTGCGTAATTATTTATAAAGTACGCATAAGTAATCACATCAACCACGTCTGGATGTGCAGCTATGAGTCTTTTCAACGTGTTATTCTTAACAGAGTGTCCGGAATTGTGTGAATTATAAAAGTGATCTCAAGAAAATATCCATGGTCCGTGAATAATTCGTCTTGTGACTGATTTTAATGGCTGAATCATTTTGATATTGTCGAAGTCTTGAACTGATTCCTGCTTTCTTGTGAAATATTTTACCCTTTGTGAGGATGGCATTCATGCAAAAAGATCTCTTGTTAGTAAAATTATTAAAGATATGAACACATTTTATTGTTTAGATATACATACTTTACGAATTATATTTACAATATACATCATTCTTTTTCGCAATAGTGGTACAGTGGATATCGGCTCGGAACGAGAAACCGGGGAGCCGAGTTCGAATTCCAGTTGAATCCATTGTATTCACTTACGTGCAAATACCCTTGGGAAAGGTATTAATCCGTCTCTTCCTTCCAGTTATGGTTTAAATAGCAGGACAGATTGGGTTCTATAGCCTTGGTCGGCAGCCAGTCTACCGCAGAAAGCAATGCCAACCTACTGCGAGATAATCTTCTGCCCAGTCAGTCATGTCTCTTTCGAGACATGATCGCCCAAGCGTGTATCACGTATGGCACTTAACTGACTGACATATATACTGAAATGTATTCATTATCTATCTATCTATCTATCTATCTATCTATCTATCTATCTATCTATCTATCTATCTATTTCTGTTCTTATCTGTTTCTTTGTATCACTAAATCTATTCATATCCCTCTCACATTCTTACTCTCTCTTTTCCTCTATGTGTGTGTATGTTATATATATAAATATATATATATAATTATAAAATTGGTATAGTTATATACAAAAATACTTAACAGCGGGAATAATGGTAGAAATAAACAGTGAGAAGACAAGAAAAACACTATAAGGTAACTATCGATTTCACACCTCATTGGGATATTCTTGACTTGAAGATCATATTGATGCATAAAACTGAACCACCCAATTCAGTGGGAACTCTTATACCCACTTCTTTCTCTCTATTTCTCTCTCTTTATATATATATATATATATATATATATATATATATATAGCCAAATGAAAATTTTATGAGAAATTATTGTAAGTTTCTATTGTAAGAATTATAAGCTCTTAAGATATACTTTCAGTACAGGGTCACTTACTTTAGTGACATATTCGACTCTCTACCTTAGTTCTAGGGCAACGTCCTTAGTTCGCATAGCATTAAGAAAATGAATATCAATGAACTTTGTCTTCTTGCTTTTTTAATAGATTTGCTACCCTTATAACTTACACTGTTTAAACAACTTCACAAGTTCAAAACCACGTGGATGCATCCAAAATAAAAAAAAAATGGCTCATTATTGACTCGTTCCATAGCACGTGTTGAGCTATCCAATCATTCACTAATTCGTTGTGATGCATAATTCAAACTTCATAATTCAGGCAGAGATGGCTCAATGAAAAATGTTTTGATACGCATAAATGTTTGATCTCTTGATGCTGAATGAAAAGCTAGGTTGTTCCGACTACACGATGTTTCAGCCTAGACGAGTTGAAATTCCAGAGACTATTGAAAAATAGTGGAAAAATCTCAAGGAAACGGCGTAGTCTGCTTCGCTTGAAGTTCTTGGTAAGTCACGGCGTAAGCATTAAAATTAGTTTCATGAAAGCAGTGCAAAAATACGGTCACTGATTAGAAAATACCTTCTACTCATAAGGTAAGGATTACAAACAAAGAACCTTCATTAAAATAAATTACATTTGGGCTGTAAACTAACTACTCAACGGGCCGTAAGAAAAAACGAAAAGATAGTAGTGGTCATCAAAAACCGCTGAGCTACCATCTGCTTCTGACAGAAATGATATTGAGGACAAAACATTTTTATTGCCCATAGCAAGCAAAGGAAATTACCGTCTATATTATCACCAAACGGATCTCCCGTACTAACTGATAAAGATGACATTCTAATCGCTACAATGAACACTTTATAGTGACTTATATTCTCCATCTAATGTATATCGAAATGTCAGTCAACTCATTTGCTCTAAAGTCAGAAATTCTGAAACTAGATTTTGATCCAATATATACGGAAGTCAAAACAGCTATAAAGTAATTGGCATCAGATAAAGCATCTGGCTATAAAGCAATAGCAGCCAAGGTGTACATATAAAGTAGGCTCTTTGATTTGTTTGCCATGAAGTAGATGCACGGCCAGATTCCTTAGAAATTAACAGCCTTCTCCATTACCAATCTATTTAATAAGAAAGGAAAAATAAAACGAATTGCGTGATAATTGTCGGGGTATATCATTGCCCTATGTAGCAGGCAAAATACTTGATCGAGTTAATCTAAACAGAACAAAAACGCATGTTGTAGTTCATGTTTTATCCTGAATCATAACGTGTTTCTTGTCGTTCGGAAGATATATTTCCATGAGAATATGTTAGAATTTTTAAGTCAGATACTTTTCATATTAAGAATTAAATGAGGCAAGAATGTGTAGTGGCTCCTCTTATTTACTACTAACTAAAAGCCGTACTCCGTTTAAGCTAGCTCTTTCGCGTGGCTAATTGGCCTTCTGGCCCAAAACTAAAGAGACCCCTGATCCAGTTTAAAAAGCAGCAATGATAATTTTGAAGAAATAACTTTGAACTCCTGAATTCACTCCATGGAATTCCAAAACCTCACTTTAACTCTCATTCGGGTAATAAGTCTAATTCGAAGCAAGAGATCGATTTGGACCCAAACTCCGACTTGAGCAGAAATACGAATTAAAGCTTAAAATTGATTTTTTTAAAATCACAAACTCCGTGGGTGGAACTTTGATTGTGCTGAATTCTTCAAATCACAAACTCTGTGGAATTTCAAAACCTTACTTCATGTAATCTCTTACTTTAAGTTAGCTTTCTTGGCATTTAGAAGAAATCAATTTGATTTCCTCAATTCACAAAGTTTTAGAGATATTTTTAAATTGAGTTTACAGCAATAATAATAATAATAATAATAATAATAATAATAATTCAGATTTTTTTCGTTTTCCAATAAAGATTAAATCTTTTAAAATCACTATTTTTTCAGTTATTTTAAAATCTGAATTTTTAACTCTTCCCTCCTAATTTGCAAACAAATCCCAATGTTGAAAATTCAAGCACCAGATGAAGGGCAGATGTTTAGTCTTGAGTTTGTCCTGATTTCAAAAAGGTATCATATGTCTATGTAAAGCGAGTGTGGACAGAGTTAACGTGGATACAGACACAGAGACAGACAGAACGTGCAGTTTATTTATTTAGCTTGTCTTTTCTCTTACGTTGGCTTATGCCTTCGGTGATTATAGCAAATGCAATTTTGTTTGAACTTAGAACAACAGGTTGGCTTTTTAATCATCAAAGATTTAAGTCAAAGATTCTTACAAGTAAAAATTTCGTAAACTTTTTGTTTGCAGTTGATGTGGTTTTGATCGTTAGCGCTTTCCAGGAACTACAAGAAGTCGTTAACAGGTTTTGCTATGCAGCAAAAAGCATTTGGTTTAACAATAAGTGTGGAAAAACAAAATTTGTATAACAGCCAAAATTTATGCATATTCAAATAAGGTAATAATAACAAGGCCCTAAAACGGTGCAACATCACGTCAAACTTTGTGGACACCACGATTTTAAATTTTGTGATGCTGTGGATATCGGCTCGAAACGAGAAATCGGAGAGCTGTGTTCGAATTGCAGTTGAATTTGTTGCATTGTTACGAGCAAATACCCTTGGGAAAGGTATTAAACCGTTTCTTTCCTCTAGCTATGACTAAAAAAAAAAAAGGAAAGATTGGGTTCCATAGCCTTGGTTGGCAATCAGTCTACCGCAGAAAGTAGTGGCAAAATCTTCTGCCTAGTCATTCATGTCTGTTGGGGCGCTCTCCAACACGGAAATGGACTATTCGAATCACTATATAAAATAGTAATGATTATACCACGAGGAAGGAAGTCGAGGAAGGAAGTCAAGTAAGGAAGTCGAGTGAGCAAGTCAGTCGAGTATTTCCGGTATTGCACCGGAAGTGTTCTACTAGTCAATCTATCACGTCTCTACGACGATACTGTATACTAATTACCTTGTTCTGTACTCTATTAATCCTTACCTCTTGTAAATACTTCTCTTTCCTGTCAATACACCTACTTTTATACTATTACGTTGTTTTGTAGTATTTCACATAATTCTGTTACCCGACGTAACAATGTCTCTTTCGAGACATTATCGCTCAAGCGTGTATCACGTATGGAACTTAACTGACTTATTGGCTGACATCTTTTCTATACGTAAAGCAACAACAAAGCAACTCTAGTGTTTTTTAGATGATGAAATAGTAAATAGGAATGCCAAGGTGAAACTACTTTTGGAATGTTGCGTGTAAAGTTCTAGAAAGAGAGAGAACTGAGTTTGAGAACGAAACTTTAAATTTACCGTGCTGTTCTCACCACAACGTTGCTAGATCTGTCGGAATCATAGTCACCATATAGAAAGCATATAATTCTCCTAAATACTTTCCATGGGAGATTTTTTTAGAAATATCTGTGGTTTTACATAAAATGAGAAAGTGTGAAAGAATTAATGAGATACATAGAAAGTATAGAGGCCTTTGGGATGCAGGCTCAATTAATATAGGCTGGCCATATTATTAGGATAAATGATGAAAGATTATGAAAAAAATTCGCTTATGGCTACGCTCAGACAGGGGTATGTAGCGTAGGAAAACAATCTCTTCGATACAAATATAAGCTGAAAAATAATAACATATTTGTGTACAGGTTCCTGTTCTCTTGTTCCCTGTTTAGAATCGGGTTTCCGTGGGTTGCTTCCAAAGACTATTTCAGATCTGTACATGTAACATCTCTAAACTCTAAACTGAACTGTAAGATTTATATCTACAAATTTATTTTTGTTCTCTCGCCTCATTTACAGTAGACAGGTTCGCTTATCGCCTGGTTCGCACTCATCAGCCGGCCATTTAAACAGGATTAGAGTTCTTCCCTGTTTAAGATCGAGGTTCAGGCTCCTAAAATCTTTTGATGTTCTTTTACTCCCTGACATTATCGCCTTGCCCGGGACAAATTGATTTAAGAAGTGCTGCTGACTGTAATATATGGAGAAAATTGTCCCAAAATGTCATTCGGGGCACCATTCGCACACCGATTGTACACATATGCAATTTAAGTAAACTTCGGAAGAATAGTGTCTTTGTTCACATTTTGTGTGTGTGTGTGTGTGTGTGTGTGTATATATATATATATATATATATATATATATATATATATATACATATATACACACACACACACACACACACACACACACACACACACACATATATATATATATATATATATACATACACAAAATGTGAAAAAAGACAGTATACTTTTATATATATATTTGCTTGTCAACTATATAAACAAGGACTTGGCCCTCAGAATCAAAAGGAACCCTATATGTAAAAGCACAAATTTATTCGCCTGAAGAGAGTCAATCTTAGACTCGAAACACGTGTAGCGTCACAAATATCATCATGGACACTTAAAAAATCATAACATGTATAATATTTTTAAACAACAATAAATATACACTTTAAGAAAACGTTCACGGCCTCTCACACTTTTTATTCTATACCAATTCCTCTCGTTGGAACAATCCTATTTCCTTTTCTAATATATATATATATATATATATATATATATATATATATATATAAAGATCCGTACATATGATCATTCATTGTAATCCATCTATTTATTACCTGTACGTTTAAACTTGAATAATTAAAACAAATATTTAATGTGTTGTAATTATATTTTCTACCTGTGTAGTACACATTGATTTTGCAAGTGCTGATTAATACATTTTGATAATGGCTGCATCAGACATTATAAGTTTCATCTTTGAAAGAAAAACTATCTCTAGAATAAAATGTGAAGTTACAGGAATACGAAGAGAAATTTAACAAATTCTTTGAAGTGAATTATCTAAAAAGTGACACAGCATAAAGAAAAATATATATGTGTTCGTGTCTTTGAATTCCTCTACTCGTCTTCGGCTTTATCTCGTATCGAATAATTTTTTTTTTGATTGCTTCCTTTATGATGATGGCGTTGATGATTAAGTAAACCAATTATTTTATGGAATAACCGTTGGCATTGAATGCATATTCATGCTGGTCGAGGATGTGGTCGATCTCATCGATCCTTTTTCTTCTGTCACTTGACTTCTTCCTTTTATCTTCTGGTAGCTTCGAAGTTCCTGGTTTCGATCGTGATAGTGCATCGTCAGTTGATACGTTCTTTTCTTTTAAACGATGATCAAATCCAGTGGCTTTGACTAATGTTTTGGGTAACTCCTTGTAGCTCTTTCGAAGTGGTCTTTTCTCAGAAGAGGGTTTACTGAATAAGACTTGACGTGGAAACCTTGACTCTTCTATTCTTGCTTCATGTCCTGATCATCGATGTATATTGGGGTGTAATGTAAATCGCCTCGGAATGAAAAATCCAGGAGAAACGTAGATATATATCTTGTTACATCGATGTGAAATATCAATTTTTATAATTATTTCAGCCCCAGAAAAGCAGAAATGCCACTGATGCGTAGGGGGTTAGAGTGAGAAAATATAAAAAGGTAAACAGAATGTCGAAGAAAAGATAAGAAATGCATGGGAATCAAGTAGATAAAAGATGGCAATTGACGATGTATTTAAAATTTTGGAGATTGTAGCTATTTGGAAAGCAAGCAAATATGTTCTACAAATGGGAAGAGGGAGAAAAAAATCAGAATAGAAGAGGCGGTTAAATTTAACTAGTTCGACGGTAAAACCTAGACGCCATCTTCTATGTGCTTTTTTCCATTCAGGACGTAGTCGATCATGGCTTTCAACGTTTTTCTATCCCTGGTGACTCTGAGCACACCTTATCCTGTTACACCATGCAATCCTCGTTCCGTCAACCACCTGATTAGGTCCTTCAAATATATTATCCGTTGCTTTCCCCTGTCTATTTTTCCCTCTATCTGGCCTATTAGTATCAGATTCTTCAAGCCCTCCTTCCTCATTGCGTGTCCCAGGAACTTCAGCTGTCTCTTCCTGATGCTCAGTATTAATTTCCTTTTCGTTTTCATCATTTCCAAGACCTCATCATTGCTCACATGCTAGATCCATAAGATTTGCTACATCCTTTTGTAGAAACACATTTCAGTTGCTTCAAGTTTTTCCTTCATCTTTGATGGTATTGTCCAGCATTCACTGCCATATTGGAGAACGGACAACACGTAGCAATCCAGTACTCTTTTTCTTGTTTCTAGCAAAATTGTCCTGTTTCTTAATACTTTACTCAACTTCTGGAATGCTTCCCTCGCCATGCCAATTCGCCTTCGGATCTCTGTGTCGCACTTTCCGTCTTCTGGTATAAATCTTCCCAGGTATTAGTCGCACGAATAAATACATGCAGTCAGGGTGCCAGGGAAAAACTCATCTGAGCAGTTGGCAGGAAAATACATGTAGAAAAAAAAACAGATGGAAGCCACACAACATCTCGGTAAAGAAAAAAACTGAAAGTGGATTGCCAAATCAGGATCAGTTATATTGCAGATCTTTGAATTTTGTTAAGAACTCCAAGATGACTAGCAAAAGCACCCGACCTGATATAGGCAACAGTCTTCAATGCACTGATGAATGGTAGTTTTATAAATAGGCAAAATGAATTCTGACTAGAAAAACAGTGAACTAACCTTCCTAGCAGTAGGTGCAGCTATGGATTCAATGTCAGTCAGTTGAGTGACATACTTGATACACGCTTTGGACGATCATGTCTCGAAAGAGACACGACTGACTGGGCAGAAGATTATCTTGCAGTAGGTTGCCATTAGTTTCTGCAGTAAACTGGTTGCCGACCAAGGCTATAGAAGCCAATCTGTCCTATTATTTGACCCATAACTGGAGGGAAGAGACGGATTAATACCTTTCCTAAGGGTATTTGTGCGTAAGTGAATGCAAGGAATTCAACTGGAATTCGAACTCGGCTCCCCGATTTGTCATTCCAAGTCGATATTCATTGCACCACAACACAAATCCGATTCAATGAAGTTATTCTATTTGAGATCCTTTGAAAATGTGAGGCCAAGGAATCGCAGTGGTCTCTAGAAGACTAGCATTATCCATTCTGATGGTAGGCAAGAATGTTTCTCTGCGGTTGTAAAAGAAGAGCTGCTTCGTTTTGGAGGCATCAAAATTTACGAGCCATTTCTTACGCCATTCATTTAAAGATTGAAGATCCTTTGAAGTGCGGCAGCAGGTCTACTTTATCAGCATGAAAGTTTTCTTATTTAGACGGGCGTTAAATTGTTATATTGTTACATCATTAAAATCTGTCAATAACGTTTTCATATAATATCTATTAAAAAATTGAAAACTTTTTGAAAAATGTACTAGTAGATAATTAAAATTTTCAACTAAATTTTACTAATAGAAATGTAGCTTGAACGTTCTTGTTTTCAGCTCGGAAGGACAAATCGGAGAGCGGAGTTCAAATTCCAGTTGAATTCGTTGCATTTACATACGTACACATTCCATTGAGAAAAGTATTAATTCTTTTCTTTTTCTTCTAGCTATGCGTTGTCTAGCA
Source organism: Ascarosepion bandense (assembly GCA_037127315.1). Lineage (NCBI taxonomy): Eukaryota > Metazoa > Mollusca > Cephalopoda > Sepiida > Sepiidae > Ascarosepion > Ascarosepion bandense. Next base: position 2,124,010 of record JBBBDQ010000231.1, on the reverse strand, counting down.
GGACTGATCGGGTTCGGGTTCTGTAGCCTTGGTTAGCAACCAGTATACCGTAGAAAGAAATGGCGACGTATTGCGGAAAAATCTTCTGCCTAGTCAGTCATGTCTTGAAAGGGACATGGTCGCCTAAGCGTGTATCACGTATGACAACTGACTGCCTGACCATTGAAGACAGTGTTTAATTATCAGCGATTCGATACTTTGATGTTTTCCAGGACTTTCTCTGATATAAATATTGAAACTGATAAAGGAAGCTTTAATTGTAGTTGTGTCTTTCAAAAATCATTTTCTCTTAATCTTCTTTTGATAAAACCTCCGATGTAAATCGGTTAGATATGCTAGTTTTTGATAAGAGGAAATCTTAAAGAAAGCAAGTAAATCACTCATACTGTCCTTGCATGAGTACACGCAAGGAATGCAATAGATTATTATTATTATTATTATTATTATTAAAAAAAGATAGGAAATATTTTTACCTATAGAAAAGCCTGTATGTTAATAAGTAAAAATGTAATTAAATGTAGATTTTTTCCATTTCTAAAAGCATCAACACGGAAAGATAATTTGCTTTCTGTTTTAATCTAATTATCTAAACATTTCTTTCATGTTTCTCGATACAATATTCATTTTCCATCTTCAAACGACAATTAGTTGACGGCATCAGCAAAAGATTTGTGTTGCAAAAATACGGCAAAGTTTATTTGTTTTTGTTTCGCTTTTTCTCTGGCGATGATGTAATACCAGTCGAAGTGTACAAATATGGTGGAAACGTAAGTTCTTCGATTTGTTTATCATGATTTGGATGCATGACTAGGTTCCTCGAAAATGTACAGACGCCTCCATTAGCTATCTATTTAGTTGAAAAGGTAAAAAAAAAAAGAATTGTGTGACAATAATCGGTCTATGTCATTACACCCTGTAGCAGGCAAAATACTTGCTCGAGTTATTCTAAACAGAATAATGACGCGTACTGGAGTTCATGTTTTATCCTAAATCCCAGTGTGTTTCTCTCGCCCGGAAGATATATCTCTTGCAATAAGCTACAGAAAAATTGCAGGAGTAAATGGTGAGTTATTTGCGATAGGTGGTAACTTGGCTAGTGTATTTGCCGTTATTAATCACGTCGGTTTGCGGTCGATGCTGAAGAAAATTCCTGATAAGATCTTCAATATCATAATACTCTTCCATGACAATATGCAAGCATTTGTTAAGTAAGATGCTTTAAATATTAAGAATTAGACGAAGTAAGAATGTGTAGTGGCCTCTCTTTTATTTATGGGTAGCTTAAAAACCGCACTTTTCAGAGAAAAGCTAATTGGGTTTTTAGTATAAAATTAAACAGACATCTGATTCGGCTTAGAAAACAGCAATGATAATTTTGAAGAAATAACTTTGAATTCCTCGATTCATTCCATGGAACTTCAAAACCTAACTTTAAATCTGATTCGGACTATAAGTCTTATTCTGATTAAAAGTTTGTACCGAAACTCCAATTTGTGAAGAAATACTAATTCAGGCTGAAAATTTAATTCTTTAAATCGCAAACTCCGTTGAACTCTAATTATGCTGAGTTCTTCAAATCACAAACTCAGCGGAACTTCAAACCCTCACCTCACTAAACATCTCACTAAAAATCATTTTTCATCAATGCATGATGTGGTGCAGTGGATATCAGCTCAGAACGAGAAATCGGAAAGCCAAGTTCGAATTCCAGTTGAATTTGTTGCATTCATTTACGTGCAAATACTCTTGGTAAAGGTATTAATCCGTGTCTTCTCCCTCTTAGACTATGTAGGAAATACAAATAAAGCAATGACATGAACAAAATTATAATTTAGTCAACTTTGTTAATTAACTGACTAATTAAATGCTTTCATGACTTTACTAGTAAATCACAGGAAAATATTAGATCAGTTATTTATTTTCGCTTATGTACATACATTTGAATATTCGCTTGTACCTGTGTGAGAGCGAGAAAGAGAGAGAGTGAGAGTGAGATAGTTATGTCACTAAATAAAGATTATCACATTATCACGTGCTTTAATACATACAAACAGATCTATCTATCCTGTCAAATAACAGGACAGATTAGGTTCTATAGCCTTGGTTGGTAACCTGCCTAACACAGAAAATAATGGCAACCTACTGCAAGAAAAACGCCTGCCCAGTTCGTCATGTCTTTTTCAGGAAATGACCGCACAAGCGTGTCACATATTGCACTTAACTGACTGACCCATTTTTACCATATGTCCGAATGTTAATTCCCCTTTCCAGGACGATCCGACTCAAAAGCTGCATTCAAAATAGTATGTTTATATTATTGAACATTTTAATTCTTTTCCATATTAGTAATGTACATTTACATGGACAACTCCACATTCGACTCGTCCGGAGTGCACCCACCCGACTTCCCTATTAGAACTGAGGCCAAACTGCACGACGTATATATTACCCCGACAGTAGTATCCAGAGTAATTTCAAAACTCGACCCCCATAAGGCGTGTGGAGACGATGGAATCCTGGTGATAGTCCTTAAGAGGTGTGCCCCCGAACTTTCCCCTGTCCTCTCTAAACTGTTTAACTACTGCCTTTCTGCTTCCTGCTTTCCTGCATGCTGGAAATTTTCCTCAGTCGTTCCTGTCTTTAAGAACTGTGGTGAACCCTCGGACCCATCCAACTATCGCTCTATCAGTCTTCTACCGATATTCGGGAAAGTATTCGAGGCTATAATCAATGCTGAAATAGTTCATCATCTCAGCGCCCACAAACTGTTCTCCGACAGGCAATATGGATTCCGATTTGACAGGTCCACAGCCGACCTGCTAACAACTGTAACGGAGTACATGCTACAGGCCCTTGATGAGTCTGACGAGGCTCGCGCGGTTGCTCTGGAAATCTCCAAGGCTTTCGACAGGGTTTGGCACCCTGGCCTCCTATGCAAACTACGCGGTTATGGTATTACCGGTCGCCTGCTTGACCTAATCCAATCTTTCTTAAATAACCGCAAAATGAAGGTCGTTCTGAATGGGTGTGCCTCTTCGTCTTACAGCACGAATGCTGGTGTCCCACAAGGCTCTATCCTGGGCCCAACGCTCTTCCTTATTTTCATCAACGACCTCCCAGATGAGATCAAGTCCCAAGTAGGCATCTACGCAGATGACACTACAATATACTCCCGCTCCAGTAAGAAACCTGTCGTGGCGGACAGACATAATCTCGCTGCTGACCTTGAGCGGGATCTACACTCTGTGGTGAACTGGGGCAAGAAGTGGCTTGTCAATTTCAATTCCTCTAAGACCAAGCTGTTGTCTGTCAACCATTACAGGCAACCTCTTCTGCCTCCCATAAGCATGGACCAGATGATTCTCCCGGAGAGTAATACACTACGCCTCCTCGGACTTACCCTGTACTCAGACCTCAAATGGAAGCACTATATTGAATCCATAGCAAAATCTACTGCTAAGAAGATTGGGTCACTATGTCGATCCAGGATGTTTTTTCCACCTGAATCCATCCTGCATATATACAAGTCAACCATCCGTCCGTGCATGGAGTACTGCTGCCATTTATGGTCAGGTGCCCCTGCCGTTCTCCTCAGTGTTCTTGACAAGCTCCAAAGGAGAGTCTAATGTGATAGGTACTGATCTGGCGACTCGACTGCAGCCACTTTCCCATCGTCGAAATGTGGCCTCCCTCCTTCTCTTCTATAAATACTTTCATGGCTTTTGCTCGGATGAGCTTAAGTCACTGATGCCTCCTCAACAGGTGTTTACTCGTGCAACCAGACTGGCAACTGGGTCCCACCCATTCACAGTCAGGTTAGCCAAATGCAGACGACAATTCTACTCCTGCAGCTTCCTCTCTCGCACTTCCCGCCTGTGGAACTCACTCCCGTATTCTTGCTTTCCTGACGGCTACGACCTCCAGAAATTTAAAAGCAAAGTTAATACTCACCTACTAACCACTGGACTCTAGCTCTCTCCCCTCCCCTGTATAATCTTCACTTTCTCTCCGCCCATGTATCTGTCATTGCACCTGCTTTCTCAGCTTTCTATTGTTCCTTTCTACACTCTTTTCTAATTAATCTTTCTACATTTATGTAACCCCCTGCACATCAGTGGCGTTTCTGCCCTGCTCGGGGTGAAATGATTAAAAAAAAAAATTACTTTTATATACAAGTTTTACAAATATAATAGCAATAGAAAATGTTGATGCATTTTTAAGCATGAATACCGTAATTTCTTATAATTCATGATCAATTGTTCTATAAATAAGCTAAAACATTTCAGTATCAAATAAAACCCCGGGGTATTTTAATTTAATAAACAACATTTCTGTAAGTAAAAGATAAAAGAAAATAAAAGACCCCCACCCTACCCAACCTAGAAATTGAAATTCCTCCTGAAATGAGAACCCCTGTTCTAAGCAAATTAATAACGCATATTGTAGTTCATATTTATACCGAATTTGCTTTTGCATCAATAATGACTTACTGATAAGACTTTTGCTAATTAACCCATATCTAGGGGGAAATATAGGTTGATCGATGCCTTTCCCTCAAGTGTATTTGCGCCTAAGTAAATATAATCAACCCAATGGGAACTGGAACGAAGTTAACAATTCCGAGAAATTATCTATTACAACACCTGCACATCCAAGTTTAAAGTACCTGGTCACCCATGAAGGTACATATCAGGCTTGACATTGCTTAACCTCGGTGATAGTATGGAAACCGGTGTTTCGACACGATGTGGTCGTACGACAAGGATATAAGTTTGTCAGTTCGTACGTGCGAAATGTGTATGCGTGCACCTGAGTATTTATAACATGTGTGCGTGTGTATGTGAGTGTGCGTGTGTGTATGCGTGTCTGTGATACTTGGTAAATATTTAGACTATGTAGGAAATACAAATAAAGCAATGACATGAACAAAATTATAATTTAGTCAACTTTGTTAATTAACTGACTAATTAAATGCTTTCATGACTTTACTAGTAAACCACAGGAAAATATTGGATCAGTTATTTATTTTCGCTTATGTACATACATTTGAATATTCGCTTGTACCTGTGTGTGAGCGAGAAAGAGAGGGAGTGAGAGTGAGATAGTTATATCAGTAAATAAAGATTATCACATTATCAGGTGCTTTAATATATACAAACAGATCTATCTATCTATCTATCTATCTATCTATCTATCTATCTATCTATCTATCTATCTATCTATCTATTTTCCTTTGCAGTCTTTTTATCTATCTATCTATCTATCTATCTATCTATCTATCTATCTATCTTAGTATATTAATATCTATTTCTCTTTGCAGATTTTCTATCTATCTATCTATGATATTTAAGCATGTTCAAATATATATGTACATTCGATATGATTATGAAATAATGCACTAAGTACAACGCAGATAATGTAAGAACTTACTTCAGACAAAGCCACTATTTTAAACTATAGAAGGAAGATGACCAACTGCACACCCTAAAAAAATAAAATAAACAAGAAAATCTCAAATAAATCAATAAACAAATTAAAAAAATAATAAACAAATTGCGAATGCAGATATAAACGCAAGTAAATGAGTCTTTTGTGTCATTCAGTTGGGGACACCCGGTCTATATCTACATTCTCTTTCTTTCTTTCTCTCTCTCTCTCTCTCTCTCTCTCTCTCTCTCTCTCTCTCTCACACACACACACACGCACACAAATACAAACACACACACACACGTCTATTAATTTATACAGAGAGAGAAGATGCAATAGATAAATTGTCCTCTAAATTAAGTATGAGCATAACACTGACATCTCATGCTGACAGATATATTTACAAACATTACAGAAAAATATGTTGATATTTAAATAGTAAATTTATTTAATAAAGTCACTATTGGCTTCAACAACAAACTTTCGACCACTTCGGGATCTTCTGCAGCTCTTCTGGACAGTCTCCTTGTTTAAGTTGATGAATGCTGCCATAATCCTTGCCTTTTACTCATCTGTGGGTTTACATGGAATTTTGTTGTTCTCTCGCTCATTTGAACTTCATATATAAAAATCAAGTGGGTGGCAGTCTAGGGAGTTAGGTTGCATGATGTGGTGGGTGATGTGGTCATAAATTGTCTCAAAACCATTATTGGTTATTGCCTGTGCGGCATGGTGCAGAGTTCTGTAGCTAGACATAAGGTTTTCCAGCAGTCGCACTATTGACCTAGAGCAGACCCCCCTCTTCCTCAAGGCACTTGATGTAGGCCACTGTGTTGATTCTGAGGACCTCAATAACAAATTCAGGACTTCTTTTCTTTTCATCAGAACGATTAGTGTGAGTTTTCTGAGGCCCCGTACCATCGTAATCAACATTAATCACAATCGAAATCCGCTGCCCTCTTTTCGAGTTAACACCCAAACACTGTGAAAAACAAAGAACGAGTATCCGGGAAAAATGGCGACTATTTACCCATCGCATCCTGCATATATTTGCATATGGCGGGATACTGAAGAGTTGTTAACTTCCCCGATTTTGAATTAATGAACACATATCCGTATTTTCTTTTGATTTTTTGGGGAAAAAAAAACCCAACTTATTGTTTGGTTCGAACTGCACAAAAACTCCTTCCCATATTAGAAGTGTGTGCAAATGTTGGCAACGTGTCCAAGCAACGTTTCCAATGAAGAGACGGCTTGCTACTCTATATTGTGTCCTCGGAAATTCTCTATTTCTCTCACTCTTTCTCTCTCTCGTTCCAGATAGATAGATAGATATCATGTTGACATTAAAAATAAATAATAAAGACAGAGAGTGATATACCCCTTTCTCTCTCTCTCTTACTCTTTCTCACGCACACGCACACACGCACGCGCAATATGCAATTAGAAATGTATAAATTCTATTATCAATCTATATATATATCTATTATCTCTCTCTCTCTCTCTCTATATATATATATATATAAGCATATGACTACATCATATATATAAGCATATCACTACATCATATATATATATATATATATACTATATGACTATAGTATTTACGCTCTCGCACCCTGATTAAGCACTCTGGAAGAATGAGACTTTGAAAACAGTAGCTACTCCAGCATATACGCATCGCTCATTCAATAATGGGCGTGTATAATGATATACGCACTAAAATGTCTGCCTTCTTCTACCGAACGCTCGTAGCCCAGAGTTAGAATCGCCGACTGACACCAATTCGGTCGGGTTTCAATCCTGGGTTAAAAAGCAATCGATGTCTAACCGTACTGATGAGCTGTGCTACAGCGAAACAGATCTGTCTGCGGATCACTATATATATATATTGAGAGAGAGAAAAAGAAACAGTGTACACTGAATGGTGATAACATAGCGTGCCACCCATCATCACCTGCTCACTCTTCCTCTCACCTACTGACGTATATATATCTGTATAAATATATATATAAAGTACAAATAGAAATATGTATGCCCAAGTCATCTCTCTCTCTCTCTCTATATATATATATATTAGTCATCCACATACAAGCTAGACACATCCATTTGCTTCTGGTCAGGATTGAAACTCAACCGATTTGGTGTCAGTCGGAGTTGCTACTCCCTAAGCCATCGACGCATGGAATCAGAGAAGGGAAATTTTAACATGTTGTATATAAGAAGTGTATACACACGCCAGTCACCGAAAGAACTCAATTCATTTCTGAAGAGTCACGCATATATATATATATATATATATATATATATATATATATATAAAATTCTCGCTGAATTTTCATGAAAAGTAATGTTCTATTTAATAAAATTAGTAAGAAATATGTCACCGATAGTATTTGCCACCGCTAGCCACTACATTTTCCCATCTTTTTGGCAACATTTGAATTCCACGCTTGAAAAATGTCATGTCTTTTGAGGCTAACCACTAGTCGGCCCCTTTTTTTGCCATCTTTATAAGAATGAAAGTGCTGCTCAACCTGACCAGGAGACATCGATCTGAAGAAATGATCATTTGACAGGGCAGTGTCTGGTGAAAACGGTGGGGGTAGGGTAGGACTTCCCATTTCTCGTAGGTTTTCATCCATTTTGCAATATGTGGCCTAACATTGTCATGTTACAAAATCAGTTTGTCGTGTCTTTGCTCGTATAGCGGGCGTTTTTCTTCAATGCTCTGCTCAAACGCATTAATTATAGTTGATAGCAATCTCCCGTGTTGGTTTTCGGTCGGTTTGAGCAACTCATAATAAGCTAGAACGAACTGATCCCACCAAATGCAGAGCAAAATCTTTTAACCTTGAATATTCGGCTTTGCTGACGATATTAATGCATGGCTGGGTTTACCCCATGATCTTTTACGTTGAGGATTATCGACTGTTTCCACTTTTCATTGCCAGTCACGATACAATGCAAAAAATCTCTTTTTCTGCCGTTGAAGCATCTGTTCACATGTCTTAAGACGCCGTTCGACGTCTCTAGGCTACAACTTGTACCGCACCCAATGTCCATGTTTTTGAATCATTCCTAATGCTTTACAACGTTTCGAAAATATCGTGGGATCAGCTCCTAATGATTCTGCAAAGTTCAGCTTGCTCCTGACATGAATCTGCAATTCCTCTTCTTCATTTTTTTCGGTGCGCCAGATCATCTCTAACATCAAAATCATGATATTTGAAATGTCTAAACCAATCTCTGCATGTTGTTTCCGACAGAGCATGGTCGCCGTAAGTCTCAACAAGAATTCTGGGTGCTTCATTTGCAGATTTCTTTTGAATAAAGTAGTGGCACAAAATCCGACATGTTTAACGCTATGAAAAACAAAGTTATTTACACTTCAGCAAAATGATATAGACTAAATTTCAAGCATGCTTATAGTACTTATATACTTATAGTACTTATATGCTTATAGTACAAAGTTATTTACAATTCAGCAAAATGATATAGACTAAACTTCAAACATGCTCATAGTATCTATATGCTTATAGTACTTATATGCTTATAGTACAAAATTATATACAATTCAGCAATATGATATAGACGAAATTTCAAGCACGCTTATAGTAATTATATGCTTATATTACTTATATGCTTATAGTACAAAGTTATTTTCACTTCAGCAAAATGATATAGACTAAATTTCAAGCATGCTTATAGTACTTATACGCTTATAGTAATGATACACTTATTGTACTTATATGCTTATAGTACAAAGTTATTTACTGTTCAGCAAATTGATATAGACTAAATTTCAAGCATGCTTATAGTACTTATATGCTTATAGTACTTATATGCTTATAGTACAAAGTTATTTTCACTTCAGCAAAATGATATAGACTAAACTTCAAGCATGCTTATAGTACTTATATGCTTATATTACTTATATGCTTATAGTACAAAGTTATTCACAATTCAGCAAAATGATATAGACTAAATTTCAAGCATGCTTATACTACTTATATGCTTATAGTACAAAGTTACTTACACTTCGGCAAAATGATATAGACTAAATTTCAAGCATGCTTATAGTACTTCTTTATAGATGCGTTACCATCTGAAACTACACGCGCACAGTTCTGGGAACGTCATTGGTTGTAAAATAGCGAAAATTATTCAACACCATAATATATATATATATATATATATATATATATAATGTCCAAATGAAAAGTAGTTACGTACCCACGTTATACAATCAGTCTCCAGATCTTAATATCATTGGGCATTTATGGTTCATTTAAAAAAAAAGCAGTGAAGAGTCGATATCCTCTACCATCATTGTTGAAAGAATTGGAGAGTGCTTTAGATAAAGAACAGTTGAAAAATTCTTCTGGAAAAAATTAAAACTTTGTACGAGTCAATCCAACGCGGAATTCAAGCTGTAATTACTACTAAAAATGGTCCTACACTGTATTGAAATACATTTTCTTGAATGTAAAGGTGTTTCTGTTATGCTGGATACCCTATATATATATATATATATATATATATATATATATATATATATATATATATATATATGTCTGTGTGTGTATGTATATCCGAGTGAATAAGGAACGAAGAAAAGTTTACAACGTTCAAAACATTAACTTAAAATAATGCTCGATATATAGTATAAAGGTGTGAATATTTCTTATAAATTATAGTTTATTCAGTTACAAAGAAAAACAAAATATGACTTCTCTTTCCAAATACTTTTAGAAGTTAAAAAATGAAAATAAAATACCTAAAGTTAAATGAAAAATCTTTAAACAAGCAAGAATATCTAAATCAATAAAGAAACCACGTTTCTTTTATGTTCAAAAACAAAATTGAAATCATTAAATACATGGATAGCGACAGGATTTTAAACCGGATGCATGAAGCCACAGTAAACTGCAAACACATTAAAGAACTAACCTTACAATCATGCAAAATATACTAAAAAAGCCAAAGTTAGGACCCCTTAGAGACGATAAACTTTGATAATATCAACAACACTCTTATATCAAATCTTACCTATTCCATAACACCAACTGTGATCTACTTTAAAGTGATTTCCTCAATTTAAAATTAAGATTAAATTCACAAAATTAGATTAATTATAAAAACTGAGTTTAAATAAAGAAAAAATAATGTATAGTTGTACAATTAAATAAGAAAGATAGGTTCAGTAAATAACTACTATTCACACCTCATCGCATCTAATTCTATTCTTCCCTACCCTTACACTTCCTTACTCTCCCCTTCACTAAATCCGAAGAAAAAAATCCAGCCACTACTCCATAAAAATCTATACAATATTTTAATGTTAACTCTGTCTATAAAATTCCTGACAAGTTCATTAATCAACTCTATCACCCACAAACTTCCTCTTTTCAAAATTCCAACGGTCAATTTACAAGTCTTATCTCCTTATCACTAACCCCCATCTACATCCCACACATAATTTGCTAAATATAAGAAAAGAGACTTTCCATTCCTTTCCACACCACCTGAGGAAGATATTGTCATTTCAATGTCGAAACAAAATGTACACTTTATAGTGGATAAAAATTTGTACATGTTCTAAACTATAATTCATAATATATATATATATATATATATATATATATATATATATATATATATATATATATATTATGAAACAGTTATTGGTCAGAATTAAATCAGACCAGAAATCGGTTATATAAAAAAATGTTCGATCGATAGTCTGTTTATTAAATCGAACGTTTAGAGCAGTTAAATATGAATAGAACTGAAATATTAATCACTAGCTTGGTTTTCGTCAGAGAGGTTTCGTCACGTAGTGGTGTTTAATTATATTTTCTAACGTCTTATTTTTTATTTATGTACACGACAAGAAGTCCAGCAGAAGGCGGAGTAAAGCAAGAGTAAGGAGAATTGGATAGGAAGGAGATTTAAAAAAATACACGTCCTTTCACTGAAGCTGCCCACATATACTTTGCTTTGACCCTGTACATCCTCGACATCTGATTTGTAAACCACACCTTCTGTTTTACAAACTATTAAGTTGTTACAAAAATAATGATTTCAGAAACATAATTTTATTTTTAAAAAATTTACTGTAGAAATGTTTAAATTAGTCAAACACGAGCCTTGAACAGCTATACACTTCTGCCAACGATCGACGAGGTTATTTATTCCTCTTTTATAAAAAAAAAGTTATTGGCTGTGATGCAACGAAATCTTTGAAAACTGATTCCACCTCTGGTTTGGATCTAAAAGTTTTACCATTAAAAAATGTGCTTAAAAGATGACAATCATTGTATGAAAGATCAGGAGAATATGGAGTATGTGGTAAACTCTTGTATCCCTGTGAGTTTTAGCAACGTCATCGTGAAGCAGAATTGGACCATGTCGGTTCAATAATGCAGATCTCATTTTTGCAGGCGTGCAGGAATTTCATCAAGTTGATTGCAGTAAAGCTATGAATTAATACTCTGATTGGCTTCTAGAAAGCTGGAGTGGATAACACCAAGTGCAAGCTATCAGACAGTTACCATAATCTTAGTTGATGCAACTTTGGCTTTGGAAAATGTTTGGGGGACTCATCACGATCATGCCATTGATCTGATCGTTTATGGTTATCATAAAGAATCTATTTTTTTAATCACTAGTGACTATTTGGTTAAGAAAGAAATCATAATTGTTACGCAGAAAGAGCAACGAGCACACTCTAAAATTCCTATGTTTTTAATTTTCATTGAGATCATGAGGAACCCATTTAACGAGATTTTTCCCCTTGGCAGTACTCTGCAAATAGTGTGAAACTGTTGCAGTACTGACATCAAGCGTCTGAGACATTTCTTTGACACTTTGACATGGGTTTGCTAAACAACTGCTTGCAAGTGTTCGTTGTCAAGACTGCATAACAGTCCTTTACCTCCTTCATCTTCAAGTCTCTCATCACCAGTATGGAATTTATGGATCCACGTTCGTACTGTCCGATCACTTGTGGACCCATCTCGCCATGCTCTGTTGATATTGCCAGGAGTTTGGAAGGCATTGTGTCCAAGTTTGAACTCATGCAAGAAAAGTAAACGAATATCATGTAATGTCATGTTCATAATTCAGGGCTTCTATGCGTCTAGAATATTTCTGTCTAAAAATAAGTTTAAAATATTACAAAGCCCACATTGAGCGGCTTTTATTTTTTTAACACATATTAATACATCCAGTCGGATATTTGCTTCTGTCCCTACAATTATTTGTTTCACTATTAAAGCAATTTTTCTGTACAGTGGCATTGAAAATCCTGGCGTTCTGCCTTTTAATAGTAGTTTCCAAATTACTCGTACATCTGTAACTTAGCTTTTCTGTGTTTCTGTTGAAGATATTGTGCCCTTCAAAACATTTTTCTAGTGTTAGACTTTTTTGGCAATATTACTTGTAAAGATCCATGTCGAGATTCCTAACTTTTCCAGTTTTTTTTTGTCTCCTTTCTTTTTCATCTCGACTGGGTCAGTGTTAGATTTTTCCAATCGAATAATTATTTTCAACCGCATTCTCTTTTAGTGAGTTAGCGGCTACTCTTATTTTTTAGTCTGAATGTTTTACTATATTTTATTACTTTTTTTAGGCTCTCCTTATTTCATATTATATTTTTATATATTTTGCATGTACATAAAGAAATTTTATATCATAGTTGTTACTGTAGATTCCTTATGAATATGTGGTATTGTGGTATATAAGATTAGCTGGAGATGGAAGAGTTCTTGTTGTGAATGAGCAAATTGTAATGGATGAATGTATCTTGAATCAAATTAACTAGGTTCCGGGTGCAAGAATAAGATCCGAAGGCGCACTGGTATGGCCAAAGATGCATGTCAAGATATGTATTGAGAGACAAGAATATTTCGTTATAAACAAAAGAAAAAAGAGTACTTGAATGTTATGTTGTATCTATCCTCCTATATGGCATCGAATGCTGGTCAGTCTCCTCAAAGATGAAGGAGAGAATCGAAGTAATAGAAATTTGGTTCTACAGAAGGATGCTGCTGATACTATGGACCGAACATGCGACCAGCGACGAGGTTTTGGAGAGAATTAAAAAATAATTATACTTGAATTCAAGAAGAGTGAGATGAAGTTTCTGGACACGTAATGGAAATGAAATGCTTGGAGTTTTATTTTGTAAATATAAAAAATCTACTTTCTGATGAAATCTCTCCGGTTGAAACCATAAGTAGACCAAGTGGTTAATATTCCTATGTTCAAGCATACATACATTTACGCTCTCACACCCTGATTGAGCAATCTGGAAAAATAGTAGACTTTGATAAACAGTAGCTACTCTAGCATGTACGCATCGCTCATTCAGTGAAATGAATTAGAGCGCTCTAGCTATTGGGCGCGTATAATGATATGCGCTAAAAAGTCTGCCTACTTCCACCGAACGCCCATAGCCCAGGGGTAGAGTCGCCGACTGACGCCATTTCGGTCGGGTTTCAATCCTGGGTAAAAAAGAAATCGGTGTCTAACCGTACTGATACGGCGAAACAGATCTGTCTGCAGATGACAACAACAATATATATATATATATATATGTGTGTGTGGTGAGTGTGAGTGAGGGTCTGTGCCTATATTTCTTGGATTATTCGATGTCATTTTAATGATCATTTGGGCATTAATCATAAAAGGAAATGACATAAATGCGACAGATTTTCAATATGGAAATTTCATTTCTCAACAGACGTGCGTAATTATTTATATGTGCGCATAAGTAATTACATAAGCCACGTCTGGATGTGCAGCTATGAGTCTCTACAACGTGTTATTCTTAGCTGAGTGTTCGGAATTATCCGAAACATAAAAGTGAACTTAAGAAAACATTCGTCATTCGAGAATAATTCGTTGTATAGTTGATTTAATAGATGAATCATATCGATATTGTCGAAGTCTTGAACTGATACTTACTTCCTTGTGAAACATTTTACCCTCTGTGAGGCATGGTATTCATGCAAAAAGATCTCTTGTTTGTGAAATTATCAAAGGTATTCATACATTTTATTGTTTAGATATACATGCTTTACGAATTATATTTAAATTATGCATCATTCTTTTTCGCAACTTACATATATACTGAAATTTATTCATTATCTATCTATCTATCTATCTATCTATCTATCTATCTTTTCCTAAATATTTATCAATCTATCTCAGTCGTTCCATTATCTATCTATCTATCTATCTATCTATCTATCTTAGTCTATTCATGTCTCTGTCTGTCTCTCTCCCTCTCCCTCTATATATATTAATTAAGCAATTTCACTTCAAGTCAAGAAATAAATCCTCATTTTGTTCTTGTTTCTTTCTATCACTCAATCTATTCGTATCCCTCTTTTGTTATATATCTATGTATAACACTTCTTTTTCTATCTATCTATCTATCTATCTATCTATCTATCTATCTATCTATCTATCTATCTATCTATTTGTATATTTTATCTGTTTCAGTTTCTGCTTATCGATATCTGTCTGTCCGTTTATCATAGTCTCACTATTCAAGCCTGCTCATTATCTATCTATCTATCTATCTATCTATCTATCTATCTATCTATCTATCTATCTATCTATCTATCTATCTATTACACTCTCACTTTTTCTAGTCTATTCATATCTATCTATCTATCTATCTATCTATCTATTTGTATATTTTATCTGTTTCAGTTTCTGCTTATCTATATCTGTCTGTCTGTTTATCATAGTCTCACTATTCAAGTCTGCTGATTATCTATCTATCTATCTATCTATCTATCTATCTATCTATCTATCTATTCTATTACACTCTCACTTTTTCTAGTCTATTCATATCTATCTATCTATCTATCTATTTGTATATTTTATCTGTTTCAGTTTCTGCTTATCTATATCTGTCTGTCTGTTTATCATAGTCTCACTATTCAAGTCTGCTGATTATCTATCTATCTATCTATCTATCTATCTATCTATCTATCTATCTATCTATGATTAAGTAATCCGTTCTCTTTAGTGTTGTTAATGATTAAGTAATTTTTATTAAAATATTAATATTGCTGTTTTAATTGTTTTTTCAGTGACAAAGTATATTTTAATTTTACGTCGAAAAACATCAGATAATACTTTCCCTAAATATCCTCCCCTTACGGCCTAAATATTTCTTACTTGCGTTACCAGTACTGATAAAAAAACAAACAAAAAGAAATAACAACAACAACAAAAAAAAAAAGCAAATGAAAACAGAAACGGCAAGATTTTCAGTCTGTGTATGTTGATTATTGGGATGATTGCAAGAACATATGCTTTAATTCATCTTTGAAGTTATACAAAGTTTTGCAGTGCCTCTGCGCACAAATTCCATTTGGGCAAATTAAATACTTGATTTCTCCTGCTCTTGAAAACTGGTTTAATCTTTGGTTTCAGTGAGCCAACGTGATTCTGAATTCCTGATTAAGAAAAAGAAACACGGAATATAATCAAGTGAGATCTAATACGAAAATAAATAAATAAAATAAAATAAAATTAAAAATAATATAAATAAATGAATAAATAAATAAATAAATAAGATAAAACGAATATAAAATTCAGAAGCGCTGCTTTCATTGGGCAGCAAAGCTATGGATAAGGAAGTCGAAAAAAAAAGCTTTCGGTAGAATGAAGGTGTTGATGTCAAAGAGTAGGCATCAGAGATTCAGTGTTTAAGGTCCCCACCTGCGGATATTGCTAACATCAAAGGGATCATTCGGGAAGAAAAAAGAAAGACAACAGTGGAAACGAGAGAGCAAGTGAGTGAGTAAGTGATTAAGAGAGCGAGTGTGTGAATGAGTGAGTATGTGCGTGCGTGGATGTGTGTATAAGAAAAAATAGAGAGAGGTAAACAACACAAAATCAACACATTGTGACTGAAATAAGTTATAGGTTAAATGTGACGCTGACACACACACACACGCATATATATATATATATATATATATATATATATATATCGAACAACCAATTAGTGACCAAATGACTGAACATATTTGATTTCTAAAGCTTGAAGAGACAATCCTTAGTTACATCGAAAAACTTTTATCACTCCCTCGTATATATATATATATATGAGAGATAGATAGATAGATAGATAGATAGATAGATAGAGAGAGAGAGAGAGAGAGAGAGAGAGAGAAGAAGCGAACGATGAGTAATTTGTCGGCTTATAATGATGTAGATATTAAGACGTTGAGCAGATTTTTAAAAAATTCAAATTTCCCCAAAATGTTTATAGATATGTTACGCACAAACGCTCACATACAGACGCGCACACACAAATACATACATATATATATATATATATATATATATATATATATATATATATATATGCATGTATGTATGTACGCGTTTATGTATGTATGTTTGTATGTGTGTGTACCTATCTAGTAGTCTTGATGGTTTAAAAATAGTCAATTTGGAAAAATTTTGTTTTATTATGAGTAAATGTAATGAATAATAATATAATGAACATAACAGTAAATAGTAATAGTTAATAATAATAGTTAATAGTAAACATTGAGTAGAAAATAACAAACAACGATTTACATTAAAATATGACCGTTACCACCAGTCCAATAACCGCCAGGATAATACAATAGACTTCGCCACCCATAATGCATCATTGACGAGCACGACCCAACACAGACCTCTATATATATATATGTGTGTGTGTGTTAAGGAAATTAACAAATTTTAACGAAACTTGGTTATAAACAACCGACAATTTGAAATGAATTGTTTGAACATTATTTTTTTTTATCGATACTCGTATTTAAGTAGATATTCTGTTTTTTAATTAAACAGTATTATATATTTATATCTACTGGCCTGGTTATTTACGATAAATTGTTATTACGAATATGTGTACTATTCGGCAGGATTCGAACCTGCGACCCCTATCTACATAGGGGAAGCTACCATTTGATCTGGCAACGTCTTAGACCACTCGACCACGATTGGCTTCCAGTCCAAACGAGGTCTTAATCAAGCCTATATAACACAATTTTCGATTTATCGTAACAAACATATCTGCCCTAAAAATGTAACGTAATGTCAACAAATATAAACATGTTACGGAAATTAACGAATTTTAACGAAACTTGGTTATAAACAACCGACAATTTGAAATGGCACACATTTTCGTAATAAAAATTTATCGTAAATAATCAGGCGAGTAGATAAAAATGTATAATACTGTTTAATTAAAAAACAGAATATCTACTTAAATACGAGTATCGATAAAAAAATAATGTTCAAACAATTCATTTCATATATATATATGTATTAAAAACAGAAATAGAGGTTATTCTAACGAGAGAAATTGGTATAGAAGAAAAAAGTGCGAGAAGCCGTGAACGTTTTGTTTAAAGTGTAGATTTATTGATTTATATATCTAAACTTATGTTATAAATTTGTCTGTGTGTGTATATGTGTGTGTGTGTCTGTGTGTGTGTGTCCGTTACCTATAGATTCCGAAACGGCTGAACCGATTTTCTTGAAAATTTACACAGTTGTACTATAAGCGTCTGCGAGTGTTCTTAGCTCGGTTTTTGTGTCGAGGTACCCCCGATAAATATCGAAAATCGATAATCGAAAAAATCAGGTTATAGAAGGAGTGGTCCGATTTTAATCAAATTTGATACACTCATAGACAAAGACATAAGAAATGATAATCAGAAATTTCAAGGTTGCAGTTCTTACAATAGTACAGAAAATCGATAATATATATATATATATATATATATATATATATATATATATATATATATAAAAGGCAAGTTGTTTGTGTGTGTGTCTGTTTATCCGTCTGTATGTCTTTTATAAAAATCCACAATTTTTATCCGATTCTTACCAAACTTCAAAATTTGACTTACATCCATTCATTTTTCTTTCAGTTTACGGTTTCGCTTTAACTGGAAACAACTATTGCTTTTTAGTCTTTCGTGCCAACGTCCAAAGTGTCTGAGCTCCAGGACCATGGATTAGTTTTAAAGCTTTCATTACACCCGAGCAACGCCGGGCTATACTGCTAGTTATTAATATTACTTGCTTTTTGTATGATATATTATATGTTCATAATGGTATTTGTGTCACCCTACACGTGTTTCGAGTCTAAGGTTGACTTTATTTAGATGAATGAACTTATGACTTCACATATCGAGAACCGTTTGTTTTTTTTGATAGCCAAGGTATTGTGCATAAATAGATAAGTGGTGAGCAAGTCAGAAAATTCATATGCGTGCGTGCGTATTGAGTTTTTTTCACACTCGCACGTTAACTCTCTTGTAAACTTTCGTTGGATATAAAAAAAATCCACTATTTTGCAAAATTTGATTTAGTTTTAATACTTCAAAACAATATATATATATATAATATCAAATTTAGGAAAATCAGACAATTATTCTACCATAGTTTTAACCTTTCGGCAACATCCGGCGTTATAAACTAACTGATTTCCTTGGGCTTTATTTTTAGAACGCCCAATAAAAAGTTTAATATCAGGGGACGAGTAAATCAATACTAGCAAAATAGTGTTGGAACAGTGTACAAATATTTTCATTTGGGTTTATACAAACCCAAAATGTAGATGCATCCAGACATGATTTTATACTTTTCCTTTAGTAACATTTTTGTTCTAGAAATTGTATTATAGTTTTTCCACTTGGTCCAATTTTCAGACATCTCAATTGCTGTAAGGTTTGGCTTTTCTTAATACACTCCTCCTTAAATTAGAATTTTTGCTATTTTTTCTTTTAATTTTCACACATGGTTGGCTACTTTGGTAAATTCCTAACGCTTTCTAGCCTGAATGATGATTTGTGGGTCTTCCATCCTTTTTTAAACTTGCCTTCAATACACTCCACGTATACTTCCCTCTTTCCATTTATATATTGTATATCTGCTTTGTCAATAACTTCTTCAGTTTTACATTTCTATCGAGTGAACATTTATTTTTAACTCTTCTTTTATGTGTCCTGTTCTTTCAGGACGTTGGCGATCATGGCTTTCCACATCTCCCTATCCCTGATGGCTCTTAGCACACTTTTTCCCGCTACACCACGCAACCCTCGTTCCGTCATCCACCTGATCAGGTTCTTATTCGCTGCTTTTCCGTGTCTCTTTTTTCGTCTATCTGGCCTGTTAGTAGCAGGTTCTCCAAGCCCTCCTTCTCCATTGCATGTCCCAGGAACTTTAGCTGTCTCTTCCTGATGCTCAATATTAATTTCCTTTTCGTTTTCATCCTTTCCAAAACCTCAGCATTGCTCACATGCACGATCCATGATATCCGCAGCATCCTTCTGTAGAACCACATATCAGCTGTTTCAAGGTTTTCCTTCATCTTCGAAAATATTGTACAACATTCACTGCCATATTGAACAACCGATAGCACATATCAACCCAGTACTCTCTTCTTTGGTTCTAGCGAAATTGTCCTGTTTCTTAAAACTTTACTCAACTTCTGGAATGTTTCCTTCGCCATGCCAATTCGCCTTCGGATCTCTGTGTCGCACTTTCCGTCTTCTGTTAGAACACTTCCCAGGTATTTAAATTTTTGTACCTGCTTGATTTTAGTATCCCCCATTTATATTTGGCATTTTGGGCTGCCCTTTTCGCTGATGACCATGCATTCGGTTTTCTTGTAGTTTATTTGTAGTCCTTTCTTGTCACTCTCTTCAGCTACCTTATGTAGGAGGCCTTGTAACTTCCTTTCCGTGTCTGCTATCAGCGATGTATCATTTGCGTACCTTATATTTTTAAAAATGTGGCCTCCGATGATGAATCCTGGCATAACTTCTAGGGTTCTCAGAATAGTCTCGCTGTACAAGTTGAATAGATCCAGCGAAATGATACATCCTTGTACTTACGCCCCTTTCAAACTTTGTATATCTGCTGAATTCGTTACCTGTCCGTATGCAGGCGGTTTGCTGCCAGTAGAGATTCTTGATTACTCTTAGGTCTTTCCCAAATATGTCGAGGGTGCCAAGCATCTCCATCAACTTTTTGTGGCGTATTTTGTCAAACGCCTTTGCATAATCAATAAAACATAGGTACAAGTCCTTCTTCATTTGTATTGCCATTTTAGAGAGCATCCTAATCATAAATATGGCGTTCCTTGTTCCAGTGCCTTTGAGGAAACAGTACTGTTCTTGCCTTATCTCTGGCCTGATTAAGCATCTCGCTCTATTCATCAGGATTCGGACGATCAGTTTCGTTATATGGTTCATTAAACTGATGGTTCTGTAATTTTCTTTATGCCAAATTCTTCCAGGGCTATCAGCAGCTCTATGACTATGCCTGTCTGTTTCAGCTGCTTTGTTTCTATTCAGTTTGGCTATTGTAAATTCCATTTCAGAATTTAATATTTCCGGTCTGTCCTCATCTTTGTGTATTATCGGTTGCTGTCTCTTGTCGTGGAAAAGATCTTTTATATAGTCTTCCCATCGTTGGAGTATTTCCTCTTTCTCCAATATGATTGTTCCATCCTTAGATTTTATACATCCTGTTAAAGAGATGTTTTTTTCTTGTCAGTTATTTTATATTTTTATGCATGTCTGCTTTATGATGCCTGCTCAGTCTCTCTACTTCTGTACATTTGTACTTGAGTCATTCCTCTTTAGCCTGTTTCTATTCTCTTCTTATTTCTATGTGTAGTTTGGTTTACTTCCATTCCGTGTATTGATATCATTTTATGCCTCCTTTGCATCATGTCGAGAATTTCTTCAGTCATACACGCGTTTTTCTTCTGCGCCTGGTTTCCTTTTGGGGCAATGTTGTTTGCTGATGTCACTATCGCTTCCTTGAGTGAATCCCATTTCGAGTGCCCTTTTCCAATTTGTTCTTCATATTTCATTTTCAGGCTGTTAGCGTATTCTTTCTGTAGGTCGAGGTCATTCATGAGTGTATTGTATTTCAGGTTCTTCAATCTCCGGAGTTTTCCCTTTAGTTTTCAGATGACTGGTACGTGGTCGCTTCCACTGTCGGCGCCTGGATAGGCTTTGCCTTGAACCACTGCATTTCTGAATTCTTCTTTTTTTTTTTTTTTTAATCATATCACCCCGAGCAAGGCGGTAATGCCACTGATGTGCAGGGGACTACGTAAGAGTGAAAAGATTGGAAAAGAGAAAACCGGAAACCACATTCTAAACAGGGAACAAGGGATGAGCCTCTTCACCTGTTCAATAGACGTGGGTGGAGTGTGAACCGGGTGATAGTTTAGTCTATCTACTCCAATTTAAAAAAAAAAAAGAGAATAAGAAAAAGGAGTGAAAAGACTGGAAAAGAGAAAACCGGAAACCACATTCTAAACAGGGAACAAGGGATGGGCCTCTTCACCTGTTCAATAGACGTGGGTGGAGTGTGAACCGGGTGATAGTTTAGTCTATCTACTCCAATTTAAAAAAAAAAAAGAGAATAAGAAAAAGGAGTGAAAAGACTGGAAAAGAGAAAACCGGGGACCACATCCTAAACAGGGAACATGGGATGTATAATTATCAAGAAAATGTAGTTTTTGTTTTAAGAATTGAAATATAATTGTTTTTTGTTTTTTTTTTGGCATGAAAAAACAAGAAGTTTATAGTTATGTATTTTCTGTCTGTTTTTTTTTTTGTGTCGCCTCCTGGGCTTCTCCATGTCCATAGACGTCGAGTGTGTTCTTGAAACCAGGTGTTAGCTATTACCGCGTAATTTGCTGTGCACCATTGGACGCATTCTTCTCCTCGTTCGTTGCGGATTCTTAATTGCCAGTTGTCATACCTTCCCTCTCCTTGCCTACTTTGGTATTCAGATCTCCCATGATGATTCTAATTTCTTGGCTTTTACATTGAGCATTGGCATTGTCTAGAGTGGAGTAAAAAGATTCTATTTCTTCCTCAGTGTTTTGCGTTGTTGGTGCATAAACAATTACAATTCCTATGTTGAACGGTCTCTCTTTCAGTTTGACCCGGAGAACTCTTTTGGAGAACTGGCAGTATCCCAGAACGCATTTCTTCATTTCTTTGTCCAGTATTAAGCCGACTCCTTTTTCTTTATTTTTACCTGCTGCATATATTATCCTGTTTGTGTCGCTGCTGAAGTCTCTATTGTTTGGCCATCTGGTTTTGCATATTCCAAGAATATTGATGTTCAGTCTGTACATCTCCTGCTTGACATTCTCTAGTTGTCAACAGTTGGTGAGCGTCCTGACATTCCATGTCCTCCAGGTTATTCTTTCTTCGTTGGGCGCTGTTGCAGAGTAACGGTCCAGAGACACCTGTTACTCATATCTTTCCTTCCCGGACGAAGGACACATTTTGAGAAAAAGTGTCCCCTTTACGCCGTTGGTGCTAACAGTCACTTTCTTTGACAGTAACCCCCTTCACGCCGTTATTCTTCGTAAATTTATGTTGTACAGCCATGATTATGCGCAGGATAGATAGATAGGGGTGTAGTATCCTGTTGCCTTCTCCACGGAGATTTATTGAGACACCACCTCTAGTTAACTGGCCGTTGACTCCTTTAGAGTTTCTCCGCCCTTTGTAGGTTTATTTTTTTTATTCCACCGGGGTGCTAACATCCCGTAAAAAATGTTGAGTAGGAGAAAGAAGAATATAAATGTTAAGTATATACTTAGTATAAGTTCAAATAACTAGTCAAACAAAGGAAAATATGTCAATTCCCCAGATTCTGAAATCGAACTATTCACCCGCTGTTTCTTTGCGTCTCAACTAAAAGGGTTATGGAAGTTCTCCAACAAAGACTGAAAAAGGTTTGTCTTTGAGAAATTACGGAAAGTCAAAGAAATTTTCCAACTTTTTCTGTTTACTGGAAACGAAATGATTTTCCTTTAGTTATGCAGGCGTTATTGTTTTGCTAGTTTAAGACTAACTTTTAAAAAAATCGTTTCATTCATTTTTAATTCTACAGTCACAATTTTCATTATAAACGGTATCTAGGTGCACATTATCCTTTAAAATTTCTGGCTTTTGTTTTTTTTATTATATTTTTCTAAATTTCAAGGACGGCTCTAGCTTAATTTAATTTTTTTTTTTATATATCTCGAATATCTCAGAATTTTTAAGGGAATGCTTATTAAACAATCCGAAATATATTTACCCTGCTTTGGATTTCACCTCTAAATTAAAAAGTGGGGAGTAAACCAAATAATATTTCTTTTCCTCGTAGTTTTTCATTAGTCTATTTATTTGAGAATTCTATTCCAGTTTAATATAAAATTAAACTCATCTTTAATGTAAATTAAAGCTCATCTTCTTTTAAAGCGTTTTCTTTCTTTCATCGAAAATTATTTGACAAGACGAATTTGTAGATAACGAGTATTCTATTCGTTTAAGGATGTGTTTGAATATACTTACAGAATAGTTAGACCTTGCATTCACAGGCCTGAATTTAGTACTGGTTTTCATATATGATAAGTCACTGACAGTTTTTAAATTTAATTCATTCCACATTTAAATACTGGACAACCTTTTTTTATTTACACACGCACAAACACACACACACATACACACACATACGCATATATATATGTGTGTGTGTGTATTTATATATAATTACTCTATGTTTGGGTCACAACATTTCTTTTAAACATCTTACGTTAAATATGACAGGAAAAGATTAGTTTTATTATTTTTTCATTTATTTTTTTCCAGCGTTCTTACATTCTTTGCTTGGTGGGAGTGAGAAAATATAAGACCTGTTTTTATTGTTGATTTTTTCGAAGCGCTTTCGGCTACTGCTTTAGCCATTTTCAAAATGGTTGATTTTGGTATAATTACTTTATATATTCAAGTTTTGATATCTAAACGTATTTTCGTGGATTATAGTAATAGTGATTCCGAGCCATCGTGTGTTGGGCATAGCTAAAATTCGAGTAGACGATTTTCCTTTTTAAAATACTTTCAGTACTCCGTTGCCATAGTTAAACAAGTTAAGGTTGATGGTAGAGGGGACATGTTTGATGTACAAGGCCCCTCTTATGACGAGGTGTTCTCTGGAATTTGAATTATAAAGACTAGTGTTCTCGAGTAATATCTTTCTTAAAGGCTGTTGTACTTTATGTGCTGTTAAACGTTTTGATAGAGCTCTCTTCTGCTAAGTGACATGTGAGGCGTTTAATCAATGAGCTGGTGGTATGTCCGATATAGATATGTCCTATATAGAAATGTCCGATATATATATATATCACAGTGTACGGAGACCCACAATGAAACGATCATAAATTTTGAACAATATTAACCAGCATTATCTTATCAGTGTCCTGAACTCAGTTGTGAATACTAGCAAGACGATTCGAACCTTATACAACGAAACTTAAAATTCACACCAATCTATGAACATATTCATCCGCAATAATATATATATATATATATATATATATATATATATATATTATTGCGTATGTATGTATGTATGTACATATGTATTAGACAGACACTACAACCTCCTTGAGAGACATCTCACATGCCACTTATCAAACCAGAGGGCCATAAAAAAGGTTTATTAACTTATAATTTACAAGAATACTTTAAGAAAAATTCTGGTTGATTATACAAGAATACTGTTTAAATCAAAATAACAAAAGCATCGCGCTATTAGAGAGGCACTATATATCAAACAATATATCAGACAATTCTCTCCTACGATCACCCTTATATTATTTAATACTGGAAATAAAGTGTTGAAAGCTTTTAAAATAGAAAGATGCTCATGCGAGTTCCAGTCGCAGGCGACACGTGAGAGTTTTGAAAGAACGCTCCTTTTCAAAAACACAAAATAAATTACGTTAGTCAAATATGCGAAAAAAACAAAAACAAAACAAAAACAGAAACATGAAACACTTTAGAATGGTCAGTGAACAAAAATAGAAAACATGTTAGAATACTAGAAAAATTAAATCCAAAATTAATAAATTTTATTTGTCGGTCCTTTTCAACGAAACATGCTTAAAAGAAAGGATGTTATTCTGATAAATATATAAAACAGTGCTCATTTTGTGAACAGAGCTATATATATATATATATATATATATATATATATATATATAACGTAGAATACTTAGTATATAAGTCTGGTAAATTCCGATAGAGACGAACTCAAAAGAACTCAATGTTAAGTTTATTTAATTTAACAGAGTAATATAATTTAGAAAAAAAATAGATATTCTACAATTTCATGGGTAATACGTATTTCGAAGCAGGAAGCTGCTCGTCAGACCCAAAAGACATCAGTTAATAATATTCAAAATAATCCCGAAAATAGTTACACACAGACGCTCAAGTGCCCATGTCGAGAATAGATATTTCTAACGGTAATCTACAAAACAATTCCCCACACATTCAAAAAACCCCAAAGAGAGAAAGAAAAAGAAAAATATAGACAAATGACGAATGGAAAGAAGAGAGAAAAAAAGAAAAGAAATAGAAAGAGGATGAACAGTAAAAGAGAAATTAAAGTTAACGTCTTAGGTCGACACCAGCGTCTATTGCAGTTCATCTGCTTTCTTAGAAAAACACGACATGGAAGGAAATTTAACATGAAATTTAGTTTAAAATATAATGAGATATATTTACGGTAAAAAATAAATTATAATACTACTGGTGGTTATATTTAATTTGTATCAAAATTAAATATAAACACTAGTAGTATTATATTGTAAATATAGTTAAAATAATTAAACCTTATAAAAGAAAATTATGAATAAAATATAGAAAATTGATAAACGGAAAGAAGAAAACGAAAAAGAAAAAGAAAAGAAAAGAAAGGAAAATGAACAATATAGATAGAAAGGAAGTTGAAATAAACGTCTTAGATCGACACTAGCGTCTCTTGCAGCTTATCTGTTTTAGAAAAACATGACATGGAAATTTAACATTAAAATTTAATTATAAATACGATGCGATATATTTACGGTAAAAAATAAATTGTAAATCATACTTTATAATACAAATTAAAATATAACCACTAGTCGTATTATATTATAAAAATAGTTAAAATAATTAACACTTCTATAAGAAGATGATAAATAAAATATTAAAATACAATCTTAAAAAATATCTTAAATAATATTAATAAAAATAAATAGAATAATAATAATATATATTTATATAAAAGATTTTAACACTAAAAATAATAATAATAATAATAATAATAATAATAATAATAATAATAATAATAATAATTTTTCTTTTATATAGGTAAAATAATAATAATATTTTTATGTAGGTATAGTAACAATAATAATAATAATAATTTTATATAGGTATAATAATAATAATGATAATAATAATAATAATAATAATAATAATAATAATAATAGATAGACTACCGAAAGGCATTCGATAGTGTGCCACATGATAACAATAATAATAATAACAACATGTAACAATAATATAATAATAATAATAATAATAATAATAACATGTAACAATAATAATAATAATAATTTTATATAGGTATAATAATAATAATGATAATAATAATAATAATAATAATAATAATAATAATAATAATAATAATAATAGATAGACTACCGAAAGGCATTCGATAGTGTGCCACATGAATGGATTTTAAAGACTTTAAATATATACAAGATATCGCCCGTCATCATCAATTTCATCAAACAGTGCATGTCTATATGGAAAACAACCCTTTACCTCAATCATATAAATGGAACCTATAAGTCTGATGAAATAAACATCAAAAGAGGTATATTTCAAGGTGATTCTTTATCTCCCTTACTATTCTGCATATCATTAATAGCACTAACCAGTCAACTTAATAAGACAGAATGTGGTTATAAAATAGGCCAAAAGAAAATAAGCCATCTATTTTACATGGATGACTTAAAGTTATATGCTAAGAATGATAATGAGCTGGAAGGTCTTCTGCAAACTGTAAAATGCTTCAGCGAAGACATTGGAATGAAATTTAATTTGAATAAATGTGCTAAAGCTACAGTTTTACGTGGATCAATACAAGAAACATCCTCAATTAGCCTAGACCTTGCTGTAACAATAAAAGAATTGAAACCAGAAGAAGCTTATAAATACCTAGGTGTAAATGAGAGCGAAAACATTCACCATAAAAAAATGAAAGAAATAGTGCGTAAAGAGTACTATAGAAGGCTACGAATGATATTAAAAACTGAATTAAATTCACAGAATAGAGTTATGGCCATTAATAGCCTTGCAATCCCAGTTGTCCAATATAGCTTCAACATCTTAAACTGGACTCTAAACGACATCAGGCGAATGGATGCTAAAACAAGAAAGCTTCTTTCTAAGCATAGGATGCATCACCCAAAGGCTGATGTAGACCGTCTATACATACCCCGTAAAGAAGGTGGAAGGGGTCTTATTCAGCTGGAATTGTCATACAAGACAACAACTATTGGCTTACTAACATACATAGAAACAACAAAGGATTGGATGATACAATTAGTAAGGCAACATGAAGAAAGAAAGAAAAAATATTCAATAATAAAAGAAGGCAGTAAATACAAACAAGAATTACAGTTAGTAGATTCTGTAGAAAAGCAAAACAGTAGCCAAGAACCAACTATTGCGGCAAAAAATATGAAAATGAAAGCCAAAGATAAAGCTCTTGAAAAGATGAAACAGCGCTGGCAAGACAAACCTCTGCATGGCCAATATCCAGTACGTGCCAATAAATCCAATGTTGACAAAGTTAATACTCATCGATGGTTACGTGCATCTGGATTAAAGTCTGAAACTGAAGGATTTATACTTGCAGCACAAGACCAAAGTCTTTTCACGAGAAACTTTCATGCAAATATTATGCATAATAATATGGATCCAAAATGCAGGTTTTGGGATAAACACCAAGAAACAATAGACCACCTAATCTCAGGCTGTTCTGTGCTTGCCCCAAACGAATATAAAAATCGCCACGATAGAGTTGGGCAATATTTACATTGGGCAATGTGCAAACATTATGGAAAAGCTGTAAACAAACACTGGTATGAACATCATCCAGCACCGGTTACAGAAATAGAAGATGTAACCATTCTATGGGATTACACCATCTACACAGACAGAAAAATTGAAGCAAACAGGCCAGACATTATTGTTAAAAACCAGAAGGAGAAAACTTGTCTATTAATTGATATGGCTTGTCCAGCGGATTGTAACATAGCAATCAAGGAATTTGAAAAACTGTCAAAATATAAAGACCTGGAAATTGAAATAGAAAAAATGTGGAAATTGAAAACAAGAGTTGTGCCAGTGATAGTAGGTGCACTTGGAATGATAAAAAATGGAACAAAACAACACATTGAAAGAATCCCTGGAAACCCCAGCTTAAGAGATATACAAAAAATTGTATTATTAAGTACAGCCCACACACTAAGGAAAACGTTATCTATGTAATGCTGGGGATGATAGGGAGGATAGAAAAACATGAAATGGAGTCATAACAACACGCCACTACCTGCCTTAGGTCTCCCCGCAGACTTGGTTGGTAGTGAGACCAATGCAGAAATCTAAATATGATGAAAAATGACATAATAATAATAATAATAATAATATTAAAAACATTTTATATGGGCATTTATTATTATTATTATTATTATTATTATTATTATTTTATTAATATTATTTAAGATCCTTTTTCTTTTTTAATAACATATAACTCAGTATATCCCATACATTTGAAACTAAATTTTAATGGTAATGTTGTATCTTTTGGGTTTGACAAGCAGCTTCCTGCTGCGAAATACGTTTTACCCATGAACTTGTAAAATATCTAAAGTTTTTTCTAAATTATATATATATATATATATATATATATATATATATATAGTCGTGCCATATACGTAGGATAACATATATATATATATATATATATATATATATATATATATATATATATATGTTATCCTACGTATATGGCACGACTCGGAGTTTCATGCGCTATGCAATTAGTTTGAGATATATGCACCTGATGATTGCATAACACATAAAATTCCGAGTCGTGGCATAGACGTAGAACAATATGTACACACACACACACACACACACACACACACATAACCAAAAATACCAAAACAAAGCAACACAACATATATATATATATATATATATATATATATATATATATATATATATATGCAAGTGTATGTGGCTCGATATATTATGCATGCATGTATGTATGTTTGTGCCTATTTAGGAATGGTAACGAGATATGTAAGAAATAGTGAAAGATAGCGCCACGTAAAAGAAAATTATGTGAAGGAAAGAAGACGAAGCCATGTGACAAAGGAAGTTCATATGGAATGAGGAAGTTGTAGGAAATTCCTTGTGAAAATCGCATGGCGGCAAAAAAGAATAGAAGGACGTAAAAAATACGTTTATAGAGAAAATCGTGAAACTCAAAGAAAGAAAAGGAAGTGTGAAAAGATTAAATGGAAAAATGTTAAGGAAATTTTTAGTGGTGATTACTATGTAATAAAAAAAGCAAAAGATAAATATCGGGAAAGGAGGAATTAGAAGAACGGAGTGAAAGAAGAAGAAGAAGAAGAAGAAGAAGAAGAAGAGAGGAGCGAATAAAAGGAAAAGGAAAAAGAAGAATAAGATTAATGAGGCAGAGAGGAATAAACAGTCGAAAGAAGAAGAATGAGGCAGAGAGAGATAAAAAGAGAAAAAAGAATGAGGCAAAGAGAGAGAGAGAGAGAGATGAATAGTAGAGAAGAAAAAAAAGAACGAGTCAGAGAGAGAGAGAGATGAATAGTAGAGAAGAAAAAGAAGAACGAGTCAGAGAGAGAGAGACGAATAAAAGAAGAAGAAGAAGAAGAAGAATGAGACAGAAAGAGATGAATAGTACAGAGAAAAAGAAAAAGAACGAGACAGATAGAGACATGAATAGTTGAGAAGAAGAAGAAGAAGAAGAAGAAGAAGAATACTGCAGAGATGGAGATGAATAGTAGAGAAGAATAAGAATAAGAATAAGAATGAGGTAGAGCATGTTGAATAGTAGAGAAGAAGAAGAATGAGTCAGAGAAAAATGAATAGTAGAGAAGAAGAAGAAGAAGAAGAAGAAGAAGAAGAAGAAGAAGAAAGGAAGGAAGGAATAATAGAAAAGAGGAATGTAAGAAGAACAAGAATGAGGCAGAGAGGTATAATTTTTTTAAAAGTGTAATAAAACAAAAAGAATGACGCAGAGAGTAAAGAATTTTAGAAGGAAGAAGATGAAAAAGAAGAAGAAGAAGAAGAAGAAGAAAGAGGAACGAACAGAAGAAGAAGAAGAAGAAGAAGAAGAAGAAGGCAGTGAGGGATGAATAGTAGAGAAGAAGAAGGACAAGGGAGCAAGGAATAATAGAAAAGGGGAATAGATGAAGAATGAGCCAAAGAGATATAAAGAAGAAGAATGAAACATAGAGAGGAATATTAGAAAGAAGAAGAAGAAGAAGAAGAAGAAGAAGAAGAAGAAGAAGAATGTAATAAGCGAGATTAGATGATGAATGATGGCAAAAAGAGAGCAGGGAAGGATAAACCTAAAAATGAGATGCAAAAATAAATGGTAGTGAAATTATAACTGATCATATGAAAGTGGCAGAAGAACGTAGAAAAGGAAAAACGAGATCAATATGAAGAAAAATAGTAAAAAGAGAGAAAAGAGTTAAGAAAAGACTAGTAATAGACAAAGAAATAGAAAGTGCAGAGGAAAATAATAATAATAATAATAATAATAATAATAATAATAATAATAATAATAATAATATGTTAAGGATCTAAAGAAAATCAATGCATAAAATGGCGAATCCATGCGCTAACACATGCGCAGACTATTTCCGGTGGCGTTCACTCTAGTGACATCCAAATTGCGTGTCTGCAAAAAAAAAAAAAAAATGGAAATTGAAGTATTCGTGTTTCCCACAACAATTGCGCGTTTCTTGCTGGGGACGAAAATTTGAGGAATAAAGAAATGAAACATTTTGCGTGAGAAACGAAATTCTATATTTTGTGGATATTATACTTTAAAAAAAAAATCAATTTAGACTTTTCAGCAAGTCAAATTAACATCGTTGAAAAATAACTTTTCAGTGGGCAGTTTTACTTGCAAATAAATCTTTTCTAGACAAGTTAAAAAGAAAAAAAAGAACACTGGCCTCATATTTGGGAGCTAAATTATTCAGACAAGATGTTTGCAACTATTATGCGACTATTTGGGTTCCTCGACGTGGCGCAATAGTCAGCAAATTTGTCTCACTGAGTAGTGAGTTCGACCCTCGCTAGTACCAAATACTTTCATTTTTATACCACATGTAAACGGCGCTTAGAACATCAACTCATATGCGATGTTTATTTCGGACTGGCACTCATTGATTGGTTATTTTTATGACAACGTTCCAGTCGTTTAATCTTCATTGGGTATTATGGTTTCATGCCTTATCTTTTGTAAACTCAAGAAATCTTTGTCACTTTAACATGCCTCCTAGCCCCTATTCTTGTACTCGTTGATACAAACATGTTAGTACTTTACTTACTGTTTTTATGTCCACCTTGTGTTCCATAAAATTTTTTCACTTTAATAAAAAGGCGAGACCGCTAGTACAGTGCAGAGGGTTACAGTGAGAGAAAAGACTGGGTACAAGGGGGTATTGATGAAGTGATAAAAGATGGACGGGATTCAGTAATATAGTAATTGACGTTGCATTTAAAAAGTGCCTCTTTGAGCTAGTAATAAATAATATCATGTCTAGCACCATCGCTATTACAGATAATATATGACCTTTCGTATCATGGAGATCAAATCTAAATGCATACATGTCAGATTCGAAATTCGACTTTAATATCAATAGCGTTAAAATGAAAAAGTGAAAAAACAAAACACAAAAACTCGGATTAATAACAAAAACTTGGTTCAGTTTTGATTCTTATAAGAGAATGGTTTAAATGACCTTAAAGAAGAAATTATAACAGCTAGAGATCCGGGAGGAGCTGACACCACATTATCAATAATACTGTTGCAGTCGATCGAAATAAAGAAATCTCTTTATATCTATTTTGTTGTTACTTGATCCAAGGGATGGCCATCAGTAATGTCTCCGGTGGTAGTATGTTAGTATCTAAATCTAATCTAATCTAAACTTATTTATAAATGGAACTTTGTGTGTGTGTCCGTTACCTATAGGCTTCGAAACGGCGGAACCGATTTTCTTGAAAATTTACACAGTTGTACTATAAGCGTCCGCGAGTGTTCTTAGCTAGGTTTTGTGTCGAGGTACCCCCAATAAATATCGAAAATCGATAATCGAAAAAAACAGGTTATAGAAGGAGTGGTCCGATTTTAATCAAATTTGATACAATCATAGACAAAGACATAAGAAACGATATTCAGAAGTTTCAAGGTTTCAGTTCTTACAATAGTGCAAAAATCGATAATATATATATATATATATATATATATATATATAAGGCAAGATGTTTGTTTTGATGTTATTGGCCTGGGGAGGCGATACAAACGTGCAGAAACTTTGAAAAGTGCTTGACAAATCATACTATAGAATAACCCAGTCCTTTCAAGTGAAATTGGGTAGATGGAACTATAGATGTCTATGTTAGGACGAAGTCACAAGTCATTGTGACCCAAGCTTTCAGCGTACTGGCCTTGTTTAGAATGTTGATCACGCCAGATAATACGCTCTCTTCTAGAACCTGCAACTTCGGTCTGCTCAGCATAATTGCAATATACACCATAGTTCGGCTTTGTATGGTGAACAAACACAAATGTTCTTGAAGAGACATTTGCAAAAGAATTAGCCACACGAATAGACAGGTATATTTTCATTACAAGAAGCCAGCTATTACTTATTTTATTTTGGTGCATTAAGATGGTCTACTGTAAATATTCCGTTTAATACCACATATTTGCTTTTCAATGCCTGACAATAACCAATTTGGCATGTCCACTTCGGTTTGAGGCACTGCACAGTGGAATGAGTCGGGGTAGTGAGAAAGCATCTTGGCCGAGTGTCGAGATGGTTGTTTATTTTAAGTTATCCATGGAGACTTTGAAGACATATGTAGATACTTGGAAACACGGAAACACCCTCAGTTAGAGTCCGCATAAGCGGACTGGGTTATCAGACATGAAGCTATCTAACTGCAAGGTTAACTGTTGCTTTTATTAGAATCACCATATTATGCATATTTGGCTGTGATTCATGTACTTGTTATACGCTTATCAGAATAGGTG
This sequence comes from Ascarosepion bandense, assembly GCA_037127315.1. Classification (NCBI taxonomy): domain Eukaryota; kingdom Metazoa; phylum Mollusca; class Cephalopoda; order Sepiida; family Sepiidae; genus Ascarosepion; species Ascarosepion bandense. Next base: position 2,090,302 of record JBBBDQ010000231.1, on the reverse strand, counting down.
TCATGATGTGTATATTGGGCTTCGTATATTTTTACGTCAGCCTTACATTGTTGATGCTCTCTCTCAAATAACAATGATAATAAAAATAATTTAAAGAGACGCATGACAGCATGAATAGTTCTGCACTGAGAACTGTGCAAGAGTTAGGTTCGGCCATGTAGAAAACAAAAAAAGAATGCAGACTGAGATGATTTTCTTATTAGGCAGTACCGCCTTTCTGGGTGCATTGGAATGATCCAGTGTGTGGTGTTGAGAGAAATGGGAGCCCAGAGGGCGTCAGCGGCACATCTGAACCATAACACACACACACACACACACACACACACACACACACACACACACACACACACACATTGTGCATGAAGTGTATCTTGCCTTCACTTTACAACGTATCCCATTTATATAACAATTATCATGGGAAATCATCGGATGTGCAGTGGTGCAGTGGTGCAGTGGATATCGGTTGAATTTTTTGCATTCACTTAAGCGCAAATACCTTTGGGAAAAATAAGAATCTGTTTCTCCCTCCTGCTATGGGTTAAATGGCAGGAGAGATTGGGTTCTATAGCCTTTGTCTGCAATCAGCTTACAGCAGAATGTAATGGCAACTTACTGAGGGAAAATTTCTGCCCAGTCAGTCATGTCTCGTTCGAGCCAGAATCACCCAAGCGGGTATCACTTAACTGACTAACTAATCATGGAAAATACTAAGATACTCATTTGAGATGCCAAAAAAAGCGCCAATCAAAGATCAATTATACATTTGGTGGAAGTTTAAAATTGAATTTTTGTTAAGGGCCGGGGGCGGCAAATACTGGTCTAGAAGGTGGGTTTATCATCCTTATTCAGAATAGTCAACCACTATTATTGGAAGCCAATAACAGTGGGGAGTAATGTAGTATTATAATCAATATAATTATCTTTTTCTTCTATCTGCCATGTCCCTTGAGGACGTTGGTCATCATGGATTTCCATGTTTCCCTATTCATGGTGGCTTTTAGCACGCTTTCTCCTGTTACCCCACCCAAGCCCTGCACTGCCATCCACCTGCTCAGGCCCTTAAAATATGTTATTCGCTGTTTTCTCCTGTTTCGTTTTTCCTCTACCTGACCTGTGGGCATCAAATTCTCCAAGCCCTCTTTCCGTATCACATGTTGGAGGAACTTCAGCTGTCTCTCCTGATGATCAGTATTAGTTTCCTTTTCGTTTCCATCCTTTCCAGAATCTCATCATTGCTCATATGCTTGATCCATGATATCCGCAGCATCTTTCTGTAGAACCATACTTCAGTGGATTTAAGTTTTTTTTTCATCTTTGATGATATTGTCCTGCATTCGCTGCAATGCTGAACAACAGACATCACGTAGGAACACAGTATTCTCTTTGTTTCTAATGAAATTTTACTGTTTTTTCATTCAGTGCTCAGCTTCTGGAATGCGTCCTTGGACATGCCAATTCTCCTTCGGATCTCAGTGTTGCATTTTCCGTTTACCGTTCGAACACTTAGGTTCTTAAAATCTAATAATAAGGTGAAAATAATAACACTGTGAAAATAATAGGGGCAATAATAGGGTTAAAATTATAATCGGGTAAAAATATACGCAAAAATTTAAGTTAAGTTTTTCAAAGTTGAAAGAAGTTGGGATACTTTTACACAGGTTCTTGTTTTTATCTGAGTGCCGAAATTCCAATCGTTTAGCAACAACAACAGCAATACATCTTTTAAATGAAACATTTGAAAGGTTATTTTCTGAAGGAAAAGTAGAAGCAGGACTTATGTGGAAATAACATTTATATATTCTTCTCGGAAATATACAATAACAAGAAAAGGTTCAATTTTCCTTGCAGTGAAGTTTCTTTTATAAAGTAATTAAGTATTGTTAGTACGATATGAAATGTATGAACAGACTTACTTTATGACAGTTAGCCTAATGTGTTTTTGAGTTCGTAGTCAAAAGTTCAGTGGGCGGTTGCTGATTAATCCATTCTATTGTGATCGTGGACAAAGCTTTAGTCAGCGGCTGCTGGCTATCTCTCTTCTATTGTGTGTGACTGTGGGTGCGCGCGTTTGTGTACACGCCTGTAGAAAAAATATGTATAGTATTTAATTCCTATAACGTTGTTCTCTCAGTGGAATGACCCTAGCCTCGCCAGGTATAAATCCAATAGAAAATGTGTAGTCCATCATTAAAAGTGCAATGAAAATATTAAAAAATATTCAAATTAAGAAAATCGCAGGGAAACCATAAAAAATGCTGCAAATCAAAACTCTATGACTGATTAATTTATTCGTTTTTTACGACTTATCAACACTTTGTAGGCTATTTAAAGCCACAAAATATTTTATATAATAAGAATTATTTTTGTGATAATAACAAAACAGAAATGACCCTAAACCAGCTAAATCCAAACCACCTAAGCCCATTAACCTCTCCTTCACTAATATCCGAGGCATTCGTACTAACTTTGCTAGTGTAGAAGCGTTCCTGCATGAAAAGTCCCCAGACATCCTCGCGCTCTGCGAAACTAACCTCAACTCAGCTATTCCCTCCTCTGACCTCTTCATCCCTGGTTATCTTCCCCTTTTAAGGAAGGATTCTACTGTCCACATGCATGGGCTGGGTGTTTATGTCAGCGAACACCTCCCCATAACAAGGGTGACTTCACTCGAATCTACTGACCACCAATACATATGTCTCCGCTTGTCTCTCCTCAGTTCGGTTAGCTACCTATTCTTCCTTTACCGTTCTCCCTCCTCTCCTGACTGCTCCCTACTAGATAGCATTGCCGACGACATAGATAAGGTTATTTCCTATCACCCATTTGCCCACATATTTGTATTTGGAGACCTCAATGCCCATCACTCTGAGTGGCTTGAAAACGCTGTTACTGATTCGGCGGGCATTCACGCCGTGAACTTTGCTATTTCCCAATCCCTTACGCAAGTGGTGGACTTCCCCACTCGCTTCCCAAGCACACCCTCGGGTCATTCCTCACTGCTAGATATATGTTTCACCTCTGCGCCCGACGCCTGTCAAGTCTCGCAGCTTTGCCCTCTTGGCAACTCCGACCACGCTGTAGTCTCCCTCAGTATTTCTTTCCAATCTCACTCCCCCCAGGATCCCCCTACTCATAGAACCTCCTACCTCTACCAAAAAGCTGACTGGGATGCCTTTCGCGATTTCCTCTGCGACGTCCCCTGGGGAAAAGTGTTTGACCTATCAGTTGATGACTGTGCCTCTGAGGTCTCGTCATGGGTGAAAGCTGGCATTGATGCCTTCATACCCACCAGGAAGTATTGCTTAAAACCTCATTCCTCTCCGTGGTTCTCTCCGGCCTGCTCAGCCGCCATTGCCCACAGGAACCATTACTTCCATCTATTCCAGAGACAGCCAACTGATCACAATAGGCGCCTGTTCACATCCGCTCGCAGTGAGTGCAAGAGAACCCTAAATGACGCCAAACAGTTGTTTGCGGAGAGAATGCGACAGCACATAGCTGACCGCAAGTTCGGCTCCAAGGACTATTGGAGGATTTGTAAACGGGTGCTCAACAATAGGAAATCCTCAATACCTCCCTTAATCCATGGATTTGACGTTCTCACGTCATCTGCTGAGAAAGCTGAGTGCTTTGCCCGCAGATTCTCATCCAACTCCACACTCGACTCGTCCGGAGTGCACCCACCCGACTTCCCTATTAGAACTGAGGCCAAACTGCATGACGTATATATTACCCCGACAATAGTATCCAGAGTAATTTCAAAACTCGACCCCCATAAGGCGTGTGGAGACGATGGAATCCCGGTGATAGTCCTTAAGAGGTGTGCCCCTGAACTTTCCCCTGTCCTCTCTAAACTGTTTAACTACTGCCTTTCTGCTTCCTGCTTTCCTGCATGCTGGAAATTCTCCTCAGTCGTTCCTGTCTTTAAGAACTGTGGTGAACCCTCGGACCCATCCAACTATCGCCCGATCAGTCTTCTACCAATATTCGGGAAAGTGTTCGAGGCTATAATAAATGCTGAAATAGTTCATCATCTCACCGCCCACAAACTGTTCTCCGACAGGCAATATGGATTCCGATTTGACAGGTCCACAGCCGACCTGCTAACTACTGTAACGGAGTACATGCTACAGGCCCTTGATGAGTCTGACGAGGCTCGCGCGGTTGCTCTGGATATCTCCAAGGCTTTCGACAGGGTTTGGCACCCTGGCCTCCTATGCAAACTACGCGGTTATGGTATTACCGGTCGCCTGCTTGACCTAATCCAATCTTTCTTAAATAACCGCAAAATGAAGGTCGTTCTGAATGGGCGTGCCTCTTCGTCCTACAGCACGAATGCTGGTGTCCCACAAGGCTCTATCCTGGGCCCAACGCTCTTCCTTATTTTCATCAACGACCTCCCAGATGAGATCAGGTCCCAAGTAGGCATCTACGCAGATGACACTACAATATACTCCCGCTCCAGTAAGAAACCTGTCGTGGCGGACAGACATAATCTCGCTGCTGACCTTGAGCGGGATCTACACTCTGTGGTGAACTGGGGCAAGAAGTGGCTTGTCAACTTCAATTCCTCGAAGACCAAGCTGTTGTCTGTCAACCATTACAGGCAACCTCTTCTGCCTCCCATAAGCATGGACCAGATGATTCTCCCGGAGAGTAATACACTACGCCTCCTCGGACTTACCCTGTCCTCAGACCTCAAATGGAAGCACTATATTGAATCCATAGCAAAATCTACTGCTAAGAAGATTGGGTCACTATGTCGATCCAGGATGTTTTTTCCACCTGAATCCATCCTGCATATATACAAGTCAACCATCCGTCCGTGCATGGAGTACTGCTGCCATTTATGGTCAGGTGCCCCTGCCGTTCTCCTCAGTGTTCTTGACAAGCTCCAAAGGAGAGTCTGTAATGTGATAGGTTCTGATCTGGCGACTCGTCTGCAGCCACTTTCCCATCGTCGAAATGTGGCCTCCCTCTGTCTCTTCTATAAATACTTTCATGGCTTCTGCTCGGATGAGCTTAAGTCACTGATGCCTCCTCAACAGGTGTTTACCCGTTCAACCAGACTGGCAACTGGGTCCCACCCATTCACAGTCAGGTTAGCCAAACGCAGACGACAATTCTACTCCAGCAGCTTCCTCTCTCGCACTTCCCGCCTGTGGAACTCACTCCCGTATTCTTGCTTTCCTGACGGCTACGACCTCCAGAAATTTAAAAGCAAAGTTAATACTCACCTACTAACCACTGGCCTCTAGCTCTCTCCCCTCCCCTGTATAACCTTCCCTTTCTCTCCGCCCATGTACCTGTCATTGCACCTGCTTTCTCAGTTTTCTATTGTTCCTTTCTAACTAGCTTGTACTCCTCACTCTTTTCTAATTAATCTTTCTACATTTATGTAACCCCCTGCACATCAGTGGCGTTTCTGCCTTGCTCGGGGTGAAATGATTAAAAAAAAAAAAAAAAAATAAGGATTTACTGATGCGAGTCCTACTAATTAACCCATAGCTGGGGAGAGAGAAGAGGTGACGTCATACCTTTCTCAATGGTATTTGTGCGTAAGTGAATATAACGAACCCAACTGAAATTAAAAGTTCGGCTCTTCGATTAAAAATTCTGAGGCATTATCCATTACTCCACCCGCACGTCTAAGCTTACAGCACCTGGTATCCCCAAGTGTTTACCGACTGGACGTTGTTTAACTTCAGTAATCGTAAGGGAACATGTTTCAACCTAATGCATCTGTAAGTCCTCGAAAGTGTAGAAAGGTTTTAAAAAATCACTTGAAAAACTGATGAAGGCTAAAGAAGTTATTAAAGTATAAAAAAGCAAATCAACGGTTTTTTTTTCAGCTTTGTTGGCTATTGAACAGATCTAGTATATTGTTGTTGAGTAGTTTTCGCACTGAAGATTATAATCGTACTATGTCGGTTGCTAATCGACTTAACGTACCCAAAATGTTAGGAACTTGGTAATATTCCACTGAAAGCTGACTCCTTAGTATTCGGCTAACTGCCGACTAATATCAACTGTCTAGTAGTTCTACTGAACTCCCATAGAAGTCTAAAGAACTCTTATGAACTTCCCAAGAACTTCCTGTTAACTCTTATTAATATAAGAGAGAGAGTCCGTTATCTGAAGAATAGGTGTGTTTCCCCATAACATATATATTACTGTGATAAACATTAAAATTGCATTTCAGTCATTCATTTAACTGCCATGCGTGATCCACTCTTGGGTGGTCATGTCTCTTTCGATCCATGACTGACTAGGCAGAAGATTTAACCGTAGTAGGTTGCCATTTCTTTCTGCAATAGACTGTTTGTTAACCAAGGGTATAAAACTCAGTCTGTTATGCCATTCGATTGATTACTGGATGAAGAAGAGATGGATTAACACTTTTCCGGCAAAATCTGAACACCAAACCCGGACTAATTTCAACCTTGTGTTAAGTTACTCAGTGCCAAATCAATTAACTAAAAGAAAGCGAACGAAATGCACCGGCGAATACTATCAAAAAATCATAACATAGTTTTTCACCGCATCCTAAAATATATATAAAACAACATCACGGATCAGATATATACATTAACTAGCTGTATAGCCCGGCGTTGCTCGGGCGTAATGAAAAATTTAAAACTAATCCATGGTCCTGGAGCTCAGACTCTTTGGACGTTGGCACGAAAGACTAAAAAGCAATAGTTGTTTCCAGTTAAAGGGAAACCGTAAACTGAAAGAAAAATGAATGGATGTAAGTCAAATTTTGAAGTTTGGTGAGAATCAAATAAAATTATGGATTTGTATAAAGGACGTATAGACAGATAAACACACACAAACATCTTGCCTTTTATATAAATATATTATCTATTTTCTGCACTATTGTAAGAACTACAACCTTGAAACTTCTGAATACCGTTTCTTATGTCTTTCTCTATGAGTATATGAAATTTGATTAAAATCGGACCACTCCTTCTATAACCCGATTTTTTCGATTAGCAGTTTTTGATATTTACCATGGGTACCTCGACACAAAACCTAGCTAAGAATACTCGAAGACGCTTATAGTACAACTGTGTAAATTTTCAAGAAAATCGGTTCAGCCGTTTCGGAGTCTATAGGTAATGGACACACAGAGACACAGACACACACACACACACACACACACACAGACAAACAAAGTTCCATTTATAAAATAAGCTTAGATGGTACACTCAAAGGTAGAAATAGATCCGATAAAACAAAATATAAGAGAGAATACAATGACCCATTAATCAAACAATAATGAGGTGAGAATAGAAATAATTGATATGACAGAGGATCAGGTAAAAATCTGAAGAATGTGCCTGCGACATCAACTGCATCTATTCAGATTATGTCACTGAAGACGAGCCAAACGATATTAGAATAGAATTCCTTTAAAAACAAATGAGGCGAAAACCACTGAAGCAAAAACCCGCACCATTCAATAACACAGGAGAGTAACTCGCACACAACTGTCAGACAGGGAACAGCTCCCAAAACTTCATATGACAACGTCCATTAAAAATATTGTGCAAAAATACAACGCTGCACTGCAAACACTATTAACAGTCAAACCAATGTTCAGTCAGTTAAGTGACATACGTGATACACACTTGGGCGATCATGTCTCGAAAGAGACATGACTGACTTGGCAGAAGATTATCCCGCAGTAGGTTGCCATTGCTTTCTGCTGTAGACTGGTTGCCGACCAAGGCTATAGAACCCAGTCTGTCCTGCTATTTAACCCATAACTGGAAGGAAGAGACGGATTAATACCTTTCCCAAGGGTATTTGCGCGAAAGTGAATACAATGGATTCAACTGGAATTCGAACTCGGCTCCTCGGTTTCTCGTTCCGAGCCGATATCCACTGTATCACAACGCACATGTTACAGAAGTAAATAATGCCAAATACACAACAACATTAGCAGACACTGTGAAACTTAGAGAACAGACAAAATGAACCAGCTTGGATGACAAACTTGAATCGAGAAATAGTGGCAATCAGATGTCAGTCATCGATAGTAGATGGGATCTCAAGGAACCCAAATGTTTCAACACGCAAGTGCAGGAAGTTCAAGTGTAGCTATAAAATTAAATTGCTAAATGAAATTCTAGAAATAAAGGAAATACTTAAAGGAAAACTGCAGTTACAGGAACATATAACAAGACGACACGAAAAGCGTTTCAGGTGTTATCGACAAAATAAGACATTGCAAACGAACCTTTAAAAATTTTAGAAGGAAATTGGAAAAGCAGATATATGAATCAAAAAGCCATCATCTATTGAAAAAGTGCAAAAGTTTTGGGAGAATATTTGGAGTAACACTAAAGAATATAACCCAAGTCAGAATGGCTCCTACGAGAAGAAGAAAGAATAATGGATAAAACCACTCTAAGAATGGGGAAATAAAACGAAGAATAATGTTAGACGAGCTCTAACGAATTCACAAAAATTGAAATTCCAAGGAAATGAGAAGGTAGACAATTTTGGTCTCTATCATATGCCATAAATCCAAAAAACCCTTGTACAATCATTATCAATACTAAATAAGAATTCAAATGGAGTTCCAGAATGAATCACTAAAGATATTACGTATATCCTATAAAAAACGGGTGAAAGATGATACTAATATTTATAAGCTAACAAGATTACTTTTCACCACGTATAAATTGATTACGTCTTGCCTGACAAATTGTACTTACTCTTTTCTCAAAAGAAGGTTCTTCCCTTGGAACAGAAGTGATATCGGAGAGATTCATATGATTGCAAAGATCAACTATTGATAAACAAAATGATCTTGCAAAATTGCAGCAAAAGATATAGAAAACTCAGCACAACATGGATAAATTACTATAAAGCCTTTGATAGTGTGCCAGGCACGTGGATCCTTTTTAGGCATTGGAAATGTAAAAAGGTCTCCTCGGTGATAGTAAATTTCCTTAAACACAGCATGGGAATGTGGAAAACGACATTATACATAAATCACACCAGAGTCGCTGCCATTCCAACCGCCTGAATATCCGCCTGAGTAATCTTTCAAGGATGTGCGTTGTGGTGCAGTGGATATCGGCTCGGAACGAGAAATCGGGTGGAGCCGAGTTCAAATTCCAGTTGAATTCATTGCATTCACTTACGCGCAAATACCCTTGGGAAAGGTATTAATCCGTCTCTTCCTTCCAGTTATGGGTTAAATAATAGGACAGATTGGGTTCTATAGCCTTGGTCGGCAACCAGTCTACCGCAGAAAGCAATGGCAACCTACTGCGGGATAATCTTCTGCCCAGTCAGTCATGTCTCTTTCGAGACATGATCGCCCAAGCGTGTTTCACGTATGGCACTTAACTGACTGAATCTTTCAAGGAGACTCCCTGTCACTCCTTCTATTTTGTCTGTCCTTAATCCTCCTTATGTATGAACTCAACAATAATCAGCTATGGACGCACAATAAACAAAAAAGTATTTAATCACCTACTCTACATGGATGATCTCAAGCTCTTTGCCAAAGACGACAATGAGATGAAGGGTCTCCACGATGCTGTAATATGTTTTAGTGACGATGTAGGCATAGATTAGATAAATGCGCAATATTAACATACAACAAAGAAAGAATTACAGAAACATGCTCGATAAATCTAGATTTTGTCACAAACATTAGGGAATTGGCCTACAATTATCTAGGAATTAGTGAAGGCAATAAAATACAGTATACTAAATGCATGAGAGAGTAAGCAAAGTATATTACGGACGTGTGCGTTTGATATAGAATCAGTCAGTTAAGTCCCATACGTTATACACGCTTGGATGATCATGTCTCGAAAGAGACATGACTGACTGGGTAGAATATTTTCCCTGCAGTATGTTGCCATTACTTTCTGCAGTAGACTGGTTCTTAACCAAAGCAACAGAACTCAGTCTGTCCTGCTATTTAATCCATAGCTGGAGGGAAAAGATACGAGTTAATACCATTTCCCAAGGATATTTGTGCGTATGTGAATGCAAGGAATTCAACTGGAATTCGAAATCGGCTCTCAGATATTTTGTTCCAAGTCGATATCCACGGCCCCACAACGCAAATATATTGAATACCGAATTGGATTGAAAGAAAAAAAAAACAACAACAGCGTATCAGCCTTAAAGACATTGGCTGTACCTGTAGTGCAAGACAGTTTTGACATCCTTCACTGGACCATAGCTGACATTAATCGAATGGACGCCAAAACAAGAAACCTTCTCACTTGCCACCGAATACATCATCCCAAAATTGATGTTAATCGTCTGTATGTGTGCCGGTTTGTTATGGTGCCCTATCTATAGGAATGGACTCTTCCTCCGTTAATAAATAATAACCTGAGTGACACCCGGGAACGCAGCTGTGAGACAAGCGCAGCGTAACTATATGTTCGGTTTTCGTTGGTTTGTTTTTATGGCATATCAACTTCGGAGGATCATTTATTGCCAACTAAATTTTATTTATTTATTGCTGGTAATACCTTTTTCTTTCAACAATTTATTGTTATTGTTATTTTTATATAAGTTTTGTGTCTAGTAATACTAGAAATCTAAATCTAATCACCCAGACATCGTAATCAGTGACCACATTATTATTGATATGTCAGTCTCTGCAGACTGTAATGTATCTTTGAAGATCTTCAACAAACTATCAAATTACAAGGATCTTGAAATTGAAATGTTTCTGTAATTCTTTTTGAGTATCAAGATTCATTGGGATTTGTTTTTAAGGTCGCGGTCCCCAATTCTTACCCTATTGTTTAACCCATAACTGGAGGGAAGAGACAGATTAATACCTTCCCCAAAGGTACCAGTGCTTAAGTGAATGCAAGGTATTCAACTGGAATTCGAACTCGGCTCACCGATTTCTCTTTCCGAGCCGATATCCACTGCACCATAGCGCACATCCATCACTAAACGTTTACAGCACCTGGTATCCCAAGCGGTTACCCATCTAAGTACTGACCAGGGTCAACGTTGCTTAACTTCGGTGATCGAGCAAGAACCGGTGTATTCAACGTGATATGGCCGTAAGCCTATAATGTTCGAACTCACATTTCTATTTAGCTGTATACTAACACTTTACTTTGTATATATGTTCTTGTTATTCTAATACACTGTTTGAACCTAAATTTCTGTTTCCGCGTATTTCTTCCTGATCTTAACAAGGTCACAACAATTTGGCGACGAAGATTTCGCCACAACACAGTCAGAAAGATGATTATTTAACCTTAGAACTGTCTTAAAACTAAAACAATCGACCTTAAAAGCTATCTTGAAACTACAGAAGACTAGGTGATGATATGTGTAAAAGAACCTGAAAGAAGTAAGAAAGTTTATCGAAGGAAATCAACAAGTTCAAAATGGGCTTTAAGTTGGTGAAAATGCAAATAGACAGTACACTTATTGCAGCTGCGAAAACCTTAAAACGTAAAGCAAAGGCAAATGCAATGGATCAGATACGGGAACAATGGCAAGGTAAAACTCTTCGTGGTTAATATTTATACCAAACAAGCTGATGTAGACAAACCTCGTACTCGTAGTGCAGGTTTAAAAGCTGAAACCAAAGATTTTATTCTGTTACACAGGACCAATGATTGCTAATTAGATATTACGAAGCACACATACTGAAAAATTGAAAAGATTATGCAGATTCTATAATAAATATCTAGAAACAATTTACCATCTTGAAACAGGTTGCACAGTATTGACACCTATTAAATATAAAACCCGGCATGACAGAGTGCGCCAATATTGACATTTGAAAACCTGCAGTTTTTATAAAAAGAAAATTTTAAGAAATTTGTATGAACACCACCCAGGCCCGGTTACAGAGATAGAATCTTTAACAATTTTATCGGACTTTACAATACACACAGATGAAAAAAATCTAATCACCCAGACATCGTGATCAGTTACCACATTATTATTGATATGTCAGTCTCTGCAGACTGTAATGTATCTTTGAAGATCTTCAACAAACTATCAAAATACAAGGATCTTGAAATGGAAATCTCAAAAATGTGACCCACATGAGGACATCAGCCAATTCCAGTTGTAGTTAGGGCCTTCGGATTGACTGGAAAAGATTACAATAGATTAATTAAAGCTATTCTCGGTAGCCCACGTTTTCTAAAAATACAAAGAATTTTACTCACAAGTACAGCCTGCATCTTACGAAAGTCTTTATCTATGTAACATATATGTGATCTAAGGTTGATTTTTATGTTATTTCCTCAAAAATGGTCAGTAGAAGATGTCATGATGCTATTTCTAAACTTACGTGTCTGGTTGGGATCCGAAAAGAAATGAGTATACACTATAAATCAAAGGAATTAATAATAATAATAATAATAATAATAATAATAATAATAATAATAATAATAAATAGGCAAATAGGCCAGACATTATTGTTAAAAACCAGAAAGAGAAAAATCGCCACGATGGTGTGGGGCAATATTTACATTGGACAATATGCAAACACTGTGGAAAGTCTGTAAACAAACACTGGTATGAACATCACCCAGCACCGGTTACAGAAATAGAAGATGTCATCATTCTATGGGATTACACCATCTACACAGACAGAAAAATTGAAGCACATAGGCCGGACATTATTGTTAAAAACCAGAAAGAAAAAACTTGTCTATTAATTGATATGGCTTGTCCAGCGGATTGTAACATAGCTACCAAGGAATTTGAAAAACTGTCAAAATATAAAGACCTGGAAATTGAAATAGAAAAAATGTGGAAATTGAAAACAAGAGTTGTGCCAGTGATAGTAGGTGCACTTGGAATGATAAAAAATGGAACAAAACAACACACTTGAAAGAATCCCTGGAAACCCCAACTTAAGGGATATACAAAAAATTGTCTTATTAAGTACAGCCCACACACTAAGGAGAACTTTGTCTATGTAACGCTAGGGATGATGGGGAAGATAGAAAAAACATGAAATGGAGCCATAACAACACGTCACGATCTGCCTTAGGTCTTCCCGCAGACTTGGTTGATAGTGCGACCATAGCAGAAATCGAAATATGATGAAAAATGACATCATAATAATAATCAAGTCATCATTTTTTTATTTTTGCCGCCACTAGCAAAAAATGCGCATTAAGATTTTTTAAAAATATTTCAACCACTAATTGTAAACAATCAGATATTCATAAATAACTGTACACAATCATAGATGTCTAAGCTGCACCTCTTTTTTCTGCTCATCTAAGAATATTTCATTTGGACCACTTAAATGGGATGTGCGTTGTGATGCAGTGGATATCGACTCGGCACTAGAAATCGGAGACCAGAGTTCAAATTCCAGTTGAATTTGTTGCATTCACTTAGGCGCAAATACCCTTGAGAAATATGATAATCTGTCTCTTCCCTCCAGCTATGGGATAAATAGCAGGACAGGTTGGGTTCTATAGCCTTGAGTGGCAACCAGTCTACTGCATAAAGTAATGGTAACCTAATGCGGGAAAATAATCTGCACAGTCAGTCATGTTTCGAAAGAGACATGATCTCCCAAGCGTTTATCGTGTATGGGATTAACTGACTGAAATACCAACTATGTTATGTAGTTTTTTTTTATTTGTTTTAAGTTAGATTAAAGTGTAATTTTTTCTAAATCAAAAAGTTAATTTTTTTTACCAAAACCAAAAAATGAAAAATAACAGTTAAGAATCAACACAAAAATAAATTGCCAAGAATGGTTTATATTCTTATCTAGAGGCATAAGTAAAAAGATTAGCAATCATACAGGAAATGTTGTAGACCTTGTTCTAATTATAGATGTTGACAGTATCAGGAACAGATTGCAAGAAAAAATGTTTTAAGAAGATTTAAAGTCACAAATAAATAACTTTTATACCAATGATCACCAAATACAAGGCTCAAGACCACTCAAGATAGTGTGGCGTTGTATGAGCACATGAAAAGACAAAAAGTGGATTTCATGGGATTCTGTAAGAAATATAACAGTTAAAATTCGACTTGGAGAGTTCAAGATCGTTGTGATTGTAAACAATCAATAAGAGTTGATTAAAATTTTGAAGGCGCACCATCAGTAAAGAAATCTTAAAGAATTTAATTCACTAAATTTTTAATCATTTTCACCCCAAGAACAGTAATATAGCCACTAACACGCAAAGAAAATATTAGAAAAAGAGAACATTATTCAGAAGAGAGAACAATAAAACAACAAGAATTAAGAAGACTGAAGACGTTGACTGACATCGCAGTTCAACGTTTGATGATCAACGGAATAAAGTTTCATAAGCGAGAAGTGCGCGAGAAGAAACTGTTAGCATAGAACTTACGGTTACATCTAGCTATTTCACTTGTAAAACAATAAAACTTTGCCGACAAACTATTCTTATTATTCATGTGCCGTGTCCTTTTGGACGTAGGCGATCAAAAACTTCCGCCTTAACTCTGTCTCTTGTCTCTCTTAATGTTTACCTTTTTTGTATTTTCCCAAACCCCACTTCGACATCCATTTGCTCAAACTCATTAAATATTTATCGCATTGCGTTTTCCCTGTCTCTCTTTTTCTCTATATGTCTAGTGTGTATTATAATCTCTAAACGTTTCTTTCTCATTACGCGTCCCATTAACCACAACTGTTTCTTCCTGATGGTAATATAAGTTTTCTTCTCGTTTGCATCCTCTCCAACTGCTCGCCGTTGCTCTCGTGCTTGGTCCATTGTATCCTCAACATACTTCTATAGAACCACATTTCTACTGCCTCGAGTCTCTCCTTCATCTTTGAAGAGAGAGCGTTCAAAATTTCCTGTCATACAGAAGGACAGATACCACATATAAATCAAGCACTCTTTTCTTTGTTCCCAATGAGATTGTTCTGTCTCTCAGTACTTTGGCTAATTTTAGTAATGAGTCATTGTCAATGCCAATGCGTTTTCGGATCTCATTGTCTCACTTTTCTTCCTCTGTCAGAACGCTTACCAGGTATTTAAATTTCTTTACTTGCTTCATATTAATTTCCTCGATCTCTAGTTGACATTTTAGGGTCTTCTTTTTTGCTGTTAACCATGAATTTTCTTGAAGTTTATGCTCAGTCTTTCTCGCTTTCTATTGTTTTCTCAAAGAGGTCTTATCTAATACTGCGCTTAAATTCATAAAGTCGATGTACTATAAAGGAAGGTTCATCAGAATAATTACCATGAAACTATTGTTTGAAAAAGCACTGGAAAGCTACGTTACGTCGGTAGAACAGAAACGGTAATGACTAATTTTGTTTAACAACTTACAATGCAACAACAATTATTGTTTATATTTTTGAGATGAGGTAGTATTTACAGTATTTACATTATTCGGACTATTGTCCTCATTTTTTTGCCATTTGTACGATGTTTCGGCCGTTGTGCGCCTCGGCCTTCTTCAGGTGCTAAGAATTTCGAATAGAACTCTTTATTACAATTACTAAGGTATATCATCTTCATTCCTTGCGTAAAGACTCTTCTGGTAGTCATGAGTTATCTCCCTTTAACCATGTAAGTTACTTGTTCACCACTGCTCTATCCTGGTATTGAACTCACAAGGACACATGGTCCAGTGGATATAGACGTTTGTTAGTTCCAGTGACTTGAACCCAAAAAATTGTGAGTTCAATACCAGGCTACAGCAGTGGTGAACAAATAACTTACAGGGATAGAGATCATATACCCCAGTGATTGTAATAAAGGGTTCTGTTTGAAATTCCTAGCCCTGAAGAAGGTCGGAGTGTACAACAGTCGAAACGTTGTACAAATGGCAACAAAGATGAGGACAATAGTTCGAATAATGTAAATACTGTAATCCAGCAATTCCTTTTGACATATTCAGAATTATATGCAAGGGATATTTTGTTTATCAGTTTTATTCTTTAAAAAAATATAATTACGTTGTTTTTCTATTATAAGTATTTTAAATCGTATGTTCACCATTATTTGCAATCAGCCAGCTCTTTGATACGTTTAAAAAATGGCTTACGGCCACATCCCGATAAAACAGTAACTAGATGGGAGACCGTTTGGGAACACCAGGTGCTGTAAGCTTTATTGTGCGGGTGCTGCAGCGGTTAACGACTCGGATTTGTTAATCGGAGAGCCGAGTTCCAATTCTGGTTGCGTTTGTTATGTTCACTAACGCACAAATTCACTTACACGCAAATACCCTTAGGAAAGGGTATGAATCCAAATATTCTTCCCCAGGTATGGGTTAATAAGTAAATTTGTACCCCTAAACCATTATTATCTTTAAAACTTCTTACAGTCTAAAAATATTTTATGGCTTTAAGTAACCCGCAAAGGGTTGATAAGAAAACGAATCAACCACAAAAACAAACCTTTGAGTAAAATTCTGCAGTTATTTCTTTATTTTATTTAAGTATGCTTTTACAGAACTATTGAGTCTGGATTTTAATTAGAGATAGATTTTCCCTATCAAAGTGTTTTGCAGCGATCGAAAAATATAATAATCATAATCAAATTATGCATTTGAATATGGCGGATCATGGTAGAGAAAAGTAAAAATAATTCTACTATATTTTACTGGGTTATTTTTGCTGTATACGAACTTGCGAGTCATAGAAAATAACATGTTTTTTTCTGTTGACGATCACGATGGTTCGTTGGTCAGTACTGAAAAATTTAAAATTTCTCATAAGATCTTCAATGTTTTAATATAGTTCCCTAGAAATATGCAAGCTTTTGTAAATATCTAAACTTATTTATAAATGGAACTTTGTGTGTGTATATATGTGTCTGTGTGCGTGTGTGTCCGTTACCTATAGATTCCGAAACGGCAGAACCGATTTTTTTGAAAATTTACACAGTTGTACTATAAGTGTCTGCGAGTGTTCTTAGCTAGGTTTTGTGTCAAGGTACCATCGATAAATATCGAAAATCGATAATTCGAAAAAATCGGGTTGTAGAAGGCGTGGTCCGATTTTAATCAAATTTGATACACTCATAGACAATGACCTAAGAAATGTTATTCAGAAGTTTCAAGGTTGCAGTTCTTACAATAGTGCAGAAAATCGATAATATATATAAAAGGCAAGATGTTTGTGTGTGTGTGTCTGTTTATCTGTCAGTATGTCCTTTATACAAATCAACAATTTTTATCTGATTTTCACCACACTTCACACAAATATTCTTTAGGCTGAGTCTGAGCTCCAGGACCATGGATTAGCTTTAAAGCTTTCATTAAATCCGAGCAACGCCGGGCTATACTGCTAGTTTGTCTATATTTCTGAGATGATGTATTGTAATTATTTCAGCCAGTCAGTTAAGCGCTTGGGCGATCATGTCTCGAGAGAGACATGACTGACTGGGCAGAAGATTATCCCGCAGTAGATTGCCATTACTTCCTGCGGTAGACTGGTTGCCGACCAAGGCTATAGAACCCAATCTGTCCTGTTATTTAACCCATAAGTGGAGAGAAGAGACAGATTAAAATCTTCCCCAAGGGTATTTGCGCGTAAGTGAATGTTAGAAACTCAACTGGAATTCGAACTCGGCTCTCCCATGTCTCGTTCCAAGCCGATATCCACTGCACCACAACGCACATCCTGTAAATTATTTACACTAATTATTTTGTGATTTATATTGTTCGGACTGTTGTTCTCATCTTTGTCGTCATATTCACAACGTTTCGGCTATTGTACACTCCAACCCTTCTTCGAGTGATTGGAATATTGAACTGAACTGATCCATGAAGCGTTGGTCGGATCCAGTGACTTGACCCAATGAGTTGAGACTTCAAACCTGGCTACAGCAGTGTTGACCAAAATACTTAGAGAGTTGAATGGAGGTAGATAAGACATCCGGAAGTAACATGAATCATGGAACGAGAACAATCTACCCCAGTGATCGAAATAAAGAGTTCTGTTCAAAACTCCAATCTACCTGAAGAAGGTCGGAGCGTAAAACGACCTAAACGTCGTGAATAGGGCAACAAAGATGAGGAAAACCGTTCGGACAATGTAAATAATATAAATACGTTTTTAGGTTGTATGGTAGTTCAAAGGATGATTTAGTAGAAACATTGCAGCTGTCAAACGTATAAATGTACATTTAATGTTTTAATATGTTTTAAGAAATCTGAATGGATTAATACCCTGAGGATTCCAGATACCCTTCTTCCATGGAACTCAGAGTTTTGTGGCCGGTTGTGGAGATTTATCCTTGTCAATCTATTGCATTGAACATTGTTGTATGTAACTCATTTTTCATCACCTGTAATGATATATTCATTATTACAATTGATTTACTAAAACGAAAATTAAGACTTACTGAGTTTGTTCTTGGTTGGATGATCTGCCATTATAATCTTGTGTCAGACTAACCTGTTTAGGCCTGCGTTTTATACAAAAAAAATAAATTTATTCCAAGAGAAGATAATATGTGAGGACTCCAGAGTGTACTACCATGTACTACAAAAAATACATTTTGCACTTAATGTTACACAAGAGCATTATACAAGCCAGATGCATCAGTGGATTGACCTGGAAGGTTAACCTTGCATCTTATACCTAATGTCATTGACAATGTCCAACATGTAAACAGCTGGTCGACCCAGTTGTGCTTCCTGTGTGCACATATAGTACAACCGAAGGACTAGAAGATATATACCATTCGTCCGTGCATGGAATACTGCTGCCATATATGGTCAGGCGCCCCTGCTGTTCATCTCACTGTTCTCGACAGGCTCCAAAGGAGAATTAGTAATGTGATAGATACCGACTTGGCGGCTCGACTACAGCCACTTCCCCACCGACGAGATGTGGCCTCCCTTTATCTGTTCTAAAAATACTTTCATGGCTTCTTCTCCAACGAACTTAAGTCACTGGCACCTCTGCAACAGGTGTTTATTCGTGCAACCAGATTGGCAACTGGATCTCACCCATTCACAGTTAGATTCACCAAATGCAGACGACAATTCTTCTCCTGCAGCTTCTTCCCTCGCACTTCCCGCTTGTGGAACTCGCTTTCATATTCTTGCTTTCCTGACGGCTACAACCCCCAGGAATTTAAATGCAATGTCAATACTCATCTATTAACCACTTGACTCTAGTTCTCATCTATTAACCACATGACTCTTTTCCTTTCTCTCCACCTTTGCAACTGTCATCACACCTGTATTCCCATCCTTCTCTTGCTCCTTTCTAACTGGTTTGTCTTCCTCTTCACTCTCTTCTACTTAATCTTTTTAGTCTTATGTAGCCCGCTGCACATCAGTGGCATTACCGCCTTGCTCGGGGTGATGCGATTAAAAAATATATATATATACGCAGCACTAGATTGAGAGAAAAATGGGAGACGAATCCTCGTTAGAAGAAAACTCCCCGATACACACACCCAAATTAACGAAGTCTGGAGGTGAATAAACAATAATTTTACTTTATTTATATTGTTCGGAATGTTGTCCGCATTCTTTTAGGATCTTCTTAAGGCTCTCCATTTACCTCAACTCTCGAAGGTTTTTGATTGCTACAACTGTCTTTAAGTATTGAAAATTTCATAAGCCGGCTAAGCATAGAAATGAATACAATATGGAAACCAGTAACATGGTGTACTAGGAAAAAATTACAAACACCAAGATTGTAATATGAAATCTGGTAAAATAAATGGTTACTGAAACATAAGGTTTATGTCCCAGAATTCGTTTACTGATGTTCTCAATGATACATGTCCCAGTGGATAATAGAATGTGTTGGATCCAGTAATGTAACCCAAAGAATTGTCAGTTCAATACCTGGCGAAAGTAGAGAGTTGAGTTAAACTAAATGACTCATGGAACGAGAACAATCTAGCCCAGTGATTGAAATAAAAGGTTCGGTTCTAAATTCTAGTCACCTAAGTCAAAACGTACAACGGCTGAAACGTCTTGGATATAACAAAGAAGATGAAGACAACAGCCTGAACAATGTAAATAATGTAAATACGTCATCTCAGAATTATAAACAAATAATTTTACTATTAAAAGATTGTTTCTCAGGTTCTTATAACTGTATATATAGAGCAATAACGTTTTATCTATTTATTTTGTACAGTTTATAAACCCTTTTTGGGTTATTTAAAGCCAGGGAATATTTTTAAATTGTAAGAATTATTTCTTTCTTTTGTTAGATAATTATGATTTGCGATACAATCCTACTAATTAACTCACAGCTGGAGGAGAAGAGTTGGATTCATACCTTTTCTCAAGGCGATTTGCGCGTAAATGAATATAACGAACTCAAGGAGAACTGGAACTCGGCTCTCCGATTAACGATCCCGAACTGTGATTCATTACATTACCCAAGCATTCAAGTTTACAACACTTGCTATTCCCAAGCGATTAACTATTTTGATTCTGATTTGAAATCGACGTTGTGAACATCGGGGTTTGTAAGTAATGTCTAAGCAAGTCAGTTACAAGAATAGTATTATCAAACTACCCTATCGAACTGCGATGAAGGCATAATATATGTTAGCTCGATCTTAAATTTATGAGGGAAGCTCCGTTCCCAGGGGTTCCAACTCTGCAGCAGCACCTCTTTCATAGTACTAAGAGAGAGAGAGAGAGAGAGAGAGAGAGAGAGACGGTGTATTTCGGTTACAGCGTTTCGGTGATTGGGAGTGATTTGTCGTTGAACCCTATGTACATATAGATGTGTCACATTAAACTGGCCTTGTGCCACACATCCCGCCACTGTCGGGAGTCTGGTTAGTATAAAAATGGATCGCTAGTCTTGTAGCCTAGTGAATTCGCAGTTAAGTAAGAAGTAAGAAATAGCCAGACGTCAGGATTCAAATCTTGAAGATGTAGTTCTATTTCTTGTAAGTTGGAACTTACATCCTATCGATTATATGTATCGATTACATCCTATCGATTATCCTATCGATAATATATATAAAAGGCAAGATGTTTGTGTGTGTGTCTGTTTATCTGTCTGTATGTCCTTTATACAAATCAACAATTTTTATCTGATTTTCACCACACTTCACACAAATATTCTTTAGGCTGAGTCTGAGCTCCAGGACCATGGATTAGCTTTAAAGCTTTCATTAAATCCGAGCAACGCCGGGCTATACTGCTAGTTTGTCTATATTTCTGAGATGATGTATTGTAATTATTTCAGCCAGTCAGTTAAGCGCTTGGGCGATCATGTCTCGAGAGAGACATGACTGACTGGGCAGAAGATTATCCCGCAGTAGATTGCCATTACTTTCTGCGGTAGACTGGTTACCGACCAAGGCTATAGAACCCAACCTGTCCTGTTAGTTAGCCCATAAGTGGAGAGAAGAGACAGATTAATATCTTCCCCAAGGGTATTTGCGCGTAAGTGAATGTTAGAAACTCAACTGGAATTCGAACTCGGCTCTCACATTTCTCGTTCCGAGTCGATATCCACTGCACCACAATGCACATCCTGTAAATTATTTACACTAATTATTTTGTGATTTATATTGTTGTTCTCATCTTTGTCATCATATTCACAACGTTTCGGCTATTGTACACTCCAACCCTTCTTCGAGTGATTGGAATACTGAACAGAGATTAGAATCTCTGTCAGGAATCGAAGCCAAAAAAAAAAAAATAATAATATGTACATATATAAAATAAAATAATTGGATTTAATTTCTTGCATCTTGTGTTGGAGATAGTGCGTTTAAGGTCTCCTTTTATGGACACTCTGGATCTGAATCTTCTCTTGTGTGTTAGCTTTAGTCATATAATTTTGTGAGGAGATGATTAAATGAGTTAGTGAGACAGCAATGCCTAAGTGATTTCTGTAAAACTCTACCAGGATTAATTGCCAAGAACACAGCTGCCACCACCTGAAAGTACAGTACGGTCCAGATCTCATTCACAAAATTCCGATATTATGCAGCGATTGACAGGATAGTTAATTTTTACCCAGTGAGGATCGAACTCATTTGTAGCTGGTTCTAGCGAGACAAGCTTGTTATCCATTACACCACGCTGAATCTTCCCTGCTGACAGGGCAGCATGCTTAGCATTTATTCTTTATGTCGGATCTTTGGGAATCAGACCGAACGCCATTCGAGAAAAAATTCTTTACTTCCAGCAGATAAAGACGAAGAGATAAACAACCCAAGATTGAGAGGTAGTTCTTGGTAAACCAACTCAAGTGAAACCATCATTGTTGCCCAGAAATCGTAGCAACAGAATTTCTTGAGTCAGATTGTGACTGTCACAGCCTGATAATGAAATGATATGAAAAAAAATAAAGACTAATTAAAATTCATTTCTACAGAAAAGTATAAATATGCGGAAAAATAAAAGCGGTGAAAATTGAGTTCGTGAGCAGAAATAAATAATAAGTCAATAACTTTCATCCGTACAAGCGGCCAGCTTTTCGTTAAGGCAGACAAAATGCTGACTTCCCTGTATTAATAAACGAGCGAGACATTTTCTTTTGATAGAACAGCTGTTATCTCTTGAAAAGCGTCTCGGGCTGCGAATTGTAGATTAGAATCTCTGTCAGGAATCGAAGCCAAAAAAAAAAATATGTACATATATAAAATAAAATAATTGGATTTAATTTCTTGCATCTTTCCACGTTAATTTGTCAATGAGCTGCAAGGCTGGGCGCTTTCGTGTAGCGTAGAGAGCGTTTCGTGGGAAGGCAAAGACTGCATAAGTACGAAGAGCTTATCATGATTAAAAGGCGTAGAAGGAGAAAGAAGAATGAAAGAAGCACACTGAAGGAGAGCAAAGAAAAGAAAGAAGAACGTAAGAAAGCAAGAGACGAAGAAAAATATGAGAAGAAAAGGAAGTAACGAAAGGGAAGTCGTTAAAATCAAGGGAAGACACTAAATGCGAATAATAATAATAATAATAATAATAATAATAATAATAATAATAAATAAATAAAAAATATAATCGAGCACAAGCGGAAAGAAAAGAAAGCGATGATTGAAAGAAATGAAGATGAACAGAATGAAGTTGTATTGATAATTGCGTGGATAGAGGCAAAGAAATACTTTATGCGCAAAGGAATAGGAAAAACATGGCGAGATAAAGAAAGAAAAAGGAATCAAGGATTGAAGAAGGAAAAACAACGAAAAGGGTCAAGGTTTGAGGTTTGGATATACAAAATCAAATAAAAACAGAAAACATGAGAAAAGAAAAAAAGAAAGCAACAAACAATGTTTGAATGGATATGTTAAATAATGAAAAACCACCGCGGGGAGGGGGAGAAAGAAAAAAAGAAAGAAAATAAATAAATCAGTAATAAGAATACAAAATGAAAATGCAAGTAAATAGAAGGAAGAAACAAATATCAATGAATAAAAGAAAGAAAGAAAGAAAATTCTATGAAGAAAAAAGAAAGAAAAAAGAAAGAAAGAAACAAAAGAAATAAATTAGTGAAGCGAAGAAAGAAAGAAAGAAAGAAAGATAAAGAAAATAAAAGGAAAGAAAATAAATAAATCAGTAATGAAACTACAGAAAGAAAATGCAAATAAAGAACAGGAAAACAAATATCAATGTATAGAAGAACGAAAGAAAAAATCTATGTAGAAAGAAAGAAATAAGGAAACAAAGAATAAATTAGTGAAGCAAAGAAAGAAAGAAAGAAAGAAAGAAAACGAAAGAAAGAAAAAAGAAAGAAAGAAAGAAAAACAAATATTAGTAAAGAAAGAAAGAAAAATCGATAATGAAAAGACAGAAAGAAAGGAGGAAAGGAAAATCAGTGATGCGAGAAAAAATTAATGAAGAGAAGAAAGAAAGAAAGAAAGAAAGAAAGAAAATCGGTGGAGACAAAAGTAAAGGCAGAAATGCATACAAAAAGAAAATTAAAGAAATGCAGCACAATTGAAAAAAAAAAAAAAGAATTAAAAGAAAAAAAAAAGAAAGAAAAAAGCCAGCCTAAAAAGGAAAGGAGACGTATTTAAGAAGGCAAAAACAAAACAAGTTCTAAACTTTAAATAAAAACAAAGGACAATAGAGACAAAAGAAACCAAACAAGTAAACGGTGAGGAAGAAATTTTTAAAAAGTTGAAATTCATCATGAAAAATTGTCATTTTCCCACCCCCAAAGGTGGGAATTACTGTTACAAAATCGGTTTCAGCTGGAATATTAAACTAAATTTTAGCATTAATCGTCTAAGGAAAACGGATAAAAGCTTTTAGAAGATAAAGTACAAATCTGATGTCTGACAAATATCTCACTCAAAAGCTGGCGATGTATTTGTGGGAAAATCGCTGTATTAAAATCCAAAAAGAAACTTTAATTACGGTAGATCACTGGAACCAGTACACAACAGAAAAAGTCAGATTTGTCAGCGGGTCGCTTATGATAAAATAAATGCTATTTTCTTCAACCAGAAAAATCACATATCTGAGATATGATTGCGCCAGAAGACATTATTGAACCCAAGACAAATTCCAGTAAACCATACCGATGTTTGGCTTTGACAGATCTTTACTTTTTTTGCTGAATGTTCGCGTAACAGAAATCCCAAAACCCACTCCAGGTAGAGAGTTATAGAATGAGTTTGCTATATGAATGTAAAAAGCGGAAGTGCAAGTCATAAGGACATGTTGGATAGATAACGTTTGATCATATAGCTGAAAAATTAACATTGTAGTACTCGAGGAAGCGTCCTCTCGAGGACATGAAAACACTCAAAATGAAAGCTGGATTCTACATTTACTAAACTTAAATGTGTATATCCGTATAAAGGCGTTTTCTTCCTAGCAATTTAAAAAAAATAATATCTCCCAAAGACGATAAAGCTACAAGACACATGGGGGGGGGTGGTTACTGTAATTGAAGGAGAATGAGAAGAATTTAGCGAGGAGAAAAATAAGTAAGGAAAAAGAACAGGATTCAAGAAAACAGAAAATTGCGATTGATGTTGTAGTTGAAATTGTACAATTTGTATCTGGCAGGTGAGCAAGAAGTCGGAAGAGAATTTCATAGGCTGGGCATAGAGTAATAGCAAACAGAACGAAATGAAAGTAGAAAAACATGATGCCCATAGGAGTGGGGTTCAGCCAGTCAGTTAATTGCCGTATGTGATACACGCTTGGGATTCATGTCTCGATAGAGACATGACTGACTAGGCGGAGAATTTTCCCGCGGTAGGTCACCTTTATTTTCTGTGGTAGAAGGGTTGCGAACCAAGGCTATAAAACCTAATCTGTTATGCTATCCAGCCTATACCTGGAAGAAAAAGAGAACAATAAACATCTTTCCTAAAGATATTTTTTCGTAAGTGAAGGAAACAAATTCAATTAGAATTCGAACTCGGCTCTCCGATTAATCTTTCGGAGTCGATATCCATTACACCACAACGCACATTCTTACACATCACATCAGTGGGACTATGTTATGATTCCCTATCTATAGAAATAGACTCTTCCTCCGTCAATAAATACTAACCTGCGTGACTTCCGGGTACGTAGCTGTGAGACAGTCGTGTGACAGTCTAGAGACAGTAAAGATGCAGCGTAACTCTACCGTTCAGATTTACACTTCTATTTGCTGAATATTGACACTTTACTTTGTATATATGTTCTTGTTATTCTAATACGCTGTTTGAACCTATCTGCTTGATTCCGTGTCTTTCTTTCTGGCCAAACAGGCAACAACAACTTGGAAGACGAAGATTTCGCCACAACAACTCCACAACAGACTACGTGCTTAAAAATCAGCTTTCGAACTCCAACGTCTGGAACTATCTGAAAGTTTTAGTTTAATACTAATCTTCACCCAATGCAAGGCCCAAGGGCCACTCAAGATATCAGGTTACTCTGGAGTTAAGCGTAGGAAAAGGTAAAATTTGAAATTTATGAAGTTATGCTGGAAAGATATCGGTTAAAGCTAAACTTGAATAGGCTAAGATTGTAGAAATCGAGAAAACATCTTGTTGAAAGTTTGTTGTAAAAATCAGCAGTTCTGGGCAAAGAAGCTGTTGGAGAGAAATTTACATGTTACTTATGAAAAACGAAAGGAATGGGGATGATTTACTCTTGAGTATGTGGTATGGCGGGTCCCAATTTTAAATATAGTTCGTCAGAACACATGACGTGGAGATAGCGATAGACCAGTGAATGGCTCACGACGTTTCGTCTGTGAGAAAGAGTTTTTAGGGTGGAAAATAATTTGTCACCGACAAGGCCCCTTACGTTATTATGACGAAAAGCCACAATCGTAAATCAATAAAAGCCGTAATAATCGGCAAAAGTAGCCAGTTGTCTATTGCTCCACGTCCATGTGAACTCTGTTCTGATATTTTCTACTCTTTGTATAAGAAAGCAAATGGTCAAACTATCACGTCTTCTTTCGATAGCAGCCATTGATGTATGAACACTGAATGAATGAAGAACTTTAGTTTTTACGTCCACGGAAGGAAAATTCTAAACCCAGTAACTGGGGAGAAACTTTGCCACCACTGTAAAGTAGCTTCCTTGTGCCGTTTCAATAAATACTTTCATGCTAATTTTTCTGATGAACTTTTCTTTATGATACCGGAAGTATGACACGGAACAAGAAAGTAGGTTCAGAACAGCGTATTAGTACAACAAGAAACAAGATATTCAAAGAAAGTGTTAATAATAAGTAATATATAAATAGCTAAGTCCGAAGGCATTATTACGCTGCCTGGCTAGTAGCTCTCGTTAACTGCTGTACTTGATTGCTCGTAACTCCATACTAGCTACTCTTTAACTGCTGTATTTACTAGCCTTCCCACGCAAAGCCGGATGTGACACATGGTCATTTTAATGTGGGTATTCCCGGCCATATAGCCGTGCCAAAAAAATGTTTGTCTATTTTTACCGAGTCGTGGTTCTACCCTTCGGCGGAACCACGACTGGGTTTGTGCTCTCTGCTCGGAAGCAGAGAGCGCCCTCTACCCGAAGGCAGAGTGCTGACAGTGTTATAGAGCAGTCATCCTAAGACGTCTGCTTCGCTACTCTTTAACTGCTTCCTGAAAGTCACGCAGGTAATCAATATTTAGCAAGAGGACGAGTCCATTTCTCGTAGGAGAGCACAATAACATGGATCAAGTTCGGAAGGTCATTAGGGTGGCATTCTGTGCTCCATGGATAGGTTTCAAGAACAACAGATCTCTTCAAGGATACGTGCCCAGAGCAGCAGGTAACCCACTTTTGGTAGATTCTTGTTTTGCTCGCCAGCTGTGTCCTGCAAAGCGCATTCTGCGTTCACATAAGATTATAGAGATATCAAGGATGAGTACACAGAGCTTCGATTTAGCTGGATGTTGTCTCCAAGAGATGTTAAATATAACTCTCAGCATCCTAGTGTAGGTTCCATCACACTTAGACTATTAGGTTTTATTTGATATCCAAGCAGTGGCACCTTACATTAATACAGCCTCTAGAGTGGCTCGAAAGAATCTCCGTTTGAGGTTTTCTGGTAAAACAGATTTACAGATTACACCCACTTTATGTATCCACTAAAAATAATATTTGAATATATATATATCGTTCAATCAATGTGTTCTTTATTAAGTTGCTCAGTATTTCCCGTCTCAGTTTATTTTTTCAATTTTCTTTAGAAATCACTGGGCTGCATTTTCTATCAGTGTCTTTCTTTGTGAAAGTTATTTAAATCCATAAGTTGCTCGAAGTTTTATTAGTATCTGATATCTCACACAAAACTTTTGCATATTCTGAAAATCTTCGTACTACATAATTGGCATATATATATATATATATATATATATATATATATATATATATATATATAGGTGTATGTGCATGTGTGTATGCGCATAAATACTTTCACTCACATACGTATAACATAAATATATACATGGTTCATATGTGCCAGAGATTGATATATACTAACCATATATGTAATGACAAGTGCACAATGCCATTCGAGAAAAGTTTTTGATTATGATAGCAGAAATTAGACTTTTATAAATTCAAAACAATATGTATTATTTATATATATATATATATATATATATATATATTTTAGTATTTAAAAATATACATATATATATTCTTTAAATACTAAGATATTTTTATTTCTTTATCATGCAAATTTTAAAAATAATAAAAATATCTATAGATGCGTCTGCCATTGCCAGATCTCTTGTTTTGTGCGTTCGCAAATGCATTCGTATTTATGTTTTAAATATCAAGCTTACCTTTTTAACTATAAAACCACATTCGTACCAGACGTTTTCATTTAATTTTCACAAAGGCACGATCAAATACTCAAATGTGAATGCACCAATATTCATGTAATAATATCAAGTATGTGCGTGTTGATATGTTTTTGAGTGTTCGCTTATTCTTAGCTAAAATAGTTTGGGTGGGGTTGGATAATTTTATTCTGAAACGGAAGCAAATGATTTTTAACAGAAGAAGGTGAACAATGACAGTTGCGCATGCGTAGTAAAACTATGCTCGTCCTTCTTTTTTTCTACGTTTTTGATATATTTTTTTCACTATCTTTTCTATTTCTTTCTTTTCTTTCGATTTTTTATTTTATTTTGCAAAAGGTCCTTTCAGAAGACTTTAGAACGTGATGCAGCTTAAATTGGCAATACACTATTAGCGTCTATAATTGGATGATTTTCACTTCACAATACGCAGGGAATTTCTCATTTACTTTCATGTTAATTTTGAGTGATATTTTTGTTTTGCCAAATGTCGCTCATAGATAAATTTGTAAAAGCTGGTTCGCCACATCTTTGGGTGAATATTATTCTTCTTATTCTTCAATCTCTTCGACATTTATAATCGCTTTCTCTCTCGAGCCTACCGGAAAGAATTCTATCAAAGAGAAAATGTCATACGCCTACTTTTAATTTTGATTTAAATTCATTTTCTACTAAATATAGAATTCGTTTTAACTCATTCCGTGCGATCCTTTATACCGGAAACCATAAGTGAACATAACAATTCATAATGATAAAGGTGGGTATTGTATAGTGGATATATTTATACAAGGTAATCGCAGAATTTTGAAAATGTAGAAATTGAATGAATAATATGTTGGTCGCTTGGTCTCACAAAACTTCTTTGTCTTCTTTTCAATTTTTCGGGGATTAGTTTTCAACAATTCTTTGGTATTTGCTAATCGTATGACACAAAGCGAAATGCGGATGTAGTATTAAACCAAGAATGAAATTTGGGCGGATTTGTAAAATAGGTACAGCGGCTTGAAAGAATAATTTTTGTCAATTTTTTGTCATATGACTTTTAAATTACAAAGTCTTGCTCAGATGAGTCGTTGTAATCTGTACATGTGTTTCAATAATAATGACCTTGTCAATAAAGAGACAACCTACATATGGTTTAAATTGATTGTGATTTGATGTAATATTCCTCTTCGTTTTGTTATCATATTATCAGTAATCCACCCACGTCTATTGAACAGGTGTAGAGGCTCATCAATTGTTCCCTGTTTAGGATGTGGTTTCCGGCTTTCTCTTTTCCAATCTATTCACTCTTACGTAGCCCCCTGCACACCAGTGGCCTTACCGCCTTACTTGGGGTGATGTGATTAAAAAAAAAAAGTAGCCGAGTGTCATCTTGTTTTATATTTCTGGCCTTTGACGTGTCTAAAATCCCTACATCTCGTGTCCACTATTTTTGCCCATGGAAAACTCTATAGCCTTTTAAAAACAGGATATAGAATGCCGGATATTTGTTTTGTTTCGCGCCAACAATCCTTCTGCGGTAAATTGGTGTTAATAGGAATAAGAACTGTAAAAAAAATGACTTGAATCAACCAAAATATAGTTCTACAGAAGGATGCTGAGGATACCATGGACCGAACATGTGAGCAACGATGAGGTTTTGGAGAGGATGAAAGCGAATAGAAAACTGATACTTAACATCAAGAAAATCCAGCTGAAGTTTCTGGGACATATAAGGAAGAAGGAGGGCTAACAGAATCTGATACTCACGGGACGGATGGAGAGAAAAGCAATGCTTGATAAACTTGATGGACTTGCGCAGATGGGTGACCAAGCAGAGTTCGGGAGGGCTAACAAAAAAAGGGTGTTCAGAGCTGCAAGGGATAAAGAGACGTGGAAGGCCATGATCGCCTATGTCCTGAAAGGACACGGCACAAAGAAGAAAATGAAGTTTTTTATAGAAAGAAGATTTCCTGGGTATGAGTGCGACCAATCTATACCTTAGTCTTTTCCAAAAAGTACATATCATCATCTAGACGGGATCGCATTCAAGCACTGAATCTGACAATCACCAAAAAGTGTTGAATTCTCTGACTACACTGAGAAAAATTATATCGATATAAACTATTTTTCCTATGTAAATATAGCAAATTTTAAGCATATAAATACATATATATGTTATCTATATTATATACTGAGCAACCACTTTTGCATCAATTCGGGTGTCTCCCAAGCTCCTATCATGGGACCTATGTTGTTTCAAATCTTTCGTCTAAGAACTTCTAAAAGACATCAATTTTCAACTCGGTATCTATGTTGATAATACAACTATTTACTTCTATTTTAATGTTCATTCTGATCCATTCGATGAGGTAAAATTGGCTGCTGATTTTTAAAAAATGACTGATTCATCGATTCATTTTTTACGGTTTATCAACCCTCTCAACATGACTTACAACTGTTGTTAACTGGAGCAAGACATGACTTGTTAATTTCAACGTCAATAAAATGAAGCTTCACTTTTTTAATCTTAGAGAACCTTTTTGCTTTCCACCAGCTTGTTTGAAGCTAACCTCCAGTTGAGTGACTTCCTGCTACTTCTTGGGCTAATGTTTTTAATTGACATGAACTGGGAAGATTATATTGAATCAATTGCTAAGTCTGCTGTTGTGAAAGTTGTTTCACTAACCCGATAGTGATTTTTTGTCGCCAGAATCTGTCTTACATATTTATAAGTCTGCTATTGCCCAATGCATTAAACATTGCAGTCACATTTGATCAAGTACTTCTGCTATGTAATTAGAGATGCTTGAAAAATCTTAACAAAAATCTGTAATGCTATTGGTCTTGAAAAGACATCTCAGCTTCATCCAATTTACTATCCCTATGAATTTTCTATTAATATTTTTATGGTAATTTTTCTAATGAGCTATCCAGTTTGGTACATAAACTTTACGAATTTAAGTGCAGTACCAAATTGGCAGCTAGATTGAATAATTTTGCAGTTGAAATGTTTAGATGCAATCGTTAATTCTAAGTTGAAGATTTCTTCTCAAATGCTTCTCGCTTGCAAAACTCTTGTCCAACCTTTCATTTTCTAATCACATTTGAATAAAAAAATTAAATGCAATAAATTACTTTTTTATTTTCTTAAGTTTTGCTCCTCGTTATTGCTTTTATTTGTCTCTTATTTTTCACACTCAGTAACCCTTTTCGCTTAGTGACATTGTTGAATTGCTCAAGTGAATTTAATAAAGCACACACACACACACACAGACACACACACACATATATATATATATATATATATATATGAAATGATTTGTTTGAAGATTATTTTGATCGATACTCGGATTTAAGTAGATATTCTGTTTATGATCAAATAGTCTTATATATCTATTTCTACCGGCCTGATTATTTACGATAAAATTTTGTTGCGAAACTGTGTGTCATTCGGCAGGATTCGAATCTGCGACCCCTATCCACATATGGGAAGCCACCAACTGATCTGGCACGTCTTAGACCTCTCGACCACGAATGACGATCAGTCTAAACGAAGTCAAATTAAGCCTAATAACAGATTTTGCAGGTTTTCTTTTGTATTTTCTCCTATTTTCTAATGAGGCTTTTTATTTCCGAATTAGATTTATGTAAAAATTGTCATTAGGTTAATCGAGTACTTTTGAACGTCATCGTTCATCATTAGGGTCAAATTTA
Organism: Ascarosepion bandense; assembly: GCA_037127315.1. NCBI lineage: Eukaryota > Metazoa > Mollusca > Cephalopoda > Sepiida > Sepiidae > Ascarosepion > Ascarosepion bandense. The sequence goes on along the minus strand of JBBBDQ010000231.1, from coordinate 2,058,407 downwards.
CAGTTTAGACATCAAAAATTGCCTTGTAGCAGAAAGCGTGTTACGACATTTTAAAGAACTAAATAAACGTTAAGAAATATTTTTTTTAAATTCAAGGGAAGTAATAATGTAAACAACATGCAAGCGTGAAGATATGCAATCACGTAGAAGCGTGAATTATCAATAATATGGAAAAGTTGTTAAAGATTTTTAAATACCGTAAAAAAATACATAAGGGGATTTTAAACTTCAGGGCAAGTAATTATGTGAATTATCTAATTACTCAGAGGCAAAGAATTATTTACCTTAATAATATTTCAAATATATCCTTTAAACACAACTCAGTATTTGTCCAGAAACTTGGTAAGCAGTGCGATTGATAAGAGGTTTATTACTTCTGATATGTAGTGCCTCTAAAATTTTAAGGCGTCTAATGTCTGTGTGTTGATCGATAATTTATTATTGTCTATAAGAATTTTATGAATGTCGGAATGCGGAAGGGAAACAGTATGTGACATACGATGTTGTGTAATGGCGCTAGAATAATTTAAACGCATAGTTAATCGTCTAGATAGCCGGGTAGTCGTAAATCCAATGTATGTATGTGGATTAGAAGGGCATTCTTCAAAAGGACATTTGAATTCACACACAACATTAGTTCTATCGATCCCGGTAGCAGATGGAGAAGGGTTGTTGTTCCATTACCAGGTTAGAGGTTTTGAATTTAGTATAATATATAAGGCTTACGGCCATATCACGTTGAATACACCGGTTCTCGTTCCATCACCGAAGTTAAGCAACGTTGAGACTGGTCAAGTACTTAGATGGGTGACCGCTTGTGAATACCAGGTGCTGTAAGCGTTTAGTGATGGATGTGTGTTGTGATGCAGTGGAAAGAGAAATCGGTGAGCCGAGTTCGAATTCCAGTTGAATACCCTGCATTCACTTAAGCACTGGTACACTTGAGAAAGGTACTTAATCCGTTCCTTCCCTCCAGTTATGGGTTAAACAACAAGGGTAGGATTTGGAGACCCTGCCCTTAAAAACAAATCCCAATGAATCTTGATACTCGAAAAGAAAAAGTATTACTAGACACAAAACTTATATAAAAACAACGATAAATTGTTGAAAGAAAAAAGGTATTTTTCTTCTTCTTCTATGTGCCCTCTCCCTTCAGGACGTAGGCGATCATGGATCTCCACGTCTCCCTATCCCTTGTGGCTCTTAGTATGTTTGCTCCTGTTGCTCCTGGCAACCTCCGTTCCGTCATCCACCTGATCAGACTTTGCAGATATGTTATCCGCTGCCTTCCTCTGTCTCTCCTTCCTTCTATCTGACCAGTCAGTATCAGGTTCTCCAGGCTCTCCTTCCTTATTGCATGTCCCAGGAACTTCAGTTGTCTCTTCCTGATGCTCAGCATCAATTTCCTTTTTGTTGCCATTCTTTCTAACACTTCATCGTTGCTTGTATGCTCAGTCCACGATATCCGTAGCATCCTTCTGTAGAACCACATTTCGGCCGCTTCCAGTTTTGTCCTCATTTTCGATGATATTGTCCAGCATTCACAGCCGTACTGAAGAACTGACATCACGTAGCAGTCTAGCACTCTTTTCTTCGTTTCTATTGAGATCTTCCTGTGTGTTAGTATTACCAGCAATAAATAAATAAAAATTTAGTTGGCAATAAATTACCCGCCGTGGTTGATGTACCATAAAAACAAAACAACCAACCAACTATTATATATAATAAGTTTTAAGTTTTTATGAGAATCAGCAGGGAACACATTATGGTGTATTATAGACGTAAGGGCCTTCTCAGCCATGCTGTATTGTCTGTGCATTTGTCCTCTGTAAAAAAAAGGTTAACTGAGGATGATTTTCTGGATGTGTCACTTGTGTCACGTTGTTAAATATGAGGAGTATCTGTTAATTTCATAATCAACCAGATAGTTAGGAAAAACATTATTGATAAGAGTTTGTTTGATGTTTGTCAATTGCTTATAAAATATTTTATTGGTAGAAGAAATGAGTTTAGCTCTTGAAACCAGGTTGGAAATAATTGACAGTTAATATTTAGTGGGGCATTCGCTAAGGTAATTGAGGGTGCAATTGTTATCACTTGTAGGGATTTTTTGTATGCGGGAGTGGTAAAAGTGTCGTAATTAGTATCGATTAAAACATCCAAAAAAGGAATCTTATTATCTTTAGATATTTTATGTGTGAAATTAAGGACAGAATTATTTTTGAAGGATTATTGCAGTGAAGTTAATTCGTTAAGGTTTTTAGTAAGTATTAGAATATCATCAACATGACGGAGGTATATGTTAGGTGTTTCGATGATGCTAAAAACTCGGAAATAAAAAGCCTTATTAGAAAATATGAGAAAACACAAACGAAAATCTGCAAGACTAAGTTGTCTCTATCATTTAACACAACATGTTTATATATATATAGATATAGATATAGATATAGAAATGGAACGTGTATAATAATATACACGCTAAAAAGTCTGCTTCCTTCTACCGAGCGCCCTTAACTCAGAGGTAGAATCGCCGACTGAGGCCTTTTCGGTAGTGTTTCAATCCTAGGTAAAAAGCAATTGGCTGTCTAACCGTACGGATGAGCTGTGATACAGCGAAACAGATCCGTCTGCGGGTGACTATATATATATATACAAACTAAATCTAAAAGTGAGCCAAAAGTCGACCACGGTTTCACTCGCCGGATCGTCAGGATTGGCGAGTGAAACCGCGGTCGACTTTTGGCTCACTTTTAGATTTAGTTCGTATTTTTGCTCTACTTTCGTACTTTCGTATTGAGCTCTTTCTTGCTAATGTTTTTGTTTTTTTTTCTTTCGAACACAGCTTATGCTTTGCTTGTTTCTTTTTTTTTATTCCCCTCTACCCATTTGGTAGTACCTTTTGGATTTGACGACTTACTTTACCGATTTGTTAGCAGTAGGTTTTTCTGATTTTGGTCGTGATTAGTGCTACTGTTTTGTTGGTACGTTTTACAACATTATATATATATATATATATATATATATATATATATACTGGTAGTATTAAGAATTCGCTGAAAAATGATTTTATCAATATTTATTTAATAAGTAGAGAAATAGAACCTCCCTATCGAAAAATGTTCGATATCTAAAATAAATAAATAAAATTCCCAGAATAAAATGAAACATTAAGAAAAAAAAACAGCTAGAAAGTCTTTATACGATCCATCCCCATTGTATCTATATGAAAAACTATAAATTATTAAATTTCTTAAGAATAAAAATCTATTAAATAGACGAAATGAAATAAATGTCATGTGTAAACATTACAAAATGTACACCTTAGAATATGGTTAGAAATGCTTCCTCAAAATTTCCAATAACTTAATTCGATAATTTGTTTTGTATTATGATATAATATTAATTGAATAGTTATTAATTTTTTTTAAAATAAAGAGTTTATGAAAAATTGAGAAAAAGTACACTCTGAAATGAAAAAAAAATAGTATAATCCTACTCAAAAGTCTATTTAAGACAGATAAAAAATATAAACTATTTTCTTTCTTTTTTGTTTTGAAGAAATGCCGGCATACAGAGAAAGCAAAGACAATAATCTTGTAACAAAAATGGATACATCGCACCGGAAAAGAACAGTCTAGACGATAGCTCAGTAAACTGACATTTTGCTGTTAAGACTGAAAGAAGAAATCGTGTATTCCCCAAAACATATAACCTATATTTTCACATTTAAAAGTTGAATTTTATTATGATTAGTCAAATTAAACACACATATGAACTTTTCTGCCTTTCTCCATCCATATAAACTCTTTAAATAACAAGCGTATTGTTTTCCGCATTCAAATGTAAGCCGGATGACTTATACAAAGAAGCAAAAAGTAGTCTGTTCTTGCCATTGAACGTCGAAATATATTCGAATGGTTAATCAAAGAATACATAAATTACAGATAATTGGAAAGCTACGGATTTTCGAAGCAGATGATACTGTCGCCTCTGGATTTGGATTTCAATGACCAATTTTATGTTTACATACGCTCTATCCTTAATATTTATCACTTTTACCCATAACTATGGCATACCTTAAAACTATAATTTTATCATATATATATATATATATATATATATATATATATATATATATATATATATATATATATGGGTCCTTTGAATTAATAATTAGACGTGTATCTAGACTTTGCTTAGTTGAATAAATATTTATATTCGTGAGAAGTAGAAAGTCAAGCTTGCATGTATTCCTATTTAATATATTAATATGATTTCCAGTAGATGTGCGTGCATATAGGTTCACTAATATGGAATCCCATACGTGTCGTTTTCCTAAGATTTAATATGTTCTTTTCTACTATTTCCAGCTTTCCATCTCTTTAGATTGCTTCCCGCTGTTCTCTCTCTATCTCGCTCTCTCTCTCTCTCTCTCTGAAAAGCACTAAGAATTCTTTCCTAAGAAAGACCATTTTTATTCAACATGTGTCCTTTGATAACAAAATCCAATACACTGGTTAATCTTACATATCCAGTCGAAGATAAATAACCAATTATTTGTTAAATGCATTCTCTTTTATTGCGAAGACTTTTCTCGTTTTCTGCTTTGAGAACGATGTGTGTTGTACGTAGGTGAATGCGATCAGTCGGTGCTTGGACGTAAGCCAATTTCATTTTGTTCATATTTTTGCCAAATTCCTTAGTTTTAAGCTAAGGTGAAACAAAAAACGCCGAGAAACATGTTCATATAGTTCACTCTAAATAGTTGACGCATTCTATTAGCTTATAAACTAATTATCGTTTCTTTTGTTTAAGCAGGTATTTGTGATTGATATTGTTGCATGTTTAATAAGCAGGAAAGATCTTATACAAATACTGCTTCGTTTCTTACATAGATCTTAGAAACAGGCTTTACAGACTCGCTACACAGTCATTCACAGTCACAAACAGTATACGCCAATTCGGGCGGGTGTCAAACCTGGGTAAAAAGCAATCGGATGTCTAGTCGTACTGATGAACTGGGATACAGCAAAACAGATCTGTTTGCGGATGACTATTTACGCTCTTACACCTTGATTGAGCCCTCTGGAGGAGTGGTAGACTTTGAACAACAGTAGCTGCTCTTGCATCTACGCATCGTTCATTCACTAATAAATTAGAACACTCGCACTACATGGTATATCACACGCTAAAAGTCTGCCTCCTCCTATCGAGCGCCCATAACTGGTAGTACAAGAGTCTGGGATGGAAGTGAAGCAGAGGTCTAGTAGTGAGTCCCTTCCGTTAGGGTTGTTGGAGAAACGCATGGGGAAGTCCATCACTTACGTAAGAGATTGGGTGATTGAAAAATTAATGGTGTGGACACCAGCAAGGTCGGTGACAGAGTTTTCCAGCCACTTGGTGTGGTGGGCGTTAAAGTCACCAAACACAAATATATGGGCAGATGGATGAGAAAAAATGGCCTTGTCGATATTGTTAGAGATGCTATCAAGTACCGAACAATCAGAGGATAAGGGGGAGCGGTAGAGAAAGAAGAGATAGCTAACCGAGCTTAGAAGTGAGAGACGGAAGCACATTAAAGTATGATCCAGGGATTCAAGAGATGTCACCCTAGCTAGAGGTAGGTGTTCGCTGACATAAACACCAAGCCCATGCATATGGACATTGGAGTCCTTCCTGAAGAGAGGAAGGTAAAACTCAGAAGAGGAAATAGAAGGGTCAAGGTTAGTTATACATAGAGTTAAAATATCAGGTAAGTTAGTTTGAAGGAATGAATCTACACTGTAAAAGTTAGTGCAGATACCTCGTATGTTTGTGAAGGAGACGCAGACATGTCTGGGCGTTTTCTGACTACCTGGTTTAGTTTGCTTGTTTTCATAGTGATTTTAGTTAGAGAGAGAGGTCTAGAGTAGAATCAGTCGGTCACTGTTTGCAGCATGTGAAGGATAGAGACGGCGCAGCCTGCAACATAATGTGGCCTCGGGGGTGCCCACCGGAGGTTCATGCAGGGACGCCCGTCCATGCGCGATATGACACTACAGGAAGCCCAGTAGGTTTTTGTTTATTTACTTTATTTATTTTTTATCTTTTTATTTTATATTTTTAAATCTCCTTATCTATATATCTATACATTACAAAATAAATTAACCACATTTTCCTGCCTGATGATGCTATTTTAACACAGAAACTATGAAACACTGAGATGCAGTATGCTATTAATATTATAATATTAATAATTACCATATATTTATGCTCTACTTTTGTATTGAGCACTTTTTAAAAGTAAATATCTAACTGTGGCAGGCACTGCCATAAGTAACTATTACTTTTATGTGTTCCTAAAGTGTGTCCTGCGAAGTAACATTAGATTTATCAATTCGAGAGGGGGGAATAAGAAAAAAGTTAGTCATATCCAAGGATAATAGAATAATGAGTAGTTTCAAAATAACTTGTTATTAGAAAATAGAAAAAAATAAATATAACTTCTTTTAAATACATTTCTTTTACACATAGTTTTAAATAATCAATATTTATTAGCAATTTACTTGACTTTTTACCCTGTATTTGAATTTCAGTGTGGTTTTTAGGAAAATCATCCCTGTCCTAATACTTTTGCACACTACCAGTAGTCTGCAAATGTGTTAGGACAGGGTGATTTAAAACTTTATTCTGATGCCTCATAAAAGATAAAATAATTTTGCACAATACTATATATATATATATATATATATATATATATATATATATATATGTTTGTGTAGCAATTTTTTATTTAAATATGTTTCGTTAAAAACGACCGACAAGGAAGATTTAATTTTACCTGTATTCTTACATGTTCTTTTTTTTTTTTTTGCTAGAGATAAGAAATGTAAAAATGTTCTATAATTTTTGACTTTCCAAGCGCTTTCAACCAATTCACAGGCCATTTGCAAGGAGGTTATTTTTCTGGTGTTGATATGTTCTCATGTTTCAGTGTAATGTAATTTTTCGTTTTAGTGGGGTTGTTTTGTTTTTTTGTTTTGTTTTTTTGAGATGGTGGTTTTTTATCAAACAACATTTTTTTACCATCAAACTTACACTATTTAACAGTGAAAATAAAGTTTTGAATATTTTCAAAAAAATAGACAGACGCTCACAAGATGACCGTCGCGCGTAGCACGTGACAGACTTAAAGAACTCTCCTTTTCAAAAAAATATAAAAACACTAAAATGAAAAATTACATTACAGTCTCAAAAGGGAACATAACAACACCGTAAAAATTATATCATTAAAAATAGCCAGTGAAGTAGCTGAAAGCGCTTCGAAAGTAAAAAATTATGGAACATTTTTACATTCCTTATCTCGAGCAAAAAGATAACATGTAAGAATAATGAAAAATTTCAATCAAAAATTAATAAAATCTTCCTTGTCGGTCGTTTTTAACGAAACACACACACACACACACACACACACACACACATATATATATATATATATATATATATCAATGTGAACGTCATGTTTAGTAGATACATGTATTTGAGTTGCTCTCCTTGTCTTTCTTTATTGTCTGAAACAGAGAAAATAATAACTGGCCTAAATTCAGAAGTCCTACTAAAGAAAGAATCAACAAGAATCGAATAATATACTTAAGAAATAAAAAATGACAAAATATACGATTTTTCCCCCATTATTTTTATATTTTGCTGTTTCCTGGATCTTTTTACGTCTCTATCTCTTAAATATCTTGGAAGAGTTTGTTTATAATCTACTTTGCGCTGTGGTATATATTAAAACTGTGTGCGTGTGTTAATTTTCAGATATATATTTATTTGTGTATATTTGTGTGTGTATGTGTTTGTATATGTGTGACCATCCTGATGAATATGTGCATGCAAACATTTCAAGTAACATTTATTTAGAAAAAAATTTATGTAAATTCCTGCTGTGTGTCCTGTCTGTTTTTCTCGCAAATAATTCTGGTACATTTATCACAGATTGTCTGAACGTTTGTGTAAAATCTTTCTGTAAGCAAAGCAAACAGATTTAGCTGAAGATGTTTTTTAACGCCATATTTCTCTTCGGTTTACTTTCCTTTATTATCCGTGAATTGTTATGAGTTTTTGTGAAAGACAGTGGGGTGGTTTCCCATTATCTTCTTTTTTTTTTATCGTTTTATCCCAAGCAAGGTGGTACTGCCACTGATACGCAGGGGGCTACGTAAGAGTAAAAGTTTAGAAAGGAGAAGAGAGGAGAAAGAGAGGCCAGTTACAGGGAATGTCAGAGAAAGAGCAAGAGAAGGATGCGAACACAGGTGGAAAGACAGTTGCGAAGGAAAAGAACAAGATATACAGGGTGATGTAGAAAGAACTGGAGTAAAGTGGATAAGACATGGGTATCGACATTGCATTTAAATTCCTGGAGGTTGTAGCCGTCAGGAAAGCAAGTACATGGAAGGGAGTTCCACAGGCGGGAAGTGCGGGAAAAGAACCTGATGGAGTAGAATTATCGGTTGCATATGGTTGATCTTACTATAAATGGGTGGGATCTTGTTGCTAGTCTGATTGCACAAGTAAATTCTTGTGGCGGAGGCAACAGGGACTTAAGTTCGTCGGAGCAGAAGCCATTAAAATGTTTGTAGAATAGACAGAAGGAAGCCACATCCCGATGGTGCGAGAGTGGCTGAAGTCGAGCTGCCAAGTCGGGACCTATCACATTACAGATTCTCGTTTGTAACCTATCGAAAACACTGAGATGAACAGCAGAGTCATCTGACCTGATATGACAGCAGTATTCCACGCACGGACGGATACTGGCTGCCGTGGAAGTTTATGAGGGCTCAGTCTATCCTACTATATATTCGCGGCGAGGGCACCTCGAGGTGGTGTAATGGTTAGCAAACTTGTCTCGCTAGAATTATTACAATTGAGTAGTGAGTTCGATCCTTACTAAGTGTCCCATACATTCAACCATGTGCTACATATAAGCGGCGCTTAGAAAATTATCTATATATCGGCGCTGAGGAGGGGGAGAGAGAAAAGATAGCCTCATTTCATTGGTAAGAGCATTTGTGCAAAATGAATGGAGCAGTCTAGGGCGGAATTTGAACTCGTCTCGTCGATTCCACTATCGACACCGGTAACCGCACATCCTACATGCAGAGCAATTAGCATAAAAACCAATGTTTCATTATGAAGTAAAGGACACTCTTCGGTGTTTTTCTTGCACTTGTGTTGCTCTCTGTGCCGACGAATATATTTGTACACACTCGAACGTCATAAACACCGACGAAACCTGTTTATTTTGTCAATAAAACGTAATTTTCAAGAATAAGAGATTTGTAAGGAGGCATCACCTGTGTTATCTTGAGATCTTCGCTTTCTTGCAAGACTTCTACACTTAACTGCTAAAAAAAATAGAAGACAGACTTGATCATTATTTACTTGCCGAAGATGTATTCTAAAAGCTAATCAGAGTATTAAGAGACAGCAAAAATCGTTAGATATTAAGAAAAAAAGGATTGAATTGTTACGTGATATCTTATATCTGACTTCCTGTATAGAAACAAAGGTTCTGAAATCTTTTCAAAGATATAGAGACTTGAAAGGACACAAATGTGATTCTACAGAAAGATGCTGAGGATACCACGGACCGAACATCTGAGCAACAACGAGGTTTTAAAGAAAATGGAAGCACAAAGGAAATTTAGATTTAAAATCAGTGAGAGGTAATTGACATCTCTAGGGAACGTAATGAGGAAAGGACGGCTTGTAGAATCTAATACTCACATGACAAATTGAAGGAAAAAGCGACAGAAGAAATCAGCGCGTAACACACTCGATGAGCTTGAGTAAATGGAATGGTAAGACATGGTTTGTGAGAAATAACAGAAAGACAAAACTTATTAAAGTGACAAGCTACAGGAAGATGTGGAGGACAAGGTACATAAAATTTATATATATATATATATATATATATATATATATATATATATTTATATATATGTGTGTGTGTGTGTGTGTGTGTGTGTGTGTGTAACATTTTAGCTAAAACTAAAACCTGTAAAAAAATATGAATTAAAACAATATTTGTCTATACTTATGAGATGAGATGGTATCAACATTATTTACGCTGTTCAGACTATTGTCCTCATCTTTTTTGTTATGTTTACGACGTTTTGACCATTGTACGTTCCGGCCTTCTTCAGGTATTATTTGATTGATAGGGAGATAACTGGATGGCATCAGGAAGTAGAGTTACTAGGGTATATCATTCTCATGGAATGAGAATGATATACCCTAGTAATCGAAATAAAGGGTTCAGTTCAAAATTTCTACCACCTGAAGAAGGCCGGCGCGTACAATAGTTAAAACGTTGTAAACATGGCAATAAAGATGCGGACAACAGACCGAACAGTGTAAATAATGTAAATAAAAACAAATGCGTCGGCTAATGTAATTTTTCATTTTGTCTCTATTCATATATGCGATGTTTAGAACAGCTCATGACTATACATAATAGACATTGTCTGTTATATTTAACACTATAAGTTTAGAAAATTAGCTGCTACATCGATACACTATATATAGTCATCCGGAGACAGATCTGTTTCGCTGTATCCCAGTTCATCAGTACGGTTAGACATCCGATTGCTTTTAACCCAGGATTCAAACCCGACCGAATTGGCGTCAGTCGGCGATTCTACCTCTGAGCTATGGGCAATAAGGAGCCAGACTTAAACATGTGATATACCGTGTATTCATACGCCAGTAGTGAGAGTGTTCTAATTCATTACTGCATGAACGATGCGTAGATGCTAGAGTAGCTAATGTTTTTTCAAAGTCTACCATTCTTCCAGAGTGCTCTATCTATCTATCTATCTATCTATCTATCTATCTATCTATCTATCTATACACAATATATATATATATATATATATATATATATATATATATTTGGGCAGCAATCTCTCTTTTATGCAGGTTTCATTAAAAATGACAGACAAGGTATTATCGATTTTTTTATATAATGTTTCTTGAATTCTTATGTATTATTTTCTTTTCAGAACTCCAAATTATATACGAATTAACCAAATATTTTCATTATCCGAGCGTTTTCGGCTATACTTTTAGCTTTTATCAAAGGTGAAGCTTGTTTTACATGTATATGAATATGAGTACAGTTTATGTGTCTTGAGTCATGTGCATGCCATATTCCGAAATTATATAAAAAACCTTAATGATAATACTTTGTCTGCGATTTTCAATGAAACCGGCACACACACACACACACACACACACACACACACACACACACACACACACACACACACACACACACACACACTACCTTGTCGGTTCCTTTTTATCAAATCTTTTTTGGGGGATGAATCAGTCAGTTAAGTGCCATGCTTGATACACGCTTGGGCGATCATGTCTCTGACTTAACAGAAAATTCTCCTGCTTGTCAACCAAGTCTACAGAACCAAATCCGTCTTGCTATTTAACCGATAGCTGAAGGGAGAAGAGATGGATTCATACCTTTCCTGAGGATATGTGAATGCAACGAATTCAACTGGAATTCGAACTCGGCTCTCAGATTCCTCGTTCTTGGGTGATATCCAGTGCACCTAAACACAAATCATTGGGATGAATACTCGCTTAAAATTACTTGAAACAAGAAAATAATTGAATTTGTGGAAAACTTTACTCACTGACGTTTTGAACGTCTTTGACACATAACAAGAAGAACTTTATCTATCCACAAAAATCTAACACTGTTAGTATTTCTCTTAGAGTTTCATGTATTACTGTTGCTTTGTTTCTCTTTATCTTGACAAGTGTTGACTAAACCTTGGATTTTAATACTACGGTCCTTCTACTTGTTTAATGTATGTATATTTCTTGTTGTTCTTGGAAAACCTCTTCAGTGGTTTCGTTCGATTTTAGTAGTGAATTTTCTTTTTTTATTACTTTTTTCTTTTTTTATTATGAGTGTTCCATTTTACGGCCAAAAGTTACTTAGAATAAAACATCACAGAAAGATGTGAAAAGTCATGATCGCCTGAGTCCTGAATGTACATTGACACGTAAACGAAAAAGACATTATTTTGTGTTTATGCAACACAATTGTTCTCATGCGATCTCATTTCTGGTAGCTCGACCACATAAATTTAAGCGTAATACTAGATTGACAACTAGGTCCCACCGTCCTATTGTAGAAACGGCTAGATTATAAGCGTAAGTTGTATTCTAATAATTGCTTCTCTCGTATTTCTCGCCTGAGGAACTCCCTCCCGGTTCCTTTTTTTTTCCAACCAGCTACTATTTTCAAAAATATACATGCAAAGTCAATCGTCATCTTCTATCTCCCTGAATACTGCTCTTTTATTGTCCTTTCTCTTCTCGCTTTGTTTTACTCTCAATAACTCAGCTTACAGCCACATCACCTATAATCGAAGTTAAGTAACGTCGAACCTGGTTAATACTCAGATAGTTGATCGCTTGAAAATGCCAGGTTCTGACTCTGAATTGTTAATCGAAGAGTCAAGTTCTAATTCCATTTGGGTTCGTTATATTCACTTACGCGCAAATACTCTTGGGAAAATTAGGTCCACCTCTTCTCTTCCCAGCTGTGCATTAGTAAAAATTCTATAACTAAAAATATTATCTTAAAAAATAAATTACTAAAATAAAATAATTAAATATATAAATAAAATTGCGTATAAAATATTTAGATTCCGGCATTAAATAATCCACAGAGTTGCTATGCCACTAAACAAAACAACTAATTTTTACGTCTTCATGGCATTGTCCCCTTGCTTGGGGCGAAATGATTAAAAAAATAAAAACTTGTATTTTATTGTTTTACGACACTGTCTCTCAGTTTGCTATCCACATTATAGCTCTTCTACTTAACATATTCAAGTAAGTAAATTTCTATTTACCAATCCACTACACCTCCCTAAAACGAACAGTTTCAAGACTTTTGGTTGTTTTTGAACTTTTACAGCCTCTTTCCCATTCTCGTCCTTGAGGTTTATGTCCAGTTCTTTTTAAAGGAGAACTTGATCCCATTTCATATAATTCTATGTCTGAGTCACTCTTTCTATCATCCATATGCTAATCTTCTGTTGCCTTGTCCTGATCTGAAGAACTCATCCTTTCTTCTCTGTCAAGGTCTTCTTTCATCACAACGTCTTCCCCACTCAATTCCGGGTCTAAATTGTTCAGAATGAGCCATTAGGTATTTTGTTTTGTTTTTAAACTTTGATATACTGACCATGCTATATCTCATTTGCATGATAAAATTGAACTTGCTACTTTGTTTTTCTCATGCCGCAAATTAACTCTAGGATCATATGAACATCAAGTTTTATATATCAAAATACTTTAAGATGTAGTTTTATAAAGGATTTAATATACAGTCACCAAAATGAACATCTCAGGATTATTTAAGTTAAACAGGATAAACAAATCAACAGTCAACGACTTCGAGAAATTAAAGTGATACTGTCTATCTCAAAATATCCGCGGCAACAATTAGCTTTCACCTGTAGATCAACAACTTCACCAAATGTGAAGAGAAATGCAACAAATAGCGCACAGAAAAATCTATTTCCTTTGAACTGAACGAGTGAAGGTAAAACAAAATTGCATTGGAAAGAATGCCGATTCCAGAAATTAAATATCTCTGCTCCCGAACAAACGCAAACACCTGCTTTACAGCCACCTACGCATCATACCTATTTGCAAAAACAAAAAAACAAACAAAAATAAACAAAAAAACATAAGTCACAAAAAACGACCCTTGGGCACTAGATTTTCTCACTTCAGGCAGATGATGAAAATGTCGATTCTTAAGAGACAGAAAAAAGAACGTACTTGATATTAAGAAAAAACATTTTGGTTGCAAAATGTATATCAACAAATGACGATTGATTTAGCTAAGTTAATGCCCTATATGTACAAATAATCAACTTTTATTTTTTTTTATTTTATGACTACGGGTTTTTATTAACATTTAGTATTTGGGTTTTTATCTTTGTGAGCCTTGGCATGTTTTCTATATCATTAGTACACACACACCATATATATATATATAAATAATATATATATATATATTGATTGTTTAATACTTAGTTTTTTTATCCTAATAGGGTTCGACCAGTACATATTTGTATTAAAAAGTGTTCTATACATTTATATTGTAGAACTTTTGAATATGTTTCATTTATAAACGAGTTATTTCGCTACATTGGTTTCCATCACGAGTGGTTTCTTCAGGCGATTTTAATATTATTAATTTATTTTTAATATTATGTTATTAAAAATCGCCTGCAGAAACCACTCGTGGTGGAAACCAAGATAGCGAAATAACTCGTTTATAAATTATATATATATATATATATATGATAGAATAATTAATGAGCAAGTAGGAAAAGTGTCTTTAAGATAACATGTTTCACTTCATAAAAATTCTTCAGAGATTTGTTTACAAGACACCAATTTAATTCTTTTTTTTTTTTCATTTTTAAAAAACAAAGAGACAGTATACTGGAATGTTGATTGAGGCTTGATTCCATTGATCACATACGAGTCATGTGTAATAAAGCAATAGACGTCCATTTTAAATGTAAGTATGTATAGGAACGCTCTGTTGTTTATATGTATGCGTGAGACGTTTACCTTAAATGTAAGTGTATGTATGTATACATGTATAGGAACACTTATTTGTTTATATGCATGTGTGCGTAATAATGCACATGTCAAGTATATTAAAACGATAGACGACTTTTAAAAATATGTGTCTAAGAAAATCATGGGTGGTTAAATGCATGAATGTGTTTGTTTATAAGCTGGAAACGTAAGTGGACGTGTGAATGATAAAATGAAGTACATTTCCGCTTAAATTTGTACCGAAATAATGTACACAAGTATAAAACAAACGTTTTTAGAAATAAATAAATAAATTTTGCAAGAAATAACTTTTTGCGGTTGTGATATTTGCGATTTCTTTCACTGAAATAATATGTAAGTAATATTAAGTAATATAAATAATATTTAGAAATATTAAAATATCTATATTCAAGTACTGAGTGGAATAAAATTTTAGTGATTGGTAACTTTTACTGAAATTTATAAGTAAATATTGTAATTGTTGATTTATAGAACAATATGTAACGCATAGAATAATAAGTATATAGAGAAATTATTTAGAATAATATTCGGAAGTATTAAAAATATATACATATACACACATGTGCATACATATACACACACATATATATATACATATGCATATACATACATATACATATACATACATGTTACGGAAAGTAACGAATTTTAACGAAACTTGGTTATAAACAACCGACAATTTAAAATGAATTGTTTGAACATTATTTTTTATCGATACTCGTATTTAAGTAGATATTCTGTTTTTTAATTAAACAGTATTATATATTTTATATCTACTGGCCTGATTATTTACGACAATTTTTTATTACGAAAATGTGTGTCATTCGGCAGAATTGTCGTAATAAAAAAATTATTGTAAATAATCAGGCCAGTAGATATAAATATATAATACTGTTTAATTAAAAAACAGAATATCTACTTAAATACGAGTATCGATAAAAAAATAATGTTCAAACAGTACATATATGTATATATTTATGGTTAGAATCAACAATGAATTTACTAATTGATATGTATTATCTAGAACATTATTATATATTAAAATATATTATTAAGAAAATATCTATCTATCTATCTATATATCTATCTATCTATCTATCTATTGTTTGTTAATATCGATTCATTTAAATTTGCAGAATCGTCTCTTGTCAAAAACCAAATTAAATAGATGAAAATGCATAAAACCTGGAGAGCCGGGTCCCCTGATTTAGAATTCTAAAAAGTCGGTTTCTCGTCTTTTGCCAGGGTCAGAAGGCTAGAGAATCTATTTTATATCCAATATTAAATATTAATTAAGTATTAAATAATCTGCAATGTAATTGATCCCGATCTGGTAGCTCAACTCCAGTCACTTACTCACCGACGTAATGTGGCTTCCCTCTGCCTCTTTTACAATAAATTTCACGGCTTCTGCTCTAATGAGCTTAGCTCCCTGGTTCTCCGTCTGCATGAATTTACTCGATCTAGTAGACTAACACCTAGGTCACACCTTTTTACAGTAAAACCAATTAAATGTAACCGCAATTTCTACTCTATCAGCTTCTTTGCTCGCACTTCCCGCTTGTGAAATGCTCTTCAGTATACTTGCTTCACTGAAAACTACAATCTCCAAGAATTTAAGTGCAAAGTCAATTGCCATCTCTTATCTTCTTGACTCACATCCATTTCATGACAGCCCTTGTATCATGTTCTTCTTCCTTTACACTCCACTCTCATGCAGTCCTCTTCATTTATGTATGCTCATCTTCTTAGTCATTCTCTCCTGTCACTTGTTCCTCTTTCTCATCTCAGCTCTTCTGTAACCCCCTGTGCACCAGTGGCAGTTCTGCCTTGCTTGGGGTAAAATGATTAGAAAAAATATGTGTTTATGTGTGTATGCTTCTATGTGCGTAACTCTTGTGGTCGCTTCTTGTTGTGGTAGAGTAGATTGCGTGGTCCAATGATTCTTGGAGCAATGCCGTCGGTAGTAGTAAATTCCTGGTAGGACCAACATTGCCGGTAATGTCAAAGACAGGAATTCTGACTATGCGCGTCAAACTCCAAAGACCCCAACGGGGGAACAAGTGGATGACGATTACAACAGATCTCAACGCTTGAACCAAGGCAATAGAATCCAACCTGTCTTGCTATTCTATTCTTTTATCCAGAAAAGTCAGTTAAATGCCATACGCGATACACGCTTGGGCGATCGTGTCACTTTCAATCCATGACTGACTAAGCAGAAGATTTTCCCGCAGTAGCTTGCCATTTCTTACTACGGTAGACTGGTTGAGAAATAAGATTATAGAACCCAATATGTTTTCCTATTCAACCAATTGTTGGAGAGAGAAAAGATGGATTCATATTTTCCCAAGAGTGTTTGCGCGTAAGTGGTGGGACCGTAAAAATGCAGGATGACAGAAATTCTTACATTATACACGTCCTGATGTCTTTCAGACATGAATGCCGGAATGAGAACAATTAACACCTGTTGATTACTTATAGGGTTAAATACGAAATTTCTTGATGGTTAACCGAGTTGACCGACACCTGAAGAAGCACAGAGGACTCAAAAAAGCAGAAAATTACGTAAAATGTCTATGGAAATAGTATATGTTAAAAATTAATCTCCGCGTCAGGAATATTTCATCTTGGTCATACCTAGGACTGAAGAAGGTTGGGGAAACTAATGAGCTTCCCTGAAGAAGGTTGGAGAGCATAACGATCTTCCCTGAAGAAGGTTGGAGAGAATAACAATAAAGACGCGAAAATTATCCTGAATGTAATCTAATGACAAACCAGTAAATGTCAAACAGGGGGATGTGAGCTAAGTTAGCTGTGGTTAGTATGTTTCAGTGAAAAAGTGGGTTGTCTCCCCTGTACCGGATAATACAGACTTGGACTATGTGGAAAGTAGAGCGAGTCATAAGTGAGCAGGACAAAATTAGACCTACACGAGTTATATCTCCTTGACATGGCCACCGGAACGAAAAGTCTATCCTCGTCGATAAAATAATGTGTTCACTTCTAGGTACGTTGAAGCTTATTTAGATCGACAAGCACTAGATAATGGCCAGAGAGACGAACGACGGAAAATTTGTGATAATAATACCATAGGCTAGGAACAATAATCTGCAGATAAATAATGAGATTAATCTTCACCTGTAGATTAAATAAATAAAAGTTCCAGTGTGAAATTTCCTGATCAACAGGACCCCAAAGAATGCCGGATAGGATAACGCCCGAAATGTTACGATAATAACAATTAACGTGAGGATGATTGATGCAACTCTAAACGCATAAAATCGACTGCTCAGTCGCAAATGGAGCAGAAAATTTCAGAAAGTCTTTGTCTTTATTAGATTATTATTTTTTAATTACACATGCCCAATGTGCAGATGATGAAAATAGCAGAAGGAAGTAATAATTGAATTAATTAATAACAAAGTGAAAGTGGCCAGCTCCATGCATATATTTAAGCGACCATAATGAAAGTTCAGAAAGTAAGCATTGTCTGAAATTGTGCAATGGCTCCTTCTCATTATTCCAAAAATGCTTTAGACCCATTACAATTGACACACACACACACACACACACACACACACACATATATATATATATATGTATATATATATATTGTCATCCGCAGACAGATCTGTTTCACCGTATCACAGTTCATCAGTACGGTTAGACTCCGATTGCTTTTTTACCCAGGATTGAAAGATATATATATATATATATATATATATATATATATAAATAATAAAAACACAATCAAGCTAACTTATAGTTGTACTAGTAATTTAGATAGAAATTTAAATAGAATTGTACAAAACAAGACTACTAATAAAGAATGCAACTGCAGGGACAAAAATAAATGTCCACTTCAAAGACTTTGCAATACAAAAGAAGTCATTTACAAGCGAAAAGTACATGACTTAAATGAACAAAATAAAATATATTTGGGATCAACCAAAAACACCTTTAAGACCAGGTGGTTCAATCACAAGTCTACATTCAAAAATGGAAAAGACCCAGACATAACATGGAGTATAGTGAAAACAACTAAGCCTTAAAATGGTGGCAAATTATGTAGACTGTGCCAGTTGATTAGTTAGAGATTATGCAATTCCCAAACAAAAATGAACTATTGAATGAAAGAACAGAAATTATGACTAAGTGTAACCATACTAAAAAAAATACCTATTAGGTTCATACAACCATGGATGAAAACGTTATAATTTCTTGTAATTTTAAAAATAGCGCGGTCAAAAATTCCCTGCCACGCGAGCTTTCACAAAAAAAAAAGAAAAAAGGAAAAAAAATAGACTACCGTTACGTGAGAGTTTTTAAAAAAAACAGTAAACGGTAAAATCAGTTACTGAAAATCGCCTGAAGACACGACTCATGATAGAAACCTATGTCGCATAATAACTTGTTTACAAATGGAAAATATTCAAAAGTTCTACAATATAATTGTATTGAACACTTTTTAATACAAATGTGCACTGGTCTAATTTTATTATGACCAAAAACTAAGTAATCAATCAATTCAATCAATCAATCAATATATATATATATATATATATATATATATATATTTATATAATATCACTACAGAAGTAGCTATTTTGTTTCGACGCTTCTTGTGTCTTATCAAGTGACGGTACTTTTTGCGAGATGAAGATTTTAAAAGGTTCAAAACTAGCCAAACCCTCCTAATAGAAGAGACATTGTTAGAAATGTCTCCTTTATCTCCATTGAGAGGTCTTGACTAGCTTTGAACCTTCTAAAACTCTTCATCTCGCAACCAGCACTATCACTTGATAAGACACAAGTAGTGTCAAAACAGTGATGTCAGTTGGCCACCACGATAGTGCAACTTGACGCTTTTAGATTTCTTTTCATCAAAAGTAAGGTCTACGCCAACAAGCCAACAACAATTCAACAGCTGAAGGATGAGATAATAAGGCATATTGGTGCGATCAAAGAGATCGCGGAGCAACTATGCAGAGACGTCAGTAAAAATTTTGACCAACGACCGAAGCCTTGGCGAACGTTTTGGTGATCCTATTCATTATACATAATTGCCATGACTCAAATAACATGATCCAATAGAGAAATAAATAAAATTTAATCAATAATATCGTTTTATTTACTGGTAACCTCGATCCTTCTTAATAAAACACCCTCTATAAAGACATTATTTTTTATATGTTATGACTTCGTTTCATTTTCATATGTAAAGCATCCTGCATTCTCGTGATAGTTCACGTATTCGATATTGTTTTTTATTTAAATATATTTAGTATATTCAATCCTAAATTTGATGAAATTGTATTGATGTTGAGCTGTTATATAAATTCATGTTTTTTATTATCATAAACATTACATGTAGTAGATCCACGTTTTTGAGTAGACATTTTTGTTCTGAAAAAAAAAAAGAGAGGGGGAATTAATGTCTACTGATCAAGAGCGCGAAAATCTTATTTAAGAAAAAATAACTGATTAACAAATAGTATTGTCTACAAAGATACTAAATCTAACGTCCATATTATTAAGAAATAATGTGGATCTTTTGAAATAACATAACTGATATATATATATAAGTAATTTACTAAGCGCAGCTTAGATGTGGCACAAGGCCGAAAGTATGGGGCACCCAGTGAGGATCGAACTCACTACTTAATTGCAATAGTTCTAGCGAGACAAGCTTGCTAACCATTACACCACCTCGAGGTGCCCAAACTGATATATATATATATATATATATATATATATATATATATATATATATATATATATATATATATATATATATATATATATATATATATATATATATATATATATATATATATATATATATATATATATATATATATATATATATATATATATATATATATATATATATATATATATATATATATATATATATCCAAAGTTTTACGATTTTGAGTTCCCTGGCATTTAATTTTTTATAAAATATTCTCAATAAATATTACAAATAAATAAATACAATAGATATTGTAAATACGTAGTGATAAAAAGAGTAAATTTACTCAAAAGCCTCTTTTACGTTTGAATAAAAATATAAAAAGTTTTCTATTTCCTGTTTTCTATGAGAAGAGGTCAAGATATGGAGAAATTAGAAAGGAAATTCTTGTTATTAGAATAGATATATCAAAAGTAAAAGAATATAGTGAGAAACAACAAAAATTAAAATTAAAATTAAATTAAATTAAAAGTAGGTTGAAACTATGACTGTTAGGGATGAAAAAAAAAGAAAAAAGAAAAAAGGAAAAAAGAAAAAAAGAAAAAGGAAAAAAAAAGGAAAAAAGAAAGTATGTATATTTCCTAAAAAAATAGAAACTACTGGCCAAATTTCAAAGTGAATCTTTATTCTGATTAGTTAAAAAAGAACACACACATACATTTTATTTTATATCTTCCCACTTATATAAATAGCAAACCGATTGTTTTTTGTATCTAAATGTAAATCATTTCCAAAACCAACATCCAACATTGCCTGATGACGAGATAGAAATCTCGAAATAGAGAAACATCCGTGTCGCAATGTACTTTTAATTCATAATTATATGATTATATATATATATATATATATATATATACTAGCATGAAGTCAAAGTCACAGTGCCTGACTTTTTGAGCTTTGTACAGACTGTTGATCACGACAGGTAATGCGCTTTCTACCAGAACCTGAAAGTAAGGTTCGCTCAGCCTAGTTGCAATATAAATCACAGGTGGGCTCTGTGGTTTTTGAACGAAAAAGATGTTGGAGCCATATGTTCCAAACAAAATAAAAAATAAAATTAAGATTAAAAACATGTTAAACTGAGGAAAGCAGTCATAAAAAAACCTTGTCTATACATGGGAATTAACTTGATGATGCCCTCCATATCAAAAGCAGCAACAAGACAATTGCTTATTGAGTTGAAGAGTAAAAATATGGCGTTGCCTACCAGATGAAATGTAATAATATGACGATACCCTCCAAATAAAAAGCAACAGTATGATAATGCCCTCCAGAGAAAAATCAACAATATAATGATTTCAACCAGACAAAAGTTAACAATCTGACGATGCCCAGCAAAAAAGCAACAATATAACGATGCTCAGTAGAAGAAAAGTAGCAATATGATGATTCTCAGTAGAGAAAAAGCAACAATCTGACGATGCCCAGCAGAAGAAATACAACAATATGACGATACTTCGTTGGGAAAAAGCAACAATAATGTCAATGCTCAGTAGACGACAAGCATCAAAATGACGATGTTTCACAGAGAAAAAGCAACAATCGAACGATGCCCAGCAGAAGAAAAGCAACAATATGACAATGCTTCGTAGAGAAAAAGCAACAATCTGTCGATGCCCAGTAGACAAAAAGCAACAATATGACGATGCCACCTAGACAAAAAAAAAACTATATGACGATGCTCACCAGACAAAAAACAACAATATGACGATGTCCAACAGACGCAAATCAACAATATAAAATGCACAACAGGCGGAAATCAACAATATGAAGATGCCCAGCAAATGAAAAGTAACAATATGACGTTGCCCACAGCCACACTTTTGATTAAAAGAAACAGCAATATTTTAACCATTACCCAATATTATTCTTGAAAAAAGTTTCGGCTGGTTGAAACAAAAAAATATTTATCAAGTTTTATGTTGCGAACAAAAGATAAAAGACATATTTAAAACAACTATATGTAAGCGCCTCAGCTATTCAATATTCCAGACAGATACAATAAAGTTGCGACCATTAAAAGATCATAATATACAACAAATTGCAAATAAATTGAATTAATAATTATGTGAACATTATGGGAGACAATATTGACCTTATGGCGACAATGATGGAGAGCTGCAAGACCTGCCCGACAAACTCGTTGAAGAGCCAGCGCCTATGAAATGGAACACAACACAGAGAAATCCAAAGTAATGGCGACTAGCGCAAACAACATCAGTGCCAGTGTCATCATGGATAGCGAACTACTGGAGCATGCGTCCGGCTTCAAATACTTGTGAGCAAAGCTGTCAAAATATGACACATGCAAAGCATAAATCCGTACACGGATCAACGCATCCACAATAAAGATGGACAAGACTAGAGAATTATCGGCTTCCAAGTTCAAGCTCCACAAATCGCTGATCGTATTCACCCTCTTTTACAGGACACTCATTGAACACTTTTTGTTGAGACTGAAAAAAAAGGTGCTTGCGTTCGAGAACAAATGCTTAAGAAAGCTCTTCTGTAACAAAATCAAAAGGCTCGTGACTCGACAGAAATTATCTCTTGGCCACTATTAAGCGTCAATGGATGGCATCGTTTGGATACATCACACCGCATAACCGCTTGTGCAAAACCATCATGCAAAGCACTGTTGATACGGACAAAAAGCGGGGACGGCAACACAAGAGCTGGTCAGACATCAAAACGGGGACAAACAAAATAACGGTTGAACTCCTGACAGCCACTGCTATCCGATCATACTGGAGGAAATTGCCTGTTTCTTCTGTCCTTAGGTCCCCCGAAGATTGAATCAGTCAAGTGACTAATGATGATGATGAAACATTACTCTATCAACCTACAACTTCTCCGTCTAAGACTCGACAATTTTCTTATTAACTGTTATAAATTGTTTTGGAAAACAGCATTTTCGGTCAATTAAAAATGTACAGTGTAAGGGCGACTTGTTAAGCAACTGTGGTCGTGTCTTCGGTTAAATTGTTGTTCATGAGATCGAGGTGGCTACTTTTGGAATAAAACCCGCACGTTCTGAAGACCTTCAGAAATACTGGTATATCCTGATGCAAATCTATGCAGTAATTAGAATAACAGTCTTTTATGCGACATTTGTAACCACTTGCATCAGAACGACTTTGTTTTTCTGAAACGAAAAAAATGTTTTGGCCGCATCGATATATAATAGATTTACTTAGGTTAGCTTAGTTTAGCCGATGGCAAAATAGAAAGAAAAAAACTGTTTTGCATTTATCTTTCAAATTGGAAGAGCTTAACTTTTGAAATATTTTAAATCCTGCCTTTTGTTTGGACTTGAAAAACAGCAAGAAGCGTGGATAGAGAATATGCAAGCCATTCAGCGGCTAAGAAGAAACGATTCACTATTTCATGTAAATAGATTGATTTTAAGTCAATAAAGATCGACATCAGACTCGAGAATCTCGCTCCAACTTCTGCACAAACACAGACACACAAACACACACACACACACACATATATATATATATATATATATGTGTGTGTGTGTGTGTGAAAAGTGTATGTATATAATTATAAATATCAATATGTAATTTGTTATATATATTATATTGTTTACATATTATATATGCGTGGTACTTATTTAAAAGCGCTCAATATCAGTGATAGAGCAAACATATTCATATAGATCTATATGAGTATATATATATATATATATATATATATATATATATATATATATATATACATACATACAAGCCTATTTCGCTGTATCACAGCTCATCAGTGTGGCTAGACATATCCACTTGCTTCTGGCCGGGATCGAAACTCGACCGATTTGTTGTCAGTCTGAGTCTCTACTCTCTAAGCCATCGGCGCATGGGGGTCAGAGAAGGGAAATTATAACGTCTTGTATGTAAGCAGTGTATACAGACGCCAGTCACCGAGAGAACTCAATTCATTTCTGAAGAGTCACGCATTATAGCCGAAGTGGAAACTGTTTTTAAAATTTTCTTCTCCAGAAAGCTCAATCGTAATGACATCATAATATTTATATGAAATGAATTGCTTGAACATTATTTTTTACCGATACTCGTATTTAAGTAGATATTCTTTTGTTTTTAATGAAACCGTATTATATATTTATATCTACCGGCCTAATTATTTACGATAAATTTTTATTACGAAAATGTGTGCCATTCGGCAGGATTCGAACCTGCGACCCCTATCTATATAGGGGAAGCTACCATTTCAAATTGTCGGTTGCTTATAACCAAGTTTCCTTAAAATTCCTTGATTTCCGTAATATATATTTACATATATATAAATTGGCAGGATCAGCCAATATATATATATATGCTGTTAAATATAAGAGACAATGAATGTCTATTATGTTTAATCATGAGCCGTTCTAAACGTCGTATTTTTGCTTTAATTTCAGTTGAAAATAAAGACAAAAATTCTCCAACATTTGGATAATTATTTATTAGTTTTCTTCTAAGCTTTCGGCTCACATGAGCCATCTTCAGAGAGGTCGTTCAAACTGAAATATTATAAAATCCACCATCACCGACGATTTTATTTTGTGTTGACATAAAACTCCGCTTGGCAACGGCAATAGTTACCAAAAATAATAAACGCAGTTCTTCAGTTTGCGATGCGGTTTTATGACGTCACACCGCGGGATAGCGCGAAATGACAACAAAACCATGTAGTCAAATGCAATGTAATATGTTATTTCTTGTTTTAAAGTTGATTTTATTGAGTGTTGGTTGTTTCAATTTGATGTACATGGCCTCCAATATCTGCAGGTTCCTCTTACTGTGTGTATGAGTAAGGATCACCGTATTGTTGACCAAAATCTATATATATATATATATATGGGCATGTAAATTGGTACAATGTAGTGTACCAATTTACATGCCCATTCAGAGATTGCATCTCTGATACTAATCAAAAACCTAGTACATATATTGGTTTTACTACAACCACGCACTCCCGTAGACTTACATGTCATCTTTCTGATCAGAGTACTATTAAACAACATTTCTCTGAAAAACATAAACATGTAGGTAATATCAGACAGATTTTGGTCAAGGAGAAGGAAAATTTTAGCGTTTTATATATAAGCGGCGTATTTGGGGAAGACATTAGAGTAAGTAAGAATCTCTACTGACAGCACACTGCCTGCATACGAACAGGTAACGTATTCAACACATTTACAAAGATAGAAAGGGGCGTAAGACAAGGATGTCTTTTTTCACCGGATTTATTTCACTTGTACAGCGAGACTATTTTTAGGACCCTAGATGTTATGCCAGGATTTGTCATCGGAGGACACAATTTGAACAACATAAGGTACGCAGATGATACAGTGCTGATTGCAGACACGGAAAGGAATCTACAAGAGTTCCTACATAAGGTAGCTGAAGAGAGTGACGAAAAAGGACTACAGATAAACTTCAAGAAAACCGAATGCATGGTCATCAGCAAAAAGAGCAGCTCCAAATGCCAAATACAAGTACGGAATACTCAAATCAAGCAGGTACAAAAATTTAAATATCTAGGAAGTGTTCTAACATAAGACGGAAAGTGTGACACAGAGATCCAAAGGCGAATTGGCATGGCAAAGAACACGTTCCAGAAGTTGAGTAAAGTATCAAGACACAGGAAACTTTCACTAGAAACAAAGAAGAGAAGACTAAATTGATATGTGCTGTTAGTTCTTCAATATGGCAATGAATATTGGACAATATCATCAAAGATGAAGGAAAAACTTGAAGCAGCTGAAATGTGGTTCTACAGAAGGATGCTGCAGATATTATGAACGAGCATGTGAGCAATGGTGAGGTGTTGGAAACGACAGAAACGTAAAGGAAATTAATATTGAGCATCAGGAAGAGACAACTGAAGTTCCTGGGACACACAATGAGGAAGGAGGGCTTTGAGAACGTGATACTAACAGACCAGATAGATGGAAAAAGAAACAGGGGAAAGCAGTGGATAACATATTTGAAGGGCCTGAGCAGGTGGATGACAGAACGGGGGCTGCGAGATGTTACAGGAAAATATATATATATAAGTGTTAATTAATTTGTATTTTTAATCAGCCATATTTTAACTGTTATTACTCCATACGCTATTTTAATGAATATCTATATTTGAGGAGAAGTGATTGCGTTTATATTTATTAATCCGGCAGATGTTATTACGTAAACGCTATTTTTAATGGATAGCTATATTTGAGTCGACGCTTGATTCATCTGTTAAACATTGTACTTATTTATTTTCGTTTAACACTGAATAAATAAAAATATAAGATTTCTCGAACATTGAGGCCAGTCAGTCAGTTAAGTGCCATACGTGATACACGCTTGGGCGATCATGTCTCGAAAGAGACATGACTAACTGGGCAGAAGATTATCCCGCAGTAGGTTTCCATTGCTTTCTGTGGTAGACTGGTTGCCGATCAAGGCTACAGAACCCAATCTGTCCTATTATTTAACCCATAACTGGAGGGAAGAGACGGATTAATACCTTTCTCAAGGGTATTTGCGCGGAAGTGAATGCAAGGAATTCGACTGAAATTCGAACTCGGCTTCCCGATTTCTCGTTCCGAGCCGATATCCACTCCACCACGACGCACATCCAGTTGACTTGAGGCCAGTAGACTTTGTTAAACGCTGCCAATTTTTTCTTTTCTGAAGTCGTGATCTTCTCTCAGTGTTTTAATAATAAAAATATGATTAAATATTTCTACCCAGAGTACAAAGTACTAAGTGACTCAATCTGCTCTGTTAAAGAGAAAAACTCATGGTATTTATGAAAGCTGTATCTCCACTCCGATACCAAGCACTTTACCATAAAAAAGCCTGCTTGCCAAAATATATTTTATCAGTACAACAACTGAAAAACAACAATCTTGGCACTAAACATTATTACAATTAAACTGTCTCTTTCTTTCTCTCTCTCTCTCTCTCTCTCTATATATATATATATATATATGTGTGTGTGTGTGTGTGTGTGTGTGTGTGTGTGTGTGTGTGTGTGTATATGCCCTCACGGAACATAATATCTGTCAATTAAATTTGCTATAAAAAGTGAAATAACGTTTGCTTGGCAGCAAATCTTTGTATTGTTAGCCTTTGATTGTACCAAATGTTTTTAAAAAGATTTAAGCATCTGTTGATAGGTACCTTAGTGTATAAAAATGTATAATCTAAACTAGCTACGAGTTTATCTCTCGTACTTACTTGCTTATAGCAAAGATGTTATATCACTTTCAATAACAATTTTTATAGACAAAATTTCGAATTACCAATGGGATCGTCTCTTAGCTTGTCTTTTCTTAGAATTGCTCGAAATTAGTCCTACCAAAATATTTTTCCATAAGAATTTTAACATAAACGCACGTGGGCACATAATTAAATAGGAAATATTTTGGAAAGGTTTTATTTATAAATTTTTGAATTTCACGCTATTTATGAAAGTATCCTTGAATGACAAAAAATATTTTTTTTTACTTATTATATTTGTGAATAAAAATTCACCCATTACAAGGCTCGAGTCTACAGAAGTTAAGGGTATTCCGCAAAGTAGCGGTTCTTGGGTAAAATCTTTCAGAGTGGAACACACTTCTTACCAAAAGTATCAGCTCTATACTTCTAACGTATGAGCCCAAACTTTATTTTATTTACTGTTAATTTTTTTTTAAGTATAAATAGTTAGATTAGCCTATCATAGAGGTCTTACTCGTCTCTGGTCTTTTGAACAAAAGTAGAGATATTGTAGTGAACAAAACAAGCTCTTGATTTAAAAATTCCAATGCTAAGCACTGACTCATTGATTTTGTTAGAAATAATCGGGTTTTCTCGAATTTACAAAACCTTGCTTAGCACACCAAAATTTGCGAAATTTCGCATCTCGATGCGAAATGTTTTTCGTCCAATGGAAAGGCCAGAATCACATCTGGGAGTGAATTTCCAAACGAAATAAAAAACGAGCAAGCTCTAGCGTCGTCAGAAAGAAATGAGACGAGCGTAATTAACAAACGTAATTTGCAAACGTCAAGCCATCGTTATTATCATTACCTCCTCTTTATTTCTCTGTCACCTACTTTATCTTCATCATTCATCTATCACCTCCTTCCTTTTCACTGTTCACCCTGTTCGATAACTTTAAAGACACCCCTACCCTACAATAAACGTAGATAGATAGATAGATACATACATACATACATACATACGTTCCTGCCTTCGTACACCTAAACTCACCCTTGCAAGGACTACTACAAACATTTCAACGAACTCTTGATACCCTTAACTTCTGAATACTGTTTCTCTTGAACTTTTAACTTCTACCAATTCATGTTATACTTTTCCATTAATAAATTTCTATTGAAACATATAAAAGGTATACTTTTATTCTTCTACATATTCCAATCTCCAACCTTCTGATAGTAGTGAATAATCCTAAGTTGTAGGGAATTCGGTTATGTTTCACACAAAGCCAATTTAATAAACAATAACCATCTCCGTCTGGTTCAAATCTATACAAATTTTTAATTCCTGACAATAAAAAATATTAAACCATATTAATTGGGGTTTTATGTACAGGAATAATTTTATATTTATAACATTCTAAAACCTAATAGAATTAAAATTAATGCAATATTTATCACTTACCAATTAATAAAGAAATGAGTATGAAATAATATTTCTATTCATATATTTATAAACATTTACTAAATTATTAAAATGTGTGAGCCGACAATAAGGAAATTTTTATAATTTACAATTTTATAATGTTCGAATCAATTGATTATTAGTCAATGTTTATATAAATTCCCCAATAATCAATATAATAAGTAAATAGTGTTTATTATTTTTGTTTTTAATTATAAAAAAAAATGTATAAAATCAATTTCTTATGTTTCGGTTTTATTGCAATTTTATAAATGTTTTTGTTTTTTTTTAAAGAGTAAACATTGCAGACGAATGTAGGTAGTTAAAACACTTACGGTGTAAATGAAAAAACAAACATCTTTCAGGTATTCCGTTTTTTGACCGAGATTTTATTTCAAATCTGATTGGCCTAAGACGAAACAAACGGACTGTATCTCATTCTGTCTGACCCCTTCTGACCAGAAAAAAAGAAAAGACCTTGGCAGAAATAAATTCTGTCGGCAACTGAGTATACTGCTATTTTTTCTCGTTTTTTTTTTTTCAAACATAAATTCTACATTCTCACGAAGGATGTGAGAGACTCTGTTGCGTCTCCCTTCACTTGTAACTATTTATATATCTGTCATCCAGTCTGTTCTACATATGCTCATCGCAGCTAAGTCGACAACGTGTTTCAGCCACTAACGTCTAGTTAAAATACGAACCTATACTTGGCAACTAGGCTTTAATCATTCAGATCAAGCTGCTGATGTATCTGCCTTCTCTGAATGACACTGAATGCAAGGTATATTTTGACATCAACTAAGGTGAGTTCCATACATAAATGCTGCACTGACTATGGTGGACTACTGGTCGCTTCATGTAAGAGCTTTGGCTATTCTTGGAATGGATTGGTGAAAGCAAATTTTCTTGCTTAGACACTATTGGAAGCATTTTAGTGTAATCTCTTTGTAAAGCTATGAAGTTGGTAGCATTGCTGAAAACGCATAGTAGTCACTAGAAATACTAGTATGCTCATTATAGGACATTCTGGATATATTTATAGCAAATAATTGATATTCATTATTTTTGTTTTTGGTACCGTTAAGATCCCATGAGAATGTACACTACCGGCCATAATTATTAGGCAAGCCCAGTTTTTAAAAAATGATATATTTCATACTATTTTTAGTATTTATTGCCAAGTGGATAATTTTAAAAGAAAAATTGAATTGTTCTTTTGTTAATACTGCGCATTAACGTGCATCAAATGAACTGTTCTGGTGTCTAGTTTTTGTGCTCCCTTCCCCATGCTAGTCACTTCTTCTTATTGGCTGGTCGATCCAAAGTCTTCCTGGCTGCATTGCAAAAGAACCATTCTATTTTCCATTAGAGTTATCCGCTTGGTATTAAATATTAAAATAGGATGGATACATCATCTTTTTAAAACTGGGGTGGCCTAATAATTATGGCCGGTAGTGTAGGTCTACCAGGTAGGTTACAGAGACGAATGTAGGTCTACCAGGTAGATTACGGAGACTGTAAATGCATGGAGACAGTAAATGCCCACCAGAAAGAATTTACCTGTCTATAATGCAACTGATCCCCGAAGATGCATTATTTTTAACCTCTTCAAAATAAAAGAAAATTACCTGTGCGACCCAATAATTTTTGGCGTAGATTCTAAAAATTTCGTACTATACTCGAGTATGTACCGTAGATTTAAAATTCTCAATGGTTTCCACCTTTCGTGCACAGGTGTAGTCACATCAACGTAAATACCGCTTTGATCGTGGTACCTCCATTTTTTTCGAGATATCTTAGTTTTAAAATGATTTTTTATCAATGAAAAAACATGCCTGAAGCTTTCATTTTAGCATTAATTGAAAGCTAAAAGATTAAATTTACTAGTTCTATTAAGCAAAATATTCTTTAGTGTATTTTTCAAACAGAAATAATATTGCCTGCAATTGATCTTTTATTTTTCTAAAATAGCTAATTAGCACCCATTTTAGCCGTCTTTTATCGCAATGTAATTACTTTTATTATAAAAATCTTCCAAAAATAAAATATATATTTTTGAAACGTTATTTGAAGAATATTAGCTACTTTAAAGTCAAATTAATCTAACTTGAAAGAAGTAGTATTAACTTCAAGTTAAAAAAGCATAAAAATGAATTTTAAAACGAACAGTAGTAGTGATTTACGTATCTTTTCTACACACAAGCACTTGTCAAGCACTGATAAGCTCTTTACATGTTTATTGCTGTCCTATGGAGAGTTTATCAGTTAAAACATTATTTAAGAAAATGTCGGGTGAATGCCTTTTTAAGTAATTTTTAAGTACCCAGTATCTTTAAAAAGGCTAGAAATATTTTCTGTAATATAATTTTGACTTTAGATATACTATAGTCATCGATCTTATTTTCTTATGTTGTGCATGGTCACCCATACTTTCAAAATTGACACGTTTTATACACATTAAAAAATATTAAGAACTTATTTAAAAAATCTTAAGGCGTGATGATTTGTATTAAATTTCTTGATTTTCGCTTAGTAAATATAGTCTTCACTTCATAATCTGACGCTGACAAAGTTTTAAAGAATTTTTTAAAAAAAATTGTAACTATAAATCATTATAATTTAAAAATGAAAAAATGAAGACAATTTTTGTAAAGATTTATTATTCATTGCAATTATTTCTTTTTTCAACCAATAATATCTCTAGTATATAATGTTCTAGTTTTATTGCATTTTTATTTTACTATTTCGACCAGATGTTTTGGAAAGTGTCATTTGAAAAAAAATTGTTTACATTCTGCAAGGAGTCATTTTAACTAACAAAGTTTGGGAACAGAATTTAGTTTCTAGAAATTTCGTTAAATTAAATTAGGTGGGGTAACAGATGAAATGAATACCTTTATCAAAATTTTATAAAAATAATAATTTCATAAATAAATTCATTCATTTGTAAAAACGTTCTGAAAGTTTAATTAATATCCGACGATTACTCTAATTTTTGCAGGAGTTTCTAAATTAATGTTTGTCTGTTTTTCTGTTTTCGTTTTTTTTTTAATCGGAAAAAATTGTGCTTAAATTCCAATAGTTAGCTCTGGTTCCACGTGAGAAATGAAAAGCAAAAAAAAAAACAAGATTTTTACCTAAAATTTCGAATATGCGAAAAAAAAAATTAAAAAATATTACAAAATAATAAAAAATAATAACATAAACATTTTGGGACCTTGTTTCATTATGCTATGCTGTTTTTAGCGAAAACGTGGAGGTACCTACATCAATTTGATGAAGTCCTAAACGCGTTATAAGAAAACTTTCTCTATTTTGTCGGGTTGGTTTTCTCACTAAAATTGTTCTTGATATATAATAATTCATATTTCGTTTTTCCATGATTTAATCTCTGGGATTATTGATAATTAATTATTAAAGACACTGACGTAGACTATTATATAAGTCGATCTTTTATTTTTATTATTAGCAAGACTTAGTGAAATACTGAAAGTGAACAACCACCAAATTAAACATTCTAGTTTTTATGTTTTCCCTCGAATCACGAGATATATTTTAAAGCTAATTCCTATGACAATCAATATACAACTCTAAAAACAACATAGTATTCATCAAGTCACATTTATTTTTTGTCTTGGTTTGGAATAAAATAAAAGTGAAAAAACAACGGACTTGACACAAAGTGTTTTTTAAATTTAATCTGAAATCCAAGTTCTTTGCGTAATGTTTTGTTCTCTCTCTTATTTTTTTTCTTCTCTGATTAAAGATGTGTTTTCCATTATTGTGGGAAAGCGATAAGATACTTACCTCGGGAACGACGCAGACGGTGTGTCTCCACGTGACCATCTATCATGTTAGCGATCACCTCAACGGGGACGTTCTTATCGTTGTCTTCAGAGAAAGAAATCCGAGCATCGATAATCCAGCGGGGGAGAGCAACAAGAGATAGGGGATGATTTCCAGAAAATAAGAAAAATGCCATCGACCAATCACAGCCAATTCACAGCTCTTTCGTATCTACGCGTTGTCTTTTCACCTCAAGATGGCGACGGATGCGAGGAAGTTGGCGCGAAAACCGCTAAGTGTGTAACATTTTAGTTATAAGGCAGTCGATACGCGAGACGCCAAGAGAGCGGGTCCAAAAGATAAAGTCCATCTCGAGATTTCAGTGCTTATATCTGGCGCGTTGACAATGTTTTTACGTTGTTTTTTTTTTCACCAAATTAGAAGATAAATATTAAATTTGGTATGTCACTTGCTTCGAATAGCTTTTTTCTGGTAAATAATTCTTTATACTGAATAAAAAATAATCGAATCAATGTTGATAATTATTAACATTAATTAGATTGATTTTTACATATATTGTCAATATTAACATTTATTAGAAAAAAATCATAGTGGAAACATCTTTTCCAAAAAGATCTATTTATTACGTCCAATTATCTATATTTGTCATTTTCGTATATGTAAGGGTGGAACAATAAAATCATAAACTGATTAAATGATTAACTGAAATTTGATCTGAAAGTATCACTGTATAATGTCTGTAGAGATTTCGATTATGTTTATCAAACTAGCCTTGTACCAAGCATAGCCGGTGTCCTCACTACTTAAAATGATCAGAAGTTTGAAAAGATAAAATTGCCTCGTTTGCATAAATAATTGAAAATTTATTCATCCAGAAGAATAACAGAGATTATTAAACTGTGAAAATATTCTAAGAAATACTTAGAGTAGTAAAGTGTTTAAAAAATCCAGAGTTCGTTTGTTTTAGCGAAATGTGATTTGTGCAGAAAGGAGTAAGTCTATGTTTTGCTGTGTGTATTAACCAGTAGATGTGACATCTTTGTTTCTCTCTTTCTTTTTGTGGAAAGGTGAGAAAGTGAAGAGGAAGGCGAGACAAAGAAAGCAACTCGAGCGATATAGTGAGAGAGTGCGAATGCTGGTCACTGAAACAGTTGTGTCCGATCGGCGGCTTGACTGTTTTACTGCTACATTATGCCTGGTTTATTTCTGTTCTTTGCTCTCTGTTTGGTTCAACTTTCTTTCTCTATTTATATCAAAAAAAGATTTGACATCTGCTTGTTATTTTTTCTCAGTTTTTAAGTCATTCTCTTTTTCTATTAGTCACAATACATTTCACACGGGCTCGATGAATTCTGCCTTGGTCTTTTCTTCAGCTTGCAACCAATCTCCTTTTTAGTGGTCAAAAAATAGATTTTACACTGGCTCGCGAATTTTTAAATAGTGAAGAAAAGAGAGTAATTTTTATCCTGTATTCACCACATGTCCGATTAGCAAAGTTTAACAAACGCAAGATGACGTGTGTCTAAAGAACAATTTGTTTTCTTTTGACATCTTTTGACATCTTTTGACATCTTTTGACATATCGCTGTATATTCCTTCTTTTATGGCGTTGAAAAATTAAGTTTAGGATTTTAAGAAAAAAAAACAAACATAAGAAACTGGAGTTATACATTTTCTACTGTGCTCAACAATTGACAACAAACATATTAAACACTGTTTACTTATTAGATTGATTATTTTCAAGAATAATTTTATATATACAAAGTTTTAAAAAGACGTGAATCAACTAGTATGCAGTAAAGAAATGAATATGAAAACATTTTTTATTGAAAAACTTGCAAAAATGTATTTCAACTTGTTTTTTTCCGTCTTCTTATTCTTCTTCATTTTCTATGGCCGTGTCCCTTCAGGACGTTTCGCTACCACAGCTCTTCACAATTTCCTGTTCTTTGTAACTCATAGTGAAGAATATCTTTTTGCTATCTCTCCTAGTTCCTGTTCTGTCAACCATTTACACAGGCTCCTTAGGTAGGTCATGCGCTGCTTTCATGTGTCTATCTTGACGTCAATATGTCCTTTGAGTGTCAGATTTTCTAAACCCTGTTTCCTCGATATATGCCATATTTTTTTTATGTGTAAGTGTACTTTGTTTACATTTTCCCTAAAACTTGGTCGTTGCTCACATGTTAAATATATAGTACTCTCAACATCCTTCTGTAGAACCATTTCTGTTGACTGAAGTCTATTTTTCATGTGTGCGTAAAGATAGTTCAGTATTCGTTGCCATATAAGAGAACCTATATTGCATAATAGTTCAGTACTCCTACCTGTTTCTCTTTCACTAACATACGCGGTATCCACACTAACTTTTATAGTGTAGAAGCATTCCTCCAAACTAACTCACCCGATATCTTAGCCCTATGTGAAACTAACCTTGGCCCGTTTATCCCCTACTCTGAGTTCTATGTTCCTGGTTACCTTCCCCTCTTCAGGAAGGACTCCAACGTCCATATGCATGGGCTTGGTGTATATGTTAGTGAACACCTTCCCCTAGCTAGAGTAACATCTCTCGAATCCCTGGACCAGTCTTTCATGTGTTTCCGCCTATGAATTCTAAGCTCTGTTGGCTATCTCTTCTTCCTCCACCGCTTCCCCTCCTCCTCTGACTGTTCGCTACTTGACAGCATCTCTGACAATATCGGCAAGGCCATTTCTTCGCACCCATCTGCCCATATTTTAGTGTTTGGTGACTTTAACACCCACCACACTAAGTGGCTGGAAAACACTGTAACAGACCCTGCTGGTGTCCACATCTTTAATTTTTCAATCTCCCAATCCCTTACGCAAGTGGTGGACTTCCCCACGCGTTTCTCCAATAGCCCTAACGGAAGAGGGACTCGCTACTAGACCTCTGCTTCACTTCCACCCCAAAGTCATGCTCCACCAGACAGCTCTTCCCTCTCGGAAATTCTGACCACGCCGTAGTTTCTGACTACATCTCGTTCCACTCCACCCCTACCCAAGAAACCCAGACCAACAGAATATCTTACTGCTATCAAAGAGCAGACTGGGATTTGTTCCGTGACTTCCTCTGCGACGTCACTTGGAACAATGTTTTTAGTCTTCCCATCGAAGACTGTGCATCAGAGGTCTCCTCCTGGGTTAAGGCTGGCATCGATGCATTCATCCCTGCCAGGAAATTTCAGCTTAAATCCCATTCATCTCCCTGGTTCTCGCCCGCTTGCTTGGCCGCCATTGCCCACCGGAATCACTTCTTCCGGCTTTATCGTAGCCACGTGTCGGACCAAAACAGGCGCCTTTTCGCCTCAGCTCGTAATAAGTGTAAAAAGATACTTAACGAAGCTAAGATGCTGTTTGCTGCCAGGATGAAACAGCGCATTGCATCCTTCAAGTTCGGTACCAAAGACTACTGGCGCCTCTGCAAACGCGTGCTTAGCAAGAGTAAGTCCTCAATACCCCCACTAATAAACGAGTTTGAGGTCCTCACCTCCTCAGCGGACAAGGCTGAATGCTTTTCCCATAGATTCTCGACCAATTCGACTCTGGATTCGTCTGGAATCCATACACCCGATTTTCCATCTAGAACTGAGGCCCAATTGAATGACGTCCACATCACGCCCTCGCTGATTTCTAGCATAATCTCAAAACTGGACCCTCACAAAACGAGTGGTGGGGATGGAATCCCAATCATAGTTTTAAAGAATTGTGCCCCTGAACTCTCCTCTGTCCTTTCTAAGCTCTACAACTTCAGCCTATCTTCCTCCTGCTTTCCTGCCTGTTGGAAGTCTTCTTCTGTGGTTCCAATATTCAAGAACACTGGTGAACCATCGGACCCCGCAAATTACCGCCCCATCAGCCTTCTCCCGATCTTCGGCAAAGTCTTTGAAGCCATTATCAATGCCGAGGTCGTTCAGCATCTCACAGCCCACGGGCTCCTCTCGGACAAACAGTATGGCTTCCGCTTCACCAGGTCTACTGCTGATATGCTAACGACCATCATATATATATATACCAGGCTCTCGACAAGAATGGTGAAGCCCGAATCGTCGCCTTGGATATCTCTAAAGCATTCGACAGAGTATGGCATGCCGGACTTCTACGGAAACTGCAAAGCTATGTCATTACTGGACTTTTGTTGGACTTAATCCGGTCATTTCTCTCTAACCGCACACTGAAGGTGGTATTAAACTACCCTACAAATGCGGGTGTACCCCAAGGTTCTATCCTAGGTCCTACGCTCTTTCTAATCTAAATCAATGATCTCCCCGATGCCATAAGATCACAAGTAGGCAGGTACGCCGATGATACCACAGTTGACTCTCGCCTCGATCAAAAATCTGGTGTTGGTGACAAGGCGAACCTCGCTGCCGAGCTTGAGAAGGACCTCCAATCCGTGGTGGTTTGGGGTAATAAATGGCTCGTAAAATTCAATTCTTGCAAAACGAAGCTGCTGTCAATTAACCACCACAGACAACCCCACCTCCCTCCCATTAGCATGGAACAGGCTTGCCTCCCAGAGAGTAAATCACTACGCCTGCTTGGCCTGACACTCTCAGCGGACCTCAAGTGGAATGACTACGTCGCAACCATTACTAAACCTCAGCTATGAAAGTCGGCTCTCTGTGCAGGGCCCGGAAATTCTTTCCGACTGAATCTATCCTGCAATTATATACATCCACCATCCGCCCGTGTATTGAGTACTGCTGCCACATCTGGTCGGGTGCCCCTTCTATTCTCCTCGGGGTTCTTGACAAAATACAGCGAAGAATCTGTAATGTGATTGATACCGACTTGGCTGGCCGCCTGCAGTATCTCTCTCACCGGCGTGACGTGGCTTCCCTGTGCCTCTTCTATAAATACTTTCATGGCTTCTACTCTGACGAACTTAAATCACTGGTGCCCCCTAGATGTGAATTTGCACGAGATACTAGATTGGCAACTAGGTCCCACTCTTTTACAGTGAAACCGATTAAATGTAACCGCAATTTTCTACTCCAACAGCTTCTTTCCTCGCACTTCCCGCCTGTGGAATTCCCTACCGAATGCTTGCTTCCTCGACGGCTACAACCTCCTGGAGTTTAAATGTAAGGTCAATAGACACCTCCTAACACACTCACACCCACTCTCTCCAACTCTCTCCCTATGTACATCTTAAGTCGTCCATCACTCTCCTTCTGACATTTCCTATACCCAATCCCTCTATGTAACCCCCTGCGCTATAGTGGCAGTGGAATGCCTTGCTTGGGGTGACACGATTAAAAAAAAAATTTGATTTTAATGAAATGTTCCTGTTTCTCAACATTTCATATTCCTTCCTTTTGGAAGGTATATTTGCTCTCCAAGTGCATCTCCAGATTTCGATGGCGAATTTTAAAAATCTTCCTAGATATTTTAAATTTTGTAGTTTCTTGATTTTGATGTTTCGAATTTGTGTTGTGGTGCAGTGGATATCGCCTCGGAACGAGAATCGGGAAGCCGAGTTCGAATTCCAGTTGAATTCATTGCATTCACTTACGCACCAATACCCTTGGGAAAGGTATTAATCCTTCTCTACCTTCCAGTTATGAGTTAAATAACAGGACAGATTGGGTTCTATGGCTTTGGCTGGCAACCAGTCTACCGCAGAAAACAATGGCATCCTACTGCGGGATAATCTTCTGCCCAGTCATTCATGTTTTTTGAGACATGATCGCCCAAGCGTGTATCACGTATGGCACTTAACTGACTGATTTCTCGTCTTAGATTGTTAATTTGATTAGCATTTTGAAGATATCTTTTTCTATTCGATATCGTAATTTTCGTCTTCTTTTAAAACACTTCGTAGATATTTCAATTTTTGTACTTGATTAATTTTGGTATCTCCGATTTGTTGGGTTGTTTCTTTTGCTAACAACCGCGCATTTTTCCTCCCAATCGATGTTTCGTCCTTCTTTTTATCTTATCTTTTCTAACTTCTGTAGGAAGTGTAGTTTTCATTGTGTGCTTTCATGTATTCGTTCTACTCTTCTCTCGTTTTTCTCTCCGCCTGTATATATGACCCTGTGTTTATTGCTGACGAAATATCCTTTGTTTTCTACATAGTTTCGCACACGCCTAAAATATTTACGCTGAACATTCATTTCCTGCTTTGTATTCTCTAACCGGCCATATTGAAATACTGCTCTGACATTGCACTTCCCTAAATCTATTTTATGTTTTTATTTGAACAGTCACTGGATGACGGTTCAGTGACACCTGTCACTCATGTTTTCCATTACCGAGCGAGAGATCAATACCAAGGTATTTGACTTCTTTTGTGGCGTTGTTCTTTACGGTTTTACTATAAAACAAGGATATTTAAATATACACATGACAACTAGTAACTTTAATTATAATTTTTTTAATACGCATTTTCCCCGATATTATAAATGTTCTTGATAGAATATTTTATATCTCAGGTTATTTTATTATTCGTCCTGGGTATGACGATAAACTTCATCCGGCAGTAAGGCCCCAGATCGGGAGGTTTTGAGTAGTGTGGAATCAACTAAATTGCTGTTTACAATTCCACCCAGACTCGGGGTGGTGTCAACTGTTAGGGTCCAAATTATGGGTTTGAGTTTGAGTTTTGTTTAACGGCATATCAGCCTCTGCGGGTTATTTAATGCCAAAAAGTGAGATTTTGGGGTATTTTTTAATGTTCAGTTATAGTGAGAAGGTTGATTTAGTTAGATTTAATGAAATTTTTTTTGTTTTTATTCTTTTTTATTTTAGAAAACTGAAAATGTCTTCTAGTTTTGTATTCAAAAAGTTTTGCTGAGAATATTCATTTTCTTTCAAAAATATGCTTTGGTCATAATTTTTTCTTAAAAAATGTATTGTTGGTAATATTTTTCTTTCAAAAATATATTTTTTCTATAAAAGTCTATTTTTATGCATGTATTTCTATAAAAGTTTATTTTTATATTTTCATAGTGTTTTGACTCCAATCTGCGGGTTAACTATTTGCCCATAGCTGGGACCTTAACCGGTGCTACCACTCCAGGTCAGGGTGGACCTGAGAACAACAGCAATTAAGAGGTGGTTCCATGTTCCTCACAACCTTCCTTTCGGTCATTGCTGCCGGATGCAGTTGACTGTCATGCCAACGATTCCAAATTATGGGCAAATAGTTAACCCGCAAACTGGGGGTAAAACACTATGAAAGTATAAAAATACATTTTTATAGTAATAATACCAGCAATACATTTTAATAGAAAAAAAAATATTTCCAGCAATATATTTTTTGTTAAAAATAAAAATTACCAACAATATATATTTTTATAAAAGAAACTGACCATTAATATATTCTTGAAAATAAATATTACCAGCTATACATTTTTGTAAAAGAAATTTTTAATACTTCCCAAGAAAATAAAATTTGGCATTAAATGACCCATAAGGAGTTGATATGCCACTAAACAGGCAGCAAAGCAAGAAAAAAAAAATGGTTTTAATTTTCTAAATTGGGATATCTAGTTATTATTATACATTTAAGATATTTTTATCTAAATCTGATCTAAAGTTATTTAAAAATGGGACTTTGTCTGTGTATGTGTGTGTGTGTGTCTGTGTGTGTGTGTCTGTCTGTGTGTGTGTGTGTGTGTCCGTTACCTATAGACTCCGAAACGGCTGAACCAATTTTGTTGAAAATTTACTCAGTTGTACTATAAGCGTCTGCAAGTGTTCTTAGCTAGGTTTTGTGTCAAGGTATCCCCGATAAATATCGAAAATCGATAATCAAAAAAATCGGGTTATATATATATATAAAAGACAAGATGTTTGTGCGTGTGTTTGTTTATCTGTCTATGTCCATTATATAAATCCACAATTTTTATCCGATTCTCACCAAACTTCACATTAAATATTCTTTAGGCTGAGTCTGAGCTCCAGGACCATGGATTAGTTTTAAAGCTTTCATTACACCCGAGCAACGCCGGGCTATACTGCTAGTAAATATATAATTAAAAGAATTGTATTCATAATTTTCTTTAACCATTCACCCCAATCAAAGTGATAATGACACTAAAACTCAAGGTCTACTGGAAATGAACGAGACTGAAGAGTTTACAAGAGCTCAGAAACCCAAATAGAATCAAATCAAATAAAATCAGATCATGCTGATCGGTTCTCAGAATTGAGCTGCTGTACCCATATACGTCGAAAACGGCAGGACACATTATATAGGGTGAAATGAATGAATTGACGTATAAATCACGCAAAAAATTAAAATAACACTGGTATCTCATTTTAACAGATATAGTTACCCAAATTTCACAAAAAAATATCTGTAAATAATAAAGAGTAAGTTTATTATTTTTATATACTTCTGAGATGCGGTAGTATTTACATTATTAAAATTCTTCGGAATATTTAGATTAGTTCAATGTTCTTTCCAAGGTTGCCATCAACACAATCCTCTTCCACATGACTTTTTAATACGATGTGGCTTCATTAGGTTGATTGCTTCGATGGAGTTTGCATTCATTTGCACCTGGCTTCTAAGACAGCACTATCAAAACGGTGAATCATAGATGCGTCGACTTTAGTTTAGTTCTGGATGCCAATCCCGAACTGGAGAGACCAAAATCAAGCAAGAACAAATATTTAACAACGGATCTGTATAACATATCTAGCGACAATATTGTAACAGAAATAGAAAACTTACCACCAGCAAATAAAGTTTCTCTTCGGCCGTGCTTCATTAAAATGCTAGGAAGACGTCTATTGAAATTCAGTCTCAGACAAAAACAAAGAATAAACATTGCTAGACACCCAAGAGGCTTCAGATGACAACAAATATGAAAGTATATAGCGTGATTAATTTATTGGAAGCATGTCCGAATAAATTCCTCCTCATAGAGACTCACTGAGATGTTAGCTAATCATAGATATGGACGAAAACACACACACACACACACACACACACACACACACACACACACACACAAACACACACAGAGAGAGAGAGAGAGAGAGAGAGTTGTAAAAACAAAGTAAGAGACAAAATTGGACATTTATAGAGTTTTACCATGCAGATTTTAGAAATACATGATTCCATTTATTACTGCAAAATTAAAGTTCTGCATCTTTTCATCATTTTGAACTGTTGTTTTTTGTTACAGAAATCCCATTCAAATGACTCCTTAGTGAGAAATTGAAACATATATATATTTCTTCATGTGCCGTGTCCCTTTAAGACGTAGACGATCATGGACTTTCATTTGCCCTTGTTCCTTGTCGCTCTCAATATTTTTCCTCTTGGTATTCCTCCCAAACGCCGCTGCGCCGTCCAATTGCTCAGGCGCGTTAAATATGTCTTGCGCTGCTTTCCCTACCTCTTTTTCCCCCTCTATCCTTCATGTGAGTATCAGATTCTCCAAGCCTTCCTTCCTCATCACGTGTACCAGGAACCTCATCTGTCTCTTCTTGATGTTAAGTATAAGTTTTCTTCTGGTTTGCATCCTCTCCAACACCTCGTCATTGCTCAAGAGCTTGGTTCATGGTATCCTCCCCATCTTTCTGTTAAAGCACATTTCTACTGCCTCGAGGCTCTCCTTCATCCTTGAAGATATCACCGAATATTCGCTACCATACAGAAGGACAGATATCAAATAGCAGTTCAGCATTATTTTCTTTGTTTCCAGTGAGATTTTCCTGTCTTTTGTTAACTTCTGTAATGCGTCCTTTTTCTATGCTAATGCGTCTTCGGATCTCATTGTCGCACTTTTTATCCTCTGTCAGAACGTTTTCCATGTATTTTAATTTTTTACTTGTTTAGTTTTATTTTCCCCTACGTGAAGTTGGCATTTTGGGGATCATCTTTTTTGCTGATGACCGTAGATTCAGTTTTCAGTCAGTCTTTTCTTCTCACTTTCCCTTGCTATCTTCTGTAGGAGGTCCTACATCTTCTTTTCCGTGTCTGCTATCAGCACTGTGTCATCCACATATCTTATACTGTTGAGGTTGTGACCGGCAATGACGAATCTTGACAAGGACTCTATCTCTCTCAGAATTGTTTCGCTGTATAAGTTGAATACATCAGGTGAAGAAACTATCCTTGTCTTACGGCCCTTTCTATTTTTGTATAACTGCTGAATTCATTTCTTATACGTGCACAAGAGGTTTGCTGCCAATATAGATTCTTGATTATCGTAATGTCTTTCCTGAAAATGTTAAGGCTGTCGAGCATCTCTTTGTGGCATATTTTGTCAAATAACTTTGCGTAGTCTATAAAGCACAGATGCAGGTCCTTCTGCATTTGTATTGCTCTTTCAGATAGAATTTTGAACATGAATATCGCGTTCCTTGTTTTGGTGTCTTTAACGAATTCGCACTGTTCTTGTCTTATCTCTGGCCTGGTTCAACTGCTCACTCTGTTCATTAGAAACCGGACGATGAGTTTTGTTATGTGGCTCATTAAGCTGATTGTTCGGTGGAGTTCACATTTCTGTGCAACTAGCTTCTTAGGTAGTGCTATGAAAATTCATCTGTTTAGGTTCTCCGGTATATTGTCGCTGTTGTAAATTTCTTTTAATATTTCTGTCATTCTACTAACGCCAAAGCCGTTGTCAGCGTATCTATTACAATATCGTTTTTTTGTTATTGAATTTGGCCAGTACAGTTGTAATATAACAATCTGGCCCCACCCGAGGAAGTGATGCAAGCGATGGTGTTTCCCGTCGGTGAAGGGGGCGGCGAAGCGACAAGACAGGTGTTTGTGAAATACATCCTGTCGAGGCCGGAGCGGATGTCATTTGACCTTATTTCCGACAGCGGGCGGAAATGGCTACAGAGGCAAACAGATCAGGTGTCTCTTAGAATTACGTGGGCGTTGCGTGGGCGAGGCAGGACCGGAAGGAAAGTCCCGGTTCTAGAAGACTATATAAAGACCTCGACACATGGATTCGCCAGCAGAGAACGGCCAGTGGAAGCAGAGAAACACCACAGGCAAGACTACACTCCCGTCAACCCATTCTATGTGCCTCTCACCCTTCCGTTCTCTATTCCACACGGTTCGTCGTCATTAATAAAAATATAACCTTATATTTTTATATATGCGTGTTTGTTGTTTTGTCGTCGTACGGCGATATATAACACAGTTTTCACTTGAGTTTTTAATATTTCTGGTCCGTCGGTATTTTTGTGTATTGCCGGTTAGCTCTCTCTTGCTGTTGAAGAGATCTTCGATATAATTGTCTCATCGCTGTCATCTTTTTTTCATAAATAATGAGCATTCCATATTTTGATTTTATACATCTTGTTGCTGAGAAAGTCTTTTGTTCTGTTAGTTCCTTTATTTTTTATGCATATCTCCTTTATTTATCGTACTTAGTCTCTCTATTTCTACGCATTTGTTGTTGAGCCATCTTTATTTATTATGTCT
The DNA here is from genome assembly GCA_037127315.1 of Ascarosepion bandense. NCBI lineage: Eukaryota > Metazoa > Mollusca > Cephalopoda > Sepiida > Sepiidae > Ascarosepion > Ascarosepion bandense. Next base: position 2,014,075 of record JBBBDQ010000231.1, on the reverse strand, counting down.
GCATTTGCTCCTTATTTCATTGTGTAATTTCCTGTATTCCGTTCCATGTCTTGGCATTCTTTTCTGTATCCTTTGCATCATGTTAAGAATCCCTTCGGTGATGCACTGATTTTTCTTCCGACATGCTTTTTCCTTTAAGATGATGTTGTTTGCTGATGTCACGACAGCTTTTCTTAGTGCATCCCACTTTGAATTTCCGTTTTCGATTTGCCCTTCAGAATTCTTTTTCACGCTGTCTGTATAGAATTTTTACAGGTTTGGGTCGTTCACGAGTCTGTTGTATTGCAGTCTGGGGGTTGTGTTAGGCTCCTTTAATTTTCTTAGTTTTTTCCTTAGTTTATATTATTTCTCTCTCTCTCTCTCTCTTTCTCTCTCCTCTTTTTGGCTTTTTCCTGAAAAACTTTCTTTATCCCTTTTTTTTTCTTTACTAACCTGGTACACTAAAACTTCATTTTACATCCAACTGGGGTCGAAAAATGCATGTCTCTAGTAGACATACTGAAATAGCTATTCCCCAAATGTAAGATCTGAATGTACATAAAAAATACACACACACACACACACACATATATATATATATATATGTATGATGAATGATGTAGGTCGCCGTAATTGACTGTTACAGCAGCCACCCTCTTCACCCAGGACATCACTACCTCCTCAAGGCACTTGATGTAGAACTCTGTGTTGAGACTGAGGCCCTGTGGGCAGATGAATAGAGGCACAACGTCACCACGACCAGTAATCACTCCAAAAATCTTCGTAATTGTTATTAGACTCATTCAACTCTTTCTGAATCCTCTTAAATGTACTTACTAAGGCTTTCGGTGCGAAGGCTAAACAATACAGCATGTCGTTTCTAAATTTATGGAGGAGTGATTTACGTTACCTGTTTTTCTTACAAACGGTGCCTAAGTAACCCTACTATATTATGCAATCGACAAAATGAAAAGCAAACAACGCGCATGTGCGAAGTTAAATGGCGACAACTTATTCATCGTATTCTGTATATCCCCTGTGACTTTCAACCAGCAACAACCAGACTTATTTAAAATACAGATTACTTATTTTGGATAGTTGTTTCAGGTGTTATCATGTAAACAAGGAAAGACGTAACTGTTTATTTTCAAATAAATCCAACAGATATAGACTAGGTACCTTCACTGGAGTCCAGTCAATTCTTCTACACTTAAATTTAAATTTTAAAAATAAATAAGTTATCTTCAAGCTTTAAAATTAGCTTTAATTGAAAGCCAAGAGATTAAATTTAATAATTTTAGTAAGCAAAAAACATACTGGTGTATTTTTAACCGAAATTATATTGATTTAAAACTAAAATTTTAAAATTTTATTATTTTTTTAAAAAAATACCGCCATTGTTGATTGATTGGCTCATCACATAAACAGTAGCCAAATTTCTGTTGTTAAAAATCTTGAAAAAATAAAATTTACCGCGCTGGCACGTTATTTAAGTCAAATTTTAATATTAAAACTTACCTTTATCTGTTTTCAATCAATTAATAATTGCTTACTCCCAGAAATTTACAATAAAAAAAAATTAAATACGGTAGCCACTTTTTTTGTTATGTAAGTCATAGAGTTGCTGACAGATGACAGCTACTGGATGTTGACAGACACGCAATGTATGGTGACCAATCGTGAAAAAATTTTAAAATTTTTTTTTTTGGTGGTGGGGTGTTAACTAAATAGTGAAATTAAAAATTTAACATAATAATTTCAGCACTTATATAATATTTTATAGAATTTTAGCTTAGATTTATAGCTGGACAGTTGAATATGCTTTCTGAATAAATAAAACTTTTAGAAACGTAGAGAATAAAATATCGTAAGAATGAAAGTGCGTTCTTCTGTTTTGCTATGTAAGGAGGAATAACCCAGAACGCTTGTTAACTTATAAAATCATTTTGACCCATATGGAACACAGTACTTTATAAGATTTGAACATAGTACTTTATAACTTTGAACGTATTTGCACAAATAATTAATTCTTTTTTTTCTTTTTTTTCTTTTGAAAAATATTTTTGGTGAAAAATTTTTATTAATTTTTTTTTGTTTCTAGGCAGTATAATCATCAATTATTAACTAAAAGAAAAAAACGATACAGTTCTTTAAAAGATTTTTAAAATATTTTTAAAACTTTATACATTATTTATAATAAAAAATAAATGAAAACAATTCTTTTATAATTTTGTTAGTAATCAAAAAAAAATTTTTTTTCAGACTATAATGTCCTTAATTTTTATTATTTATTCCAGCAATTAAGCTTATCAAATTAAATTATATCAAAGTTTTATTGCATTTTTTATATTTCTCTTCGGAGCAGATTTTCGTATCGTGAATCATAATTTTAAATAAAAACAATACATGATTTATATTTCCCGATGAGTTCTGCGTTTAACTAATAAAACAAAAAATACCAGAAAATTAAAATTTATTAAAATTTCATGAATTTACTTGAAGTGGGGTAACAGACTTAAAAAAAAATGTTTTCTTCAAAATTTTAAGAAAGTAGTAATTTCAAAAATAATTTTATTCATTTGTTAATGAGTACTGAAAGTTTCATTAAAATCCGACAAATATTTGATTTTTGCGAGAATTTCCAAATTAATGTGTTTGTCAACGAAAAAGTGAGTTACGTAAAAAAAATTACGTAATCAATTATAAAATAGACGTAATATTTTTAACCACGCTAACTCCAAATCAAAAACAAAATTTTCTGACAAAATTTCGAAAATGTTAAAAGGGATTAAAAAATTTTATAAAATAATTAAAATTTACTTTGATCTTTCCTCTTCATAATATTATAAACGTTTTGGATAGAAAAAGTTCCTTTATTAAGTTTTTAACCTTTTTAAATTTTTTTTTATACTGGATTTTTGTTACGTAATGGAGGTAAAATATTGTGTTAATCAATTATGTCTATATTATAGACATAATTGATTAACACAATATTTTATGTTCTTGAGTACATTTTTATCTTATTAGATTGCCTGTTAATATATGATAATTGATTGACTGCTTCTTTTGAAATTTTTATTCGTGTCTGGTGACTGTATGAACATTACTAGTACCCAGAACTGTCTGCCACATGATCGAATCATAGGTGACAAAATCGTTTCTCCCATCAGCTTTTTCTGGTGTGGACGGCAGCTAGACACGAATCAGGATTAAAAAGAAGACCTGTCAAAGAGAGGATGAAATTTCTTGCAGGATCAACGGCCACTTAATACAATGCGGTAGACTGGGCTCCATAGCTAGAGATGAAGCCGATATTGTAATGATACGTCATTGCTGAATAATGTACTTTCTAGACGGAAGTCAATGGCCAAGGCCGATAGTTTCTAGTGATGGAATCAACGGCTATGTGCCCTTCATCAAAGTGAGCCTTCAAGCTAAATGATGTTGGCTGTAGTTTAACCTGCAGGGTAATGGAACTCAAAGACATGCTATGCATAAATGAATACCTTCCTGGATTTCTACGCATATATATGGAGGGAACTGGGCAGGTGCACATTTGGTCTTGGGATTGATGCTGATGATATTCTTTAGCTTTCATTGATAATTTTTCTAGTGTTTTCAATTTGAAAATTACTCTCAGCAGGTCTTATTATTTCCGAGGGATATATATATATATATATATATATAGAGAGAGAGAGAGAGAGAGATCGGGATAAGTTGGGAGGACCGCATCAGCAACAACGAAGTCCTCTCTTGACATCTCTCCTCAGTATTGAGATCATCATCCTTCCACATTGTTTTTGCTGAGTGGGTCACGTGTCCAGAATACGTCCAACTCGTCTCACAGGTATCATCCTGCTTGGAGAACTCGCCAGGTGCAAGAAGCTAGCCCAAGACTATAAACGACACTTCAAGGATCCATTGAAGACATCCCTGACACAGGCCGACATCCACTCTGAGACCAGGAAAATCATTGCTGACAAACCAGCCTTCCTGGCAGAGTACTATCCGGGAGTGGTCGAGACTTTTGAGTACAACCATCAGCACGAAGACCGGGTGTGGGGGAGTGTATAAGGAGAGAGGATGACGATCCTGGTGCTCGGATGCATGCAGGTACCGACTATCAGCTACGTTGGTTGGTTTTTCCTATGTTGATTTGGGAACTTTTTATATACATATACAAATCGATTCATTATATACTTGCTATTATGCTCATGTTTTATTTGCAAAAATAACTTTAGAAAATCCTGAGACACATGCATACACATATATTGTACACAAATTCTTAAACAAGCACGCACACACACACACACACACACACACACACACACACACACACACACACACATATATATATATGTGTGTGTGAGTGTGTGGGTGTATGTGTGTGTGCGTGACTATACACACTTTATATATATATATATATATATATAGAGAGAGAGAGAGAGAGAGTGAGAGAGAGACAGACAGAAAAGTGAAAGCGAAAGAGAGAAAGAGAAGAATAGCAGGAAGAGAGATCAGAAAGAACAAGAAACCTAATGTAAAATTGTTTATATATATATATATATATATATATATATAGAGAGAGAGAGAGAGAGAGAGAAATTATGAGTGAAAGATAGAAAAATGAGGAGAAATTGAAAGGGAAAGAGAAGTGAGAGAAAAACATATCTATCTCTCTCGCTCTCACTCTCTCTCTCTCTCTCTCTCTATATATATATATATATATATATGTATAAAAAGAGGAGATGAGAAGCAGAGAGGAGAGACTAGACACAGGGAGAAAAAAAACAAAGTAAAAAAAAATAACAAATGAATTTAATGACATTTATAAACAACATTTAAGAACATGGATAATTATTCTTGACTGCAGAGAGATATGCACTAAACAATGTTTATGGAGAAAACGTACCGTTCAATTTGTTTGTATTCCCAATTGATCGTCCAATATTGATTAAACGAAGAAAATAATCTCAATATTCCGTAACAAGAAAAACAAGAATACTTTTTTATAACCTAAACCGATTTCATTGACTTTGTTAGGACTGACAGACTCATCCAAACCGATTGTTATAAGATGCTATCTTATAAATTCTATTTATTTTCCCCTGATATGGACAAATTGGTAACCTAATCTTAATGGACGATATTTTTCATTTTATGAAATTTAGAGATGGAGTAAAACGCTACACTAACAAAACGAAAAAAAAAAGAAAAAAAAAGCTCACAATATTTTCTTTAAATAATAATAATAATAATAATAATAATAATAATAACATTTATTATTATTATTATTATTATTATTATTATTATTATTATTATTAGCATTTCTATCATTCTTGTCGGGAAAGTCACCCAAAATAATGTAGACTCATAATTGTCATAATGGGTTCGGTTTATTGTTGTCAGTTATAGATTTTGAACGACTTGTTTTCATAAATATCTGCTGTCCGGACAAGACATCGCTTAAAAACGACCTGTTGTCTCAGGCGTAGCGTCAAAATAAAATTCATAGGAAAAGTTTCAGCATATTCTGTTGATGGTGGTGAAGGAAAAGAAAAGAAAATCGGTAAAGAAAATCTTGTATCTGACAATAAAGAATCAAGTAGAAAAGCATAAAGAATATCTGTTTTTTATTTATATTATTTTATTTACTCGTTGATGTGGAGTAGAGTAGCGGTTATCAATGCAAAATGTGGACTCGGCGAGCCGAATTCAAATGTATGCTTTTTTTTTCCTTTTTTAGTTTGCTTCCGTCGTTTATTAAAGTGAAAAAGTGACTTCTTTTCAAATTACAGGAGACCCAGAATAATAAATATCGGCCTGGTTTAAACGAGATTACAAAAGGTAAGGAACGATTTACACTAGGGTGAAAAAAGGGGAAAATATTGTTTACTCTTTAGTAAACTCAAAAGAGTAGACATCGGTCCAGTTTACACTAGAATGAAAATGGTAGGCTTATGTTCAGTTTAAAATAGACTGAAAATAGTAGACATCAGTTCGGTTATATCATAGACAAAAAGGTAGACATAGGTCCGATTTCCAATTGAATATAAAAGGAAGAGATCTCTCTGGTTTATAGTAGAGTCAAAAAGGTAAACTTTGGTCCGGTTTACATGAAAATTAAAACGGTAAACATAGTTACGGTGTATAGTGGACACAAAATGGTAGACATACTCATACATGCGGTTTACAGCAGGTTCAAAATCGTAGACATAGGTCTAATCTAAACTTGTTTATAAATGGAACTTTGTCTGTGTGTGTTCGTTACCTATAGACTCCGAAACGGCAGAACCAATTTTCTTGAAAATTTACACAGTTGTACTATAAGCTTCTGCGAGTTTTCTTAACAAGGTTTTGTGTCAAGGTATCCCCGATAAATATCGAAAATCGATAATCGAAAAAATCGAGTTACAGAAGGAGTGGTCCGATTTTAATCAAATTTGATACACTCATAGACAAAGACATACGAAACGATATTCAGAAGTTTCAAGGTTGCAGTCTTACAATAGTGCAGAAAATCGATTATATATATATATATATATATATATATATATATAAAGCAACATGTTTGCGTGTATGTCTGTTTATCTATCTGTATGTCTGTATTTTTTTTCAGCCCTTTTTTTGCTTCAGGTTTGGCTCTAAGTAGGTACAATTGTAGTTCTTAGTCTCAGACATGATACCATTTACTCAGAGGACTTATTTAGCCTTCAAAATTCAGTTTACGACGAAAAGACTTATTTTATATCGATACCAGGAAATCAAAATTTGACTTACATCCATTCATTTTTCTTTCAGTCTACGGTTTCGTTTTAACTGGAAACAACTATTGCTTTTTAGTCTTTTGTGCCAACGTCCAAAGAGTCTGAGCTCCAGGACCATGGATTAGTTTTAAAGCTTTCATTACACCCGAGCAACGCCGGGCTATACTGCTAGTTTACACTAATTCTAAAAGGTAGACATTAGTCCAGTTTACACTAGTGTAGCGTATATCTACCGTTACAATATTTATATTTAGGATTCGACACGACGCATGATTGATCAGACAAGATGCATGATTCAGAAAATAAGAAATACGATAACAACGACGCCAAGGTAACCAGAATAAACATGTATTAAAAATAGTATAATTAATCGAGAGAAAGTATTCAAATTATTGTGAAAGTGAATAGAAGGAGAAAGAGTATTCCGCCTTAGACTGTTAAGGAAAGTCAAATGTTCCTTGGAAGAAAGTCACTTGTTCAATGAATGTTTGATTGGAATAAAGTTCTGAAAAGAAAAATAATGTACATATAGTTTTTGAATTAATTGTTTAGTTCCCATTGGTCTTTTTATTGGGAAATGTATGTGTATATGCATGTATGTGTAAGAAACAAAATCCGCCCCTGATTGCTGTGTATGTGAGTGAGAATTATACCGAGCTACTTTGAGCTGGGACTTCACTTGAGTTAGGTATGACGCATGCCCCCGCAATCATTGGTCGCGATCGCGGTCCTGACTGAGCCTAACTGACTTGCAACACGTGTGTGCCCTGCTTAAATAGTCGCGCCTGGCTGTCCGAGATAAAACAAAAAATAGGATTTAACACATTAACACAGGATGAACAGTCAAGATTGACCAATCACTGCCTGATAACGTGGCGTGTCTTGTTGATAAAAACACGCCTGTTGTTTTAATTCGTAGGTGTGAAGGTGTGAACATAATATTTTACAAGCTGTTGAAATATTACATGTTGAGTCATGTGTTTGTATGTGGGTGAGAATGTTCGAACACCGCACTAGCTTCAAAATAGTAGACTTCTGTTCAGTTAACAGTTTACTCAAAATGATAGACATCGGTCCAGTTTACATGAGAATAAGAAAGGCATAGCGGAGGGTCTGTAATGTGATCGATACCGACTTAGCAGACCGCCTGCAGTCTCTCTCTCACTGGCGCGACGTGGTTTCCCTGTGTTTCTTCTATAAATACTTTCACGGCTTCTGCTCCGATGAACTTAGATCACTGGTGCTCCCTAGGTTCGAATTTGCACGAGATACTAGATTAGCAACTAGATCCCACCCTTTTACAGTGAAACCGATTAAATGCAACCGCAACTTCTACTCCAACAGTTTCTTTTCTCGCACTTTCCGACTGTGGAATTCTCTTCCACATGACTGCTTCCCCGACGGCTACAATCTCCAGGAGTTTAAATGTAAGGTCATTAGACACCTCCTAACAAACTAACTCGCTTCGATTCTTTCAAACACTCTTCCCACCCACCCAACTATCTATCACCCCCTTCTGACATTTCCCATATCTAACCACTCTTTCTATTTACCTTCCCCTATGTAGCCCCAAGCAAAATAGTGGCAGTGGAATGCCTTGCTTGGGGTGAAATGATTAAAAAAAAAGAAAAAGAAAACTCATTCTAGTAAGTGAAAACTTTTCACTGTCATGTCTATTCCAAATGGAGCTTGTATTTGATATACATTTGCTCCCGTTTGGTGTTTTCTTTTGTTGACACTTGTAATTCTACATGCACTTCAGAGTTGAAGGACTCTGATATCGTAACTGTTCTTGTATAATACATATTTCCCCTCAAATTTGAAACCTAGATTTTATGAGAGCGTCTTTTTGTTAGTTACGTGCGTCATCATATTCGGAACGCTATATAGTAATATGTGCGATTTAAATTAAGAAAGAATTTAAATCACTAGACAAACACATTTGTTGAAAAAGATAAAACTGCTGTCTGAGCTAAAGATAGTGACAGTTTTCTCGATATTGTCAGCCTTGTTTTCGGTATCTTTAATGTCGTCACCGTCCACTGTGTCATCTTGTCCTTCTTCCTAAAAAAGGGACGTAGTAGTAATGTCTTAAGTTACTACAGATTAATAAGTACTTGCCATCGGAATATGTTTATTTTATAATTTCGTTTCTCCGAATGTGAGATTGTTTTGTGGCAAGCATATATTTGCGTGAAAATATATGCACATTTAATCCAACTGTTTCATTGACTAATGCTCAGACGAGTTACATTTCAAAGTTCCAACAGTCGTTTAAAGGGATTACATACCTAAGTTCCAACAATGGTTTAACCGGATTACAATTCCTAAGTTCCAATAGTCGTTTAAACGGTTCACATGCCTAAGTTACAACGGTCTTTTAAACGGGTTACATTTTTAATTTTCAACAGTCGGTTAAACGGGTTTACATTTCTAAGTTCAAACAAGTACGTTAAACGCTGTTTTCCCCTGTCTTTTCTTCCCTCTATCTGGCCTGTTAACAGGAAGAGGGAAGAAAAAGACAGGGGAAAACAGCGTTTAACGTACTTGATGAACGGGTAGATGGCAGAACGAGAGCTGCATGGTGTAACAGGAGAAAGTGTGCTAAGGGCCACCAGAGATAGGGAGACGTGGAAGGCCATGATCACCTACGTCCTGAAAGAACAAGGCACATAGTAGAAGAAGAAGAAGAAGAAGAAGAAGAAGAAGAAGAAGAAGAAGAGAGAGCATTATCTGGCGTATTCAGTAATTTAAACAATAACAGTCAGTTAAGTGCCATACGTAAAACACGCTTGGGCGGTCATGTCTCGAAAGAGACATGACTGACTGGACAGAAGATTATCCCTCAGTAGGTTGCCATTGCTTTCTGCGGTAGAGTGGTTGCCAGCTAAGGCTATAGAACCCAATCTGTCCTGTTATTTAGCCCATAACTGGAAGGAAGAGACGGATTAATACCTTTTCCAAGGGTATTTGCGCGTAAATTAATGCAATGAATTCAACTGGAATTCGAACTCGGCTCCCCGATTTCTTGTTCCGAGCCGATATCCACTGCACCACAACGCACATCGTTCACGATTGTTCGTCTCTTCATGCTTGTACAGCTTCCAAACATTTTCGTCTAACCAATTACATTCACTGGAGCTTCCCAACAGCTGGATTTCTCTCTCCAGGCCTATATTTTCATTGTCATCTTTATGATAAATCGATCATATCGAGGTACAAACTCGGGTTGCTTGGTTTGAATGTTTGCGTTCTAACCTGTCGGACGTGCGCCCATTAGTTTGAAGTATTTATTCATCAGCTGTATCTCGTTTATCAAAATTTCATTTCTTCGTTATTGATTGCTTCCTTTATGGTGATGACTTTGATGACGAAGTAGAACAATTCTTGTATGGAATAGTCGATATAATTGCCTTTTTGTTTTAATCATTTCACCCCAAGAAAAGCAATAAAGCCTCAAGGACGCAAGGGAATACTGAGTGTTAGAGAATGCGAGAAAAATATACTATTGAGAAAAGTCGACAATAAAAGAACAAGAATTAAAAAGACATTACATTTAAATTTTTGAAGATCAAGTTGAAGTGAATCCTGCAAGCAAGAAGTGCGATAGAAGAAAATGTTACCATAGAATTTACGGTTTTATCTAGACATTCAAGCAGTAAATGATAAGATCTTGCTGCCAATCCAGTCAGCTAGTCAGTCAGTCAGTCAGTAAGTTAATTGCCATACGTGATACACGCTTGGGCGATCATGTCTATTTCGAGACAGGACTGACTGGTCAGAAGATTATCCCGCAGTAGGTTGCCATTACTTTCTGCGGTAGACTGGTTTCCAGCCAAAGCTATATGTCCTGTTATTTAACCCATAACTGGAGGGAAGAGACAGATTAATACCTTTCTCAAGTGTATTTGCGCGTAAGTGAATGCAATGACTTCAACTGAAATTCGAACTCGGCTCCCCGATTTCTCAAGGTATCACCGATACCTAGAGAACAAATACCATGAAAGTCTTTCTAGAAAGGGCCTAGGGAAGCTACGTTATTATAGTGATAATATGAATAAATCCGACATGCCAGGAACAGACCAATAACATTGCAGATTATTCGTTGAATTTTATCAAAAATCTGTAAATATAAAGAAGGAGTACATGGCAATATTGATGGAGGACGCAATCGATTTTATTGAAAATTTCTTTTTCGTAGTTTGACTATTTTTTTCTTTTCTGGTGGCTCCGAATATTTTGGTTCAGATGGTAATGACACATTACCAGTTGGTATGGTCTCAGTTTTGTGTTCAAAATAATTTAGGCTCACGTCCAGTGGCTTTTCGGTGTTGTTTTTCATTGGCCCATGCATCTTCGAAGAGGGTAACCTTGTGGTCTTTTTCCAGATGTGAACTCGCTAAATAAGACTTGATTAGAAAACCTTGACCCTTTCATTCTTGCGAGATGTCCTGACCATCGGTGATGTTTAAAGTATTGCACCAACATAAATATTATTGTCGAAATGACTCGCCTTTGGAACAAGGCCTTATTTATGACGTATTAGCGATAAAACAATAGTTTGTCAATGGCTTGCAAGTTAACAATGTGTGGTGATTAGAAACAAAGATAAGAGTACTGAATTACTATGTGATGCCTGTCCTTCATTATAGTAGCGAATGCTGGACAATATCATCAAAATGAAGAAAAAACAGGAAGCAACTGAAATGTGGTTCTACACAAGGATGCTGCCGATATCATGGATCGAGCATGTGAGCAATGATGAAGTTTTGGAAAGGATGAAAATGAAAATGAAGTTAATACTGAGCATCAGGAAAACACAGCTAAACTTCCTGGGGCATAAAATGAGGAAGGAGGGTTTGGAGAACTTGATACTAACAGGTCCCATAGAGAGAAAAAGAGACAGAGGAAAGCAGCGGATAACATAATTTAAGGGTCCGAGCAGGTGGATGACAGATTGAGGGTTGCGTTGTGTAACAGGAGGAAGCGTGATAAGAGCCACCAGGGATAGGGAGACGTGGAAAGACATGATCACCTACTTCCTGAAAGGACAAGGCACATAGAAGAAGAAAAAGAAAACTATGTCTACAGTCGTTAAAGAAAAATAACAGAAATCTATTGGCTAAAATAAAATCGATAGTGACTAGAAATATTGATTTGGCAGTGGAAAATATTTAATCTGGTTGCCACATAAGCATATCTTGACCTGACCGTTTCGTATTTAGTGCCACATTTTGAGCGATGCCTTTGTAAATGACTGCAAAGCCTTAAAACAGGGAACCTTTTGTAGGAATTGTATTAATTCGTTATTTTTTTAGCGTTTTTATTGTTTGATTACGAAGACGAAAAAAAAAACACTAATCAAATTCGGATGGCAATAACAAAACTAAACTCTCCACATTTTTGTCAACGTTTTGGAGAGAAAATCAGGCAAGGGGCTCTTGTGGCAAGTCGGTAAATTTAATTTGCGTATTGATTAACAATTCATCATCGATTTGATTTCTTTTTCATTGTAAATATGTTTAAGTTGGAAAAATAGGTTAGAACGATTTGCATTGAAACTTTATGCGTGTAGGTCAACTTTGTCAAACCATTTTTTATTTGTTTGTTTTTTTAGTTTTTAAACGCAGCGAGGGTTGAAGTTTTATATGTTTTTTGTTATTCATGAAAATTTAGAAAAACATTTATTAAAAATGCTATAAACTAAGATACTTGTTAAAAACTCCGTGAGCATTAGAGCGTGTAAAAGAAAAAAACAATCAAAGCAAAATATGAAAACGAAAAGCACACACACACACAAAAAAAAAAAAATAACGAAACATCGTCTGTTGGTCGGAAATATTTAAAAAACGCTGAGTGACAGTTGGAATGATTTTGAATAGAAATACGAATTTTATTTCTTTTCAAGTTTTAAAGAACAATGGACAGGGAGAGAGAGAGAGAGAAAGAGAGAGAGAGAGAGAGAGAGAGAGGGGTGGGAAGAAAATAATTTCGTTGATATGCATTCGATATACAATGGAATGAAAAGCAAGAGTAGTTAAAGAAACAAGAGGAGTAGCGAGACAGAAGAAAGCAGATATCGAAGAGTAATCAAATGAAGAGGGAAAAAAAAGTCTGAAAAAAGGAATACATAAGAAAGAAGCAAAGAAAGAAGAGTAAGAAAAAAGCGAAAAAGACCAAGAGGGAAAATAAAAGGAAGGAGATAAAAAAAAAAAGAAAAAAGGGAGGAGGAGAAGAAAATAACAGAAAGAGTAAGAGAAGGAAGTGGAGGAAGATAAGTGGAACCGATGGAGGAGGAGGAGGAGGAGGAGGAGGAGGAGTTAAAAGAGGTAAAGACGGGAAGGAAGAGAAAAAAAAACAAAAACAAAACGCAGACAAAAAAAGAATTATAAAAAGAACAAAAAAGTAGTTAAATATAAAAACAAAGAAAAAGGCATAGAATTGATTGAATAATCTGTCTTTTACGACAGGAAGGAAGACGAAAAATCTGTCTTTTACGACGGGAAGGAAGACGAAAATCAGAACAAATACCATGAAAGTATTTATAGAAAGGGCACGGGGAAGCTACGTTATAATGGTGATTTTTCTTCATTTTATTCGTTTTTTAAAATTTGCGATTACTGCCTATGATTTTTTCAAAATTTATTGTAAATTCCCGTCTTTTTGAGGAAATAAATTATATAAAAATTGGTCAAATGTTTTGTGTATCCGAGCGCTTTCGGCTATGATTTTAGCCATTTTTGAGCATGAAAATTTTACCTGTAACAAAATTTATGATAATTGCCTTTTGAACCTTAAAGTACTTTTAGACTGTAATAATGTTTAGCGATAATGACTTTCTCATTCAAGTCTTACTAATCATTATTTACACTATTTATACTCAGACTATTCTCCACATCATTGTAGTTGTTACTACGAAGTTTCGGATGTTGTGCCCTCCGACATTCATCTAGTATATATATATATATCAATCTGTGTAACCAACAGGAAATTCTAAATAGAACCGTTTATTTAATCTACGTCTGTTTTCGTTCCACTCTCAACGGCCGAAACATTGTGATAACAACGACAAAGATGATAGTTTGAATGTAAATAATCTAAATAATGCTAAATCCTCGTCCCAGAAATCCTTCTAAATAACCCGTAGCTGGAGGGAGAAGAAGAGTAGGATAAAATTAGTAGGATTCATACATTTCTAAATGGTATTTGCGCGTAAGTGAACATAACAAACCCAACTGGAATTAGAACACGGCGCTCCGACACCACCCGCACATTCAAGCTTCAGTATCTGATATTCCAAAGTGGTTACCAGTTTAAATACTAACCAGGCTCGATTTAACTTGCGAAAGGAGATTATTTTGTGGTGATACCGACCGAGAAAAAGTCGAGGGACTGGATGTTCGCTTTATAACAACTAGAAAGCAAATGAACAAAAATCGTCTCTGCGCGGGTGTATCCGCGCAGATGTTCCGGTTGAAAAATAAAAATTAATCAAATATCAAATTTCCATTTCGCGAGCCTACGCGCATTTTATTTACCAGCCAATGGGAAGCCCAGAATCAAATACAAGTATGAAATCCCAAAACGAGCTGCTTTTTGATCCAAAAAGCAGATATAAAAGTCCAAGACAAAAAGCACACAGGCTGACAGACGGGCAGAGACCAAGGAGAAGAATGTAATTAATATCCCCTACTATATTCGCCTCCCTTCACCTCTCCTTACTTTCTTCCCTGTCTCAAAACTACTTACTGACCTCAGGAGCGACTACTTCAAAGACATTCCTCACATACCTCCGCTCCCCACATTCCTAAGCCTTTTATCTCTTTCAGCTCATTATTTGCCATAAACATTCTAACCTCCGTTGGACCTTTATTTCAAGTATTGTTTTAATTGTAAAACATTAATTGATATGTGTATATAACGGGATTTGGTGGTAAACCCGAGCAACGTAATACCATTGTTATTACCACAGAATCTGTTACTGTCTACTTATTTGCTTGCTTCTATCACGTGACTTCTCTCTGTATATTTACCGCGCTTTACTTTACTTGTCTTCATATGCACATACCGTTTGCAAGTTTCATAATGACCGGAGCATTGGAAAAAGAAGAACCTCTGGTATTAAAACACCGAAGCAAATGATCTCTGTTAAAGAAAAATAAATCATCATCATTAAAAGTCCCTCGACTGCTTCAGTCGAACCTAAGGACAAAAGAAACAGGCAACCTCCTCGAGGATAATTTATTGGTGGTGGATCACAAGAGTCCCGGCATCGTCATGTCCGTCCACTCTTTGATGTTGTCTGACCAGCTCTTGCGTTGCCGTGAACGCTAGCGTTCGCCTTCGACAGTGCCTTGCATGATGATCTTGCAAAGGCGGTTATGACGTGTGACGTTGCCAAACCATGCCATCTTTCGACACTTAATGGTGATGAGGAGATAATTTCTGTCAACCCACGAGTCTTTTGACTTTGCTTTGTACGGTGGACAGTTAGTTGCGTACCGGACGTTTTCGTCCCGGACAATTGCGTACCAGATAATTGCATACCAGGACATTTGCGTGCCTTGACAAATGCGTACCTGGAAAATAGCGTATCTTTGGTACTTTTTAGCATATTTTTTTGAAAGTTGCTAATTGCAAACCTACTTTTAATTATTCTGAAAAAGCAATTATTTAAAAAATAAAAAATAAAACTGCAAACAATATAATCATGGCGCTATTAGATAAGTAGATTCTTGAAAACAAAATAAATTTCTTAAATAGAATTGCTCACAACATTTATAACTTTTGATTAATTTGTAAAAATACAATCATTTTTTAAAAAATATTTTTGAAGACTGTAAATCTATCATTGCATTTATAACAAAAATAAATATGCAATTTTTTTATTTTACTCGGTTTTTCAAAAATTTGCGCTTTCTGCCTCTGAATTTTTTCAAAATTTATGGTAATTGTCTTTAAAGGCTTCAAAAAATTTATGTGAGCGACATAATTGTCCAGGGACGTATTTGTCTAGGGATGTAATTTTCCGGGATGCAAATGTCCGATATGCAACTATCATAGTACCGTTCCATACATAGTCACTGGTTTTAGGCTCCAAGGAAGCGATGCAGAAGAACTTTCTCGGGCGCCTGGATATGTATTTTTTCCTGCCTCAACCAGTAGAGGAGGATGGATATGACCAGCGATTGGTGGAGCTTGAACTTGATCTGGAATCTGATGTTTCTATTCCCTATCTTTTCCATATTTCCATATCCAAAATGGATAGATGTTTTTATACCAGCCTATCTTAATAGAGATGTGCGTTGTGGTGCAGTGGATATCGACTCGGAGCGAGAAATCGGATAACCGAGTTCGAATTCCAGTTGAATTCATTGCGTTCACTTACGCGGAAAGGTATTAATCCGTCTTTTCCCTCCAGTTATGGGTTAAATAGCAGAACAGATTGGGTTCTATATCCTTGGTCGGCAACCAGTCTATCGCAGAAAGCAATGGCAACCTACTGCGGGATAACGTTCTGCTCAGTCAGTCATGTCTCTTTCGAGACATGATCGCGCAAGCGTGTATCACGTATAGCACTTGACTGATCTTAATAGTCCTTACATGTATACTTCTAACTGTAAATGTTCTTCAAATCAGTTTTAATATTTACACGTAACCATTCGCTTTTTAATAAATAGATATGAAACAGTAAATAACCAAGAACGAAGAGCAAGAAAAGTACAAAGAACTGTAAGTGACAGCGGACGCAGATCCCAGTTTAACTCCTCACTGTCATGGAGGAAGTTCGTTAATCAAAAAACCTCAATTTGAACATATTTCTTTTGAATCTAAGTTAAAAAAAATCATGGTCCCTGAAGGTGATTGATAGAGGAATGTCAAAAACATTCATCCATTGATATAAAAAATGCTTTGATGACGCTTTCTGAAATACATATCTTGATAACGGTATCCCTTAAACAATTTCAGTCAGATTTGTTTCAAACATTAGCAAATAAAAAACTAACATGAAAGAACGTTTCCATCCATACTAAAAGTTCTTTTGAGATTCTCTCCGATAAAATATTTTTACTATTGCATATATATACTTTTCCACTTATAAACGAGTTATTACGCGACCCTGGTTTCTAACATGAGTGGGGCCTTCAGGCGATTTGCAATAACTCTACAATAATAGGTTCTACAATATAATTGTATTGAACACTTTTTAATACAAATGTGCACTGGTCTAATTTTATAATGACCAAAAACTAAGTAAATAAACAATATATATGTATGTTGTATATTTGGCCAGCAATCTCTTTTTGTGTCAGTCAGTCAGTTAAAGTGCCATACGTGATACACGCTTAAGCGATCATGTCTCGAAAGAGACATGACTGACTGGTCAGAAGATTATCCCGTAGTAGATTGCCATTGCTTTCTGCGGTAGACTGGTTGCTAACCAAGGCTATAGAACCCAATCTGTCCTGTTATTTAACCCATAACTGGAAGGAAGAGACGGATTAATACCTTTCCCAAGGGTATTTGCGCGTAAGTGAATACAATGGATTCAACTGGAATTCGAACTCGGCTCCCCGATTTCTCGTTCCGAGCCGATATTCACTGTACCACAACGCACATCCGCTGGTACATTTTTTTATGTAACTTAATTAAAAATGACAGACAAGTTATGATGGTTAAAATTTTATGTAATTTTTCATGTAACCTTATTTGGGGGGGGTATAAATTATATAAAAATTGTTCAAATGTTTTGTTTATCCGACTGCTTTCGGCTATACTTTTCGCCATTTTCGATCATGAATGTTATTTTACTTGTAACAGAACGTAAGTGGTGTTATGTATAATGTAGAGTAATGGTATGTGTTATGTACCGAACACGGTAAACATGTTGCTAGCGTATTCATAGTTGATGTTATTGAGTTTTGGGTCTTTCGTTTTTATTAATAAGGCCTCCATTATTTTTAGTCATTTTTGCATGTAGATGATGCTATGATATTTGTGTTGTTGATGAGTATGTTTTGTATAGTATATGGTAGGTCTATGTGCTGACAGTGGGTGGAAACTGCGATGCTGAGATCCAAAGTCTCATTGGCATGGCCAAGAACGCATTTCAAAAGCTAACCTGATTACTGAAAGACAAAAATCTCATTGGAAACAAAGAAGAAATTGATCTCCTTAAAGATGAACGAGAGGCTTGAGGCACCAGAAATGTGGTTTTACAGAAGAATGCTGAGGATGCCATAACTGAGCACGTGACTAACGACGAGGTGTTGGAGAGGATGGAAACAAGGAGAAAACTCATACTTAACATAAGGAAGAGACAAATGAAGTTCCTGCGAAATTTAATGAGGAAGGAAGGCCTCAATAAGTTAACACTCACAGGATAGATAAAGGGAAAGAGAGACAGGAGCGTGATAACTACTTGATAGGCCTGAGCAAATGAATGGCAGAGCAGGGTTTGGGAGAGTTACCAAGAGGATGAATGTTGAGAGCGGCAAGAGACAGAGCCAAGTGGAAGTCCGTGATCATCTACGTTCTGAAGGGACACGGCGCATGAAGAAGAAGAAGAAGAAGAAGAAGAAGAAGAAGAAGAAGAAGAAGCGGAAGTGGGTTTGGTAATATTTAGAAGTATCTTTTCTACGTGGGACATGTAAAAGTTAGAAACGCATGAACCAAGAGAATTTCCCATATTTATGTCGTATTTTACGACCAAGCTGGCCACATTTACACTTGTTATGGTTTATAAAATGGCGAGTGTTCTAAAAATAGAAAAAGATAGACACACTGACGCCAAGCATTCAAAATTGGGTGGCAAAATAAGGAACCGTTTCTTTTGGTAGTAGTAGGAGTAAGAGTAGGAGTAAGAAGTAGGAGTTAAGGATAGTAGTTTTGGGTAAGAGATTTGAAAAAGGAAAGACGCTAGTCAGTTGACCACTAGAGTCCAGAAGGGAGAGGCTCGTTTACTACTATCATCCCACAATGAAGAGAATTTAGCTAGCCTGCTCCTGTATCCACACAAAATTTAAAGGTTGTAACTTGATGTAAAAATCTAAAGTTTTATACCAAAAATAAACATTAACTCAAGTTTGTGTTATCTTCTAATTATACCAAAACGAAGCAACACAACACACTGAAATTAACGTCCTCAACTTCACACATAAACTTAGCCCAAAAAATATTCTCCCGTTCTTAGTCCTCGTGGAGTCTCGTAATAATACTTTCATTATTTCTTTATTTAAAAAAACTACCAGTAAAAATTCCTAACACCTTAATTTCATTAATAAATGTACTCTTAAAAAATCTTATAAAATACTCTTATATATACTCTTATAAATACTCTTATATATACTCTTATAAATACTCTTATATATGCTCTTATAAATACTCTTATATATACTCTTATAAATACTCTTATATATATACTCTTATAAAATCGGTGTCATTAAAAATGTCCTCATGAGAGCCTGTGGGAGAATGATGATTAGATTTAAATTTTTTTCTTCATGCAAATAGAAATCAAAGAAAGGATTTCCGGTCACCTCATAAGTTTGTGACCCCACTTCCGGAAACTAGATCATTTTCTTTTTTAAGAACTCCGAATCATTACATTCGGAGTATTCTTGCAGTGCCCCTAGAAAAGAGAATAAGTCACCCTCTCTCAACGTCATGCTGATTTGAGGTGGACACACTCTCTCTCTCTCTTACCTCCAAGTTAGCCTACCCACATACGTCAATAAAAATTGACCCTTATCTTCCAATCACGTTCTGTGCTATTTATTGAAGTTTAACGACATTATTAACCTATCATCTTCTTCTATGTGCCCTGTCCTTTCAGGGCGTAGGCAATCATGACTTTCCACGTCTCACTATCCTTATTGGCTCTTAGTACGCTTTCTGCTGTTACACCACGCAACCCCCGTTGTGTCATCCACCTGCTCAGGCCCTTAAAATATGTTATCCGCTGCTTTCGCCTGTCTCTTTTTCCTCTATATGGTCTGTTAGTATCAGATACTCCAAGCTTTCCTTCCTTATTACATGTCTAAGAAACTTTAGCTGTGTTTTGCTGATGCTCAGTATTAATTTACTTTTCGTTTCCGTCCTTTCCAAAACCTCATCATTGCTCACATGCTCAATCCATGATATCTGCATCATCCTCCTGTAGAACAACATTTTAGTTGCTCCAAGATTTTCCTTCATCTTTGATGATATTATCTATCATTCACTGTCATATTGCAGAACTGGCATCACATAAAAATCCAGAACTCTTTTCTTTATTTCTTTGTTTTTAGCGAAACCGAACGAAACACCAAGGCACCTACATGCTCATTTGAGGTGAACACACACACACACACACACACACACACACTCTCTCTCTCTCTCACTCTCTCTTATCTCCGAGTTAGCATACATACGTGTGTAAATAAAAAAAAATGATCCTTAATCGTTCAACCACCTTTTGTGTTATTTATTGAGGTTCAACAACATTACCATCTTCTAATACCGAACGAAAAAAAAACAAGTATCAACCCATTACAGACGCATACATAGAAAAGTAGATGAAGGGAGATATAGTTTGAAATACTTATCTTCCTTGGATAGTTTAAATAAAGTCCTTTGAAATGCCAAGCGCTTTGTTAAGGCCCATAATATAATCAGTGAGTAATCTGACATTGGCAAAAATTTGAACACTGAAATAAAATTTTTTACGAGACTTTTGGTGTTTTTCTCTTTTTGATTTAATTTTTCTCCTTATTTTATATCAAAGGGGATTTTGCATAGGTTCGATATTTTCTTTTCTTTCTTTTTCTAGCCTCAGTGAAAATATTTTAATTTGTCCAAAGATAGTTTTACATAGGATTGCGAATTTGTTCATATTTTGTTCTTCAGCTCGCCAGTCAATCTCTTTAGAACTCGAAGATTTCATTGGTTCAAAGAAATTTTCGCACACGTTGGCGAATTTCTTTGTGTTCCCCTCATCAGTTCCACCAAATATGAAGGGAGTGTGTAAAGGAGGTTATTATTATTTCGTACTCACTACCACTTCCTTTCCAACTTGAAAACAGAATAACATGTATTACACGTAGACTTTGTCCATTGCCATTTTCTAGGTGCTGTCTTTTACCAATAGTAACTGTAGAACACTTAATAAAAAAAAGCAGTTTTTAACAATATTTTGAGTCTGTCATTATCATCCTCATGATCACCACCAGGGCGTGTCCGTTACACGGTTCCTTACGATTCTTTCGCTCTCCAATATTCACGAGTATCCATCGCAACTGGCTGGTTTTCAGGTTAGCATCCTGTGCCTTCCTCATATTTGCTGGATATATGTTTGAACAGGCAACCAATATTTACACGAACAGTTGATTTGACCCGCCAAAAAAAGGGAGTGAGTAAAATAAGTTATTATTTCGTATTCACCACGAATATATATCTGTATATATTTCGTACGTGTGCGACGTGGTGCAGTGGATATCGGCTTGGAACTAGAAATCGGAGAACTGAGTTCGAATTCCAGTTGAACTCGTTGTATTCACTTATGCGCAAATACCCTTTGGAAAGATATTAATCCATCTCTTCTCTCTCAAGCTGTTGGTTAAATAGCAGTGCAGATTATGTTCTATGGCCTTGGATGGCAACCAGTCTATCGCAGAAAGTAATGGCAACCAACTGCGAGAAAATCTTCTGCCCGGTCATGTCCCTTTTAAGACGTAATCGCCTAAGCGTATGTCATGTATGGGACTTAACTGACGGATCGAAATGTAGTCAAAACGATAGCGTAGAAGAAGGGAGCAAACTAAATGAGCGAGTGACATTAGCAGGGGAGACAATCCTTCCTAAACATAAACGCCTCGATATTCTTCGATAGTTTCCATGTGATGAAGAGATTCAACATTAAAAATCTTTCAAATGAAAACGTTATTTCTAAAAAAAATTCCCCCCGATGATGAATGAAAAAGGAAACCCATAAAAGATGGCGTAAAACCATAAATAGAAGTGAAGTTACTACTTGAGGAATATCTTAAGAAAAGTCGATTATTCAGTAGCTTTTTTTACTCGTGGCAAATCTTCTCTTCAGCCTCGCACCCAAGGCGTTATGTCCGCCATATTGCTGTGTCATTAAATTAAAAAAGGAAATGACTTAGTTACTGACGTTTGTTTGGCTTCTTGCATTGAATTACAAACGATTTCTCGCATATACATACATTCATATATTTATATATATATGGAATGTCAGCGATAGCTAAATAAATGTACAATATTTTTCAACTATCTCTCGCTTTCTCTCTCTCTCTCTCTCTCTCTCTCTCTATATATATATATATATATATATATATATGGAGAGAGAGAGAGAGCGCGTGTATAAAATATTGGGCGTGTATAATGATAATATACACGTTGGAAAGTCAGAGGCCTTCTACCGAGCGCCCGTTGCGCAGAGATATAAATCGTCGACTGGCGCAATTCGGCCAGGTTTCAATCCTGAGTAAAAGACAATCGGCTGTCTATTGCTTTTAACCCAAGATTGAAATCCGACCGAATTGGCGTCAGTTGGCGATTCTACCTCTGAGCTATAGGCGCTCGGTAATACAAACAGAATTTGTCGCTTACCTGATGGAGGTTATATACAGTGGAAATTCGACTTAAGAACACTTCTACTTACTAAAACGTGTCATCCGAACAAAAATTTGCCAGAAAATTCGTTCCCACTTACAAATTAAATTCGACTTACGAAATAAGGAAATGGGCTTCCTGCCACTGTAATTGAAACTAGATAATTAATATAAATGTAATGTAAATATTGTAATCTTATCTAACTATACAGTATTTTATATTTTTAAACTTTATATATTACATTGTTATCTATTTCATACATAATGATAGAATCTTGTAGTATTTTACAGTATTTCAATACTTTTTATAATCTACTAAATATTTGCAAATATATTTTATACCGCATTTTTATTCCTATATTTTATGTTTTATATACAATGTACATTATTATGATATAATATATTTTATATACTGTACTGTATTATATTAATATAGAGTACATATTTCTCTGCAGTTGCATCACACTTCTTGAAGTGTGATGCTACGAGCATTGTATCATCCCGCTCAGTCCTTTTCGTTACCTCGTATAATAAATATTTGTAGTGTACGCATATGTGCGAATATATTAGCGTAAGTGTAAAAAATTACAGTTCATGTGCATTACTGTACAGTAGAGTAACATGTAAATTTTATTAAAGTTTATTGAATTAAAAGTAGGTAAAATGTGACAACGCTGAGTTCGTTTCATTTAACCTCTGTGTAATGTAAGGTGCGTTTTAGTCTAACATACAGTGTATTGGATTTTAAATTAAAATTAATAGAGTATAGTAGGAAAATGTAAAGAGATTATAAAGTTTATTTAGAGTAAAATAAGATGTTTAAATTGCAGGTACAGTATGTAAACTACGCCATAAAATAAACTACGCATCCAGTTCAGATTGATTTGTAAGGTACATTTCATCATTGTAGTTTGTGTCCTTACATTTTTCCATACAGTTACTGTACACTTATTCATTATATTATTTAATGTATAATTTTATTTAAAGTGTAAATTTTATATGTTTATTTGCATTCTATGTGTATAATCTATAGCGGGTTATCTATTCCTTTTCTGTTAGTAGTGGAGAGTCCGTTCAAGTGAAGGGTAATTGTATACTGTTGCAGGTTAACGGAATTTGATATCGTGAGATCGTTAAAGCATCTGTTTTACGTTGCTCTTCCAATTAACGGCGAGGAAAATCTTAATGGTTACGAAATCGAATAGGAGATTGTAAGAAGCACTTCCTAAGACTTTCTGACAAACAGATAGATAGATAGATAGATAGATAGATAGATAGATAGATAGATAGATAGACAGACAGACAGATAGATAGATAGATAGATAGATAGACAGACAGACAGACAGACAGATAGATAGATAGATAGATAGATAGACAGACAGACAGACAGACAGATAGATAGATAGATAGATAGATAGATAGACAGACAGACAGACAGATAGATAGATAGATTGCAATACTTTTGTTTAAAAGGAATTAACGAGACTTAAGACAAAATATTATGTACACACAGATATCAAGTTACATAAAATTTTATATGAATACAAAAATATTGAGAAATATCAACAGAGAAAAAAACAAATGTTTTTGAAGAGTATTCTTCTATATACTGTGTCCCTTCAGGGCGTAGATAATCACAGCTTTTCATATCTCCCACAATACAACTTTCTCCTGTTGCCTGTTCCAAACTCCGCACTGACATTCATTTGCTCAAGCCTATCAAGTTACGTTATGCTTCTCGCTCTCAGTCTTTGGCTCTGTCTGATCTGTGAGTATCAGATTCTCCAAGTCTCTCTTCCTTATTACAGTTTCCAGGAATCTCAGCAGTTTTTTTTTTATCTGATGCTTAGTATTAGTATCCTTTTTGTTTCCATCCTTTTCAAAACCTCATCGTTGCTAACACGTTCGGCCCATGGAATCCTCAGCATCAAGACTGCCCTTCATCTTTGGTGAGATTGTCCAGATTGGCTATTTAAAAAGAACAGTGTATAGTATACCAGATAACTGGTTATAAATATAAGAAAGGAGCTAAGTGATGCTCATTCGAAACTAGCCAGAATAAACTTGCATGCAAGATGGCTAACAGTTGGTTCCGTGTTGACAACAGAGAATGGCTTGTAGATGATGCCAACATTTTGGTCTCGAGTTGAAATTCAGAATTGCAATTTAGTTTTAGAACAAAACGCTAGACAATTTTTTTATAGATGAAGAAGTTACTTAAAGCGACAGAGACGTTGTTTAATCAACAGATACCAGGGAGAGAATATGTTTCTTTAAGGAAAACTGAAAATGAAAGAAAACATGCAGAAAGAAGGGTCTAGAGAATTTAACCCTCACAGGACAGACTGAGAACAAGGGAAGCAGGGAGATATAGCAAGTAATCTACTCAACAATTTTGTCTGAGTGATGGTAGAACAGCGACAAAAAGGAATAGTAATGGGTCAAAAGTTACTTCAAAAGGCAGGAAGTTGTGGAAAGCCATGATCGTCCGTGACCTGAAGAACACGGAACATAAAAGAAAATTCTCTTTTAGTAGCTAACAGCGTTCAGGAAATCGAATTTCGTTTGTATTGACTATTATGGTAACAACTATTAATAATAATAGAATTGTTTGAAAAACGAGTGGGTGGTACAATATTTTAAGAGAAATATGCAATACAGTTATTGTGGTCACGAGAGAATCGGAGATTTTGCAGGATTAAAAACAGTATTCTATTGTGGCTTGATTTTCTTATTACAAATTAAATTATACATATAATAGCACTATTCTGTTTGTATACAGAGGCATTGACGAGCCGGTGACTGAGGGACAAGCAGTTCTCTAAATTCATTACTTTTTTCCCTGGGTTCTTACCCCCACCCCCCGCCGCTATCTCCGAGATTCTAGCAGTGTAGGTTCAATGCTCTTAGAAGAATAAATAATGAACTGCCTTAAGGTGTTTCCTCCGGTTGTTTTCCACACCAAATTTACCCCTGTTAATTAATACTGTTTGAATTAATTTCTAAACAATAAACTTTTCCTTCTAATCCATAATTTATAGATTCCACGCTGACCTTTGCTAAAACAATTTTGCTTTAATTACAAAATTGCTGTCCAGTTATAAATTTTCTCCTTCTATTTCCATAAATATTTAAAATGTTGCAGTAGAGAAAGAACGCTGCTAAGGAGAACAGTAAAGGAGTAGTGAAAAAGTCAGTGGGCCTCCATAAGAAAAGCTGAAATTGTATATATATATCTATATATATATATATATATATATATATATATATATATATATATACTTATTATAAATTATACTTTAGAACATGTAAAAATAAAATCTACTACAAACTTCTACATTTTGCTTCGACATTGATAGAACAATGTCTCATCAGGTAGTTAATAATGATGGTAATATTTATTACCATCATTATTAACTACCTGATGAGACATTTTTCTTTCAATGTCGAAACAAAATGTACAATTTTGTAATAGATTGTAATTTGTACATGTTCTAAAGTATAATTTATAATAAATATTCATTGGTCTATTTTTATATTGAACACTGTTTTAAATTAATGTTTTGAACATTGCAAATATTCTCTTCGTTTCTTATTCATTTGGATATATATATATATATATATATATATATATATATATATATATATATATATATAAGGTTCCGCTGCAGTCATTGTCATTACACTAATAATTTAATTACTGGTAGATTTTTTAAATTCCACCTTCAAAAGAATATGCTGTTTCACTCTTTATGCAATCATTAGAGTGAATGAAAATATTGACACGGTTATTTTTAGAATGTTTAGGGTGCCTGTTACGTGTTATACGTGAAACACGTTTAGGCGATCATATCTCGAAAGAGACATGACTGACTGGGCAGAGATTTTCCTGCAGTAGGTTGCCATTACTGGTTGCCAACGACGGTTAAAGGACGCAATATGTCCTGCTATTTACTCTGTAGATAGAGGGAGACGAGATGGATTAATACCTTTCCCAAAGGTATTTGTGCATAAGTGAATGCAACGAATTTAACTGGAATTCGAACTCGGCTCTGCCAATTTCTCGTTCCGAGCCGATATCCGCTGCCCGACAACGCATCTTGAATACTGGCCCGAAATGGGAAATCAGACAACCGAGTTCAAATTCTAGTCGATTCACTTACCCGCAAATATTGAGAAAGATATTAATTTTTCCCTCCAAGTTATGGATTAAATAGTAGTAGTTGTATCTGGAAAAATCATTGTTATCTCCAAAATACTGTTCATTGGGATTTGGTTTTAAGGGTAGGTTTCCCAAGTCCTACCCTGTTATTTAACGCATAAGTGGAAGGGAAGGGGCGGATTAATACCTTTTCCGAGGGTACCAGTGCTTAAGTGAATGCAGAGTATTCAATTGGAATTCGAACTCGGCTCACCGATTTCTCTTTCCAAGCCGATATCCACTGCACCACAACGCACATCCGTCACTAAATACTTACAGCACCTGGTATTCCCAAGCGGTCACCCATCTAAGTACTGACCAGTTATGAGTTAAATAACAGGGTAGGACTTGGGGACCCTGCTCTTAAAAACAAATCCCAATGAATCTTGATACTCAAAAAGAATAAAGTATTGCTAGACACAAAACTTATGCAAAAACAACAATAAATTGTTGAAAGAAAAATGTATTACCAGCAATAAATAAATAAAATTTAGTTGGCAATAAATGACCCGCCTAGGCTGATATGCCATAAAACAAAAACAACCAACCAACAATCTTACTTTCGATATTTTCTGCGATTGCCAAATTTTCCAAGCTTTTGTTCTCATCATGTGACAGAGAAATTATTTTACATAACCGTCTAGATAAATAACCGGATAGCTGCGACGATGTGCAACGCGCTAGAAAAACGAATCCAGCAGGATATTAAAACAATGGATGAGCGCTACCAGGGACTGTGGAACGAATGAATGACGGCTGACTGTTACTGGAGTATAAAAGCAACAAATAACATTGAACATGACAAACAATAAAAAAGAGAAAATTCATACCATAATTCTTATGTCCACGAAGGTTTTATTTCTGCTGTTAGTTTATTCAATGATTTGATGAAAATACTTGTTGGTCTTGGTGTATTCAATCGTGTTATTTTTAAAGACTTAGGATCCGGTTTTCTGAAAGAAATAGTATTTCTCAATAAGCAAACCAATATTGGTTTTAATACGAATTAAGAGGTTTCTAAGATTTTACTTTGAGAAATATTGCCATCGATCAATATAAGATATACAAAAAACATAATTTTTTTTTCAAAAATGAGGTATTTCTGTAGCACAAGCTAAACAACAAAAAGTAAATTCATTTTCAGATTTAAAAAAAATGAAAGTTCTTTACTGAAGCTTTTATTTTTTAGCTTCAAACTGATAGATTAAATATAATATTTTCAAGCACTAGCTAAACTTTAAGCACTAGCTAAACAACAAAAAGTAAATTCATTTTCAGATTTAAAAAAAATAAACATTCTTTACTGAAGCTTTTATTTGTTAGTTTCAAACTGATAGATTAAATATAATATTTTCAAGCACTAGCTAGACTTTAAGCACAAGCTAAACAACAAAAAGTAAATTCATTTTCAGATTTTAAAAAAATGAAAATTCTTTACTGAAGTTTTTATTTTTAGCTTCAAACTGATAGATTAAATATAATATTTTCAGTAAGCAGTACTATTTGAACGCTAAAACCCTTCTCAAAACTATACAAAATACCAAAATACTCATTGTTTTCAGAGATATTTATAAGATATTTATATATTATATAGGAATAGGAACCAGTTACTTTTTATACAGGTTGTTTGCATATCGGTTTTGGATCATTTTAACTGGTATTATCCGTTCAAATAACTTTTTATACTTATAATCCTATATCACCCAACAAAATTTCCAATCACTCAGCATTTTCTGTACATTTAATCATCACCAACGCAACAGTTGAAATCAGTCACCGATAGGTGATATCACCCAGGTTGGGTATGCCATATACCAAGGAATTTTTTGGGTGGGACTTTTTGGAGGCTGTCGATTGTCGATGGTAGTACAACGGCAAAAGTAATTGGCCTCTTATACTGCAGCTATAGACCTCTTATACTGCAATTAGGCGGCCATATTGTAATCACACCATGCTAAACTTTTGTTTTGCAGATGACATAGGTTGTGCAAATAGAAAAAATCATCAGTTTGGTCTAGAACACAGAGGAAAATTCTCAAGATATGGCATGGAGATTAATACCGAAAAAAAAACTCATGAACTACGGGAAAGTGTTTTTCAAGCAAGATAAAAATCAGTGGTCAGCAATAAGTGAAACAATCACAATATCTTACCTCCATTGTCAGGTTAGAGGACTCGATTATCAACGAGAAATAATGTCAAAATCAAAACAAACAGTGACAGCTGTCGAAAAACTAAAAACGATTTGGAAATAAAAGAACATTTTACAATGTGTGGCTGCTGTATTGGAAACGAATCACTAGTCCCTAGTTCGTATATTTTTTAAGCATTTATTACTTAAAGAAGGTAGTGTGAAGGCCGTCTAGAACAAGTGATTTGGCAAACTGTTACCATATAAAATGGAATAAGTGTTCGTGTTGAATAGCATCTATCAATTCTGATTAATGCTTTTATGTCCTGTTTGGTTGACTTAAAATGCCTTTGTCATCAAAGAAAAGGATTCATGCTGGGTTTCCGATTTTCTTTGTGATCAATATCCATAAAGAGACACTCAGATAGCGATTGAGTGTGACAAAGAATAATGACTCTAAGCTTCATTGTTGGCATGATTTGGAAATGTAATTCGCAAGATATTTGAAAGTTTCAGGGAAAACTTTGGTTGAATTATGTACATCCTTCGAAAAAAGAAAAAGAAAAAGAATTTTCTATGTGTTTGATATGTTATAAAATCTGTCTCCCGAACCTAAAAAACAACGAACCTAATCATGAGTTAATCAAGATTGACTGATTGTTTTGATATTTTTGTCAGGCTGATGTGGGTTATTTAAAGTTAAAGTATGTTTTGAATTTTAGAAATAATTACTTTATGCGAGTGAATATTGCATTAACAAGATTTTGAGAATGACATTGATTTTTTTTTCAAATTCAAGTGCCACTATTTATCCATTAACTGGTGGGAAGGATATGTATTCATATTTTTACGAAGGGTTGAACGAAAGCAAATGGCTCCCCGGTTTCTTATTCTGAAACGTTATACTACTCGTACATCCTAATAAGTCAAGAAAGCTGTAAAAATGAATAAGAATATATCACTTGATATTGATGTTAAACCTTTGAAAGTAGCATACACTCTCCCCGAATCCCATAAAATGTCTGATTCATGAAGTAAGTCTGGAATCAGAAGCATATCTCAAAGAATTGAGTGTAATGCACGCTTTAATGCACTATAGAAACAAAATGTTAGTCCTAAAAGATCTTCACACAGAGAATTATCTGAACTGGACCCATTAGGGTGAAATTTTATAATGTGCATAGTAACGTTTGTATAATTCTAATATTTCAGAAGATTCTGTCAAAAATATTCTTTAAATATTTTTCAACTTTATAAAACTCAACTTTTGAAGATTTTAATTAATTTTACCTGAATATTTTCACAAGGTCAAAATGATGAATGAATGCAGAAGTTTTTAAAATGACTATCTACCATTTAGAATGCCTGTTAATTAACTTCTATTAAAAATGTCATAGTTTTCTTCAAACACTTAAACAGAAAGTCTGTTTTGCATTTTTACAAAGGAAGTTTGGAATCAAAAGCAGATTCCAAACCAGTGAGTTATATTATGTGTTAATGTACTGGAGAAAGAAAAAGGTAATCCCGAAGATCCTCACGCACAGTTATCTCAATTGGACCCATTATGGTGAAAGTCATCATGAATATTTTACTAATTAGGCAGTCAACCTCTAATGAACCATTTTGGCTTTTGTTCTTAGTAAAGAGTGCAAAAATGGCATATATGCCATCAAACAACTTCAGAAAATTGCAAACATGCTATGTTGATCTCTCAGCAATATATGACCACATCAATAGAGACTTCCTTTTCTCATCTATCAGAAACTGTCTTTTCAAGTTCTGAATGCACTGAATATCTAGGCCTGATAGAAGGACTACGTCAGTTCACAATGTTGTATATGGTGAAGACCCAAACACTGATTAAGTTAAAATTTTATCAGGATTATAACAAAAGGAAGAAGTGATATATTCAATCTATTTAATTACTTCTTAGACTATAATCATAACTTTTTAATCATTTTTTTAAAATCGTTTCATTCTAAGCAAGGCGGTACCGCCACTGGTGCGCAGGGGGCTACATACGAGAGTAAAAATTTAGGAAAGAGGAGAGTGAAGAAAATGACAAACCAGTTACAGTGGGTGTCAGAGAAAGGGTAAGAGAGGGATGGGAACACAGGTGTGAAGACAGTTGCGAACGTAGAGTGAGAAAGGAAAAGAACAAGATACACGGGGTGATGTATAAAGGACTGGAGTCAAGTGGATAAAAGATGGGAATTGACATTGCATTTAAATTTCTGAAGGACGTAGCTGTCAAAAAGGCAAGTATATGAAAGGGAGTTCCACAGGCGTGAAGTACAAAGATAACAAACACGTGGAGTAGAATTGTCGCCTGCATTTGGTTGATTTAACTGTAAAATGGTGGGACCTTTTTGCCAGTCTGGTTTCACGAGTAAATTTTTGTGAAGGGAACACCAGCAACCTGAGTTCGTCGGAACAGAAGCCATGAAAATATTTGTAGAATAGACAGAGGGAAGCCACATCCCGCCGGTGAGAATGTGGTTGGAGTCGATCTGCCAGGTCGAGACCGATCGTATTACAGATTCACTTTTGGAGTGTGTCGAGAACCCTGAGATGAACAGAAGGGGCGCCTGACCAGACATGACAACAGTATTCTATGCACGATCGGATGGTTGATTTGTATATGTGCAAGATGGATTCAGGCGGAAAAAACTTCCTGGCCCGTTACAGTGACTCAATCTTTCTAGCAATGGATTTAGCTTTTGATTCAATTTAATGATTCTTCTTGGGGTCGGAAGATAGTATAAGGCTGAGGAATTCTTTCAGGGAGACTTGCTTGGTCCATGCTTATGGGGGAAGGAGAGATTACTTGTGATGGTTGACAGATAGCAGCTTCGTTTTAGAAGCATTGAAATTTACAAGCAACTTCCTACCCCAGTCCACCACAAATTCAGCATTGAGGTTATATTTGTCTGTCTCGCCAGATTTCTAACAGATGCGGGAGTAAATGGTGGTGTCATCTGAGGATATGCCTACTTGGGATTTGATCAGGTCTCGGACATCATTCTTGAAGATCAGAAACAGCGGCGGGCTTAGGATAGAGCCTTGGGGGACGCAAGCGTTTGTGCGGTATGATGTGGAGTTATGCCCGTTCAATATGCCCTTCATTATGCGGTTAGATAGAAAAGATTGGGTCAGATCAAGCAAGCGGTCAGTGATACCATAACCCTGTAGCTTGTGCAGAATGCCAGCGTGCCAAACCTTATCAAAAGCCTTGGAGATATCTAGGGCAACAGCAAGATCCCCGTCGGACATCGAAGGCCTCGTTAACATATCGGCGTAGACCTGACAAAGCGGAAATCATACTACCTCTCTGATAATAGTTTATAGACAGTCAGATACGGAGCTATTTCATCATTGATAATAGCCTCTAACACTTTTCTGAAAATTGGTAGGAGGCTGATAGGGCGATAATTAGGTGGGTTCGATGGTTCCCCCCAGTTTTTAAATACAGGAACCACAGACGAAGACTTCCAGCAGGCAGGAAAACAGGAAGCAGAAAGGCAGTAACTATAGAAGACAGAGGAGAGATCAAGGGCACATTTCTTCGGGACAATGACCGGGATTCCATTACCTCCGCTCGCCTTATGGGGTCCAGTTTTGATATTATCTTAGATACCAGAGACGGGGTTATGCGAACATCTTTCAGTTGAGCCTCAATTCTAAGAGGGAAGTTGGGTGCGGGTACTTCAGACGAGTAAAATGTAGAATTTGATGAGAATCTGCGAGCAAAGTACTCGGCTTTGTCTACAGATGCAGTGAGGACCTCGAATTTATTGATTAAGGAAGGGATAGAGGATTTGCTGTTGTTCAACACACGTTTGCAGAACTGCCAATAATCTTTGGAGCCGAACATGCGGGCAGCTATGCGCTGCCTCATTCTCTAAGCAAACAAAAGCTTAGCGTCATTCAGGTTCCTCTTCCACTCATTACGAGCAGAGGCAAATAGGCGCATATTGTGGTCAAACGCATGTTTCTGAAATAGCCGGAAGTAGTGGTTCCTGTGGGCAATGGCTGCCGAACAGGCAAAAGATAACCAGGAGGAGGAATTAGGCTTGGGACGGAACTTCCTGATCGGCATGAACGCATCAATAACAGTTTTCACCCAGGGAGAGACCCCAGAGGCGTAGTCCTCAACTGGAAAACTGAACATATTTTCCCAAGAGAGAAACGCATCCTAGTCTGCTCTTTGGTAGCAGTAGGAGAACCTGTTGATGGGAAAGAAGTGAAAGCGGTGAGATATATAATTAAAAACAACAGCATGATTGGAGTTACTGAGGAGGCAAAGCTGCGAGACAGGAGTCAGGTACAGAGATGAAACAGAGGAGTAGAGAAGCGTGTCCTGAAGAGATACTGAGAACGCGCGTGGGGAAATCCACCATTTGCGTAAGAGATTGAGAAATAGCAAAGTTCATGGCGTGAATGCCAACTGAATCAGTGGCAGAGTCTTTTAGCCACTTGGTATGATGGGCGTTATGATCTCCGAACACAAATATGTTAGAGAATTGGTGGAAGGTAGTAGCCTTATCTATATTATCAAAAATGCTGTCTAGCAGAGAGCAGTCGGGAGAAGAGGAAAAACTTGAAACAACTGAAATGTGGTTCTACAGAAGGATGCTGCGGATATCATGGATTGAGCATGTAAGCAATTATGTGGTTTTGGAAAGGATGGAAACGAACAGAAAATTAACACTGAGCATCAGAAAGAGACAGCTAAAGTTTCTGGGACATGCAATGAAGAAGTAGGGTTTGGGGAACCTGATATTAACTGGTCACATAGAGGGAAGAAGAGACAGAAGAAAGCAGCGGATAACATATTTGAAGGGCCTGGTCAGTGTGGATGACAGAACGAGAGCTGTGTGGTGTAACAGGAGAAAGTGTGATAAGAGCCACCAGGGACAGAGAGACATGGAAAGCCATGATCGGCTACATCCTGAAAGAATAGGGTACATAGATGATGAAGAAGAAGTGAGCAATGATGAGGTTTTGGAAATGATGGAAACGAAAAGGAAATTAATACTGAGCATCAGGAAGAGACAGTTAAAGTTCGTGGGACATGCAGTGGGGAAGGAGGGGGTTGGAGAACCTCATACTAACAGGTCAGATAGAGGGAAGAAGAGACAGGGGAAAACAGCGGATAATATATTTGAAGGGTCTGAATAGGTGGATGACAGAACAGGGGTTGCGTGGTGTAAGAGAAAGGAATAAGGGAATGTGGAATGCGATGAAAGCCTACGTCCTAAAAGATTAAGGAACATAGAAGAAGAAGAATAACCACCTTGCTCAATAGATTGCTGGTAACGTCTTGAATTGTACTGTAGTGAGAAACCAATGCACTGAAAACTTTCTTTTTAACAAAATACGAGGGGAACTAGAAAGTTCATCGGCTGACTATGAACAAGCGATGCTAGAGTTTTGAAACCTTGTATGCATTAATTTCAACTCTTCTTGTTAATAATAGCATACTTTATTTCCAAGTAAACTGACATCGGACTGTTCACATAATTCATCAAATGTAACTAGTAGCGAATTCTCTTAAAAATAGATAAAGTTTTGCACCACTGTGTTATCCATTGCCTACAAAACAAGTTTAGGCCCCAGGGACTACATGATTGCTACATTTGGAATGACGCCACAGCTTTATCAACAGTGTAAATGTGGAAAGCCGAATTTAGAAGTGGAAGAGAGACTCTTAAAAAGGATTCAAATTGTGGACGTCCTGAAACTAACACCGCAGAAAAAGTAAGTGGTGTTCACTCCACGGTGATGGAAGACAGGCGACTGACTGTAAATCAAATAGCCAATGCTTTTAGCATATCTCGTGAGAGAGCTGAGAAAATTCCACACATTGAACGTATGATGAAGGTTTCTGCTCGATAGATTTCCTGTTTTCTGAATTGTAATCAAAAGCACGCCAAGCTGATCCCATCATGGGAAATCTGACATTGTTTGAGGCAGATCAAGCAAGTTTCCTAACTTACGATGGTTGTTAGGTTCATCACGTTGAGCCAGACCCAATTAGAAAACTCATGTAATGGAAACATTCTTCCTTACCTGTTCCAAAAAAGGACATGATCATTTCATCTGCAGGGAAGTTGATAGCCTCAGCTTTTTTTCGGGTGCAAAAAGCATAGTCTTTATTGACTAACTTCAAAAAGGCCAAACTATCAATAGAGGGTATTATGTTAAATTGCTGAGGTAGGTACGAAAAGCTATGAAGATCAACGCCCAGGAAAATTGACAAAAGGCACTCGTTTCATCAGGACAAAGCTCTAACACAAAAGCACTTGGTATCAATGGCTGCTGTGCGTCACTGACTTTGAACTGGTTGATCGATCATCCTCCTTATTCTGATTTGTCTATCATTCACCATGAAAATCATATGTCTGGAAACCAGTAACACAATGATGATGACGCCAAATCTGCTGTAGATGAGATTTTTTGACCAACAGGATGAACAGTTTTTTTTTTTAAATAGTCTGATATCAGTTTACCTGAAAAGTAACAATGGTTATTAGTAAGAAGACTTGAACTGCAACTTTTCCAGGTCTAGCATCGCACCTTCGTAGTCAGACAATGAACTTTTCTGTCCAGCCACGTATCTTCTGTGTTCGATTCATTTCAGCTATAAACTCAGTAAACATTACTGCATTCAAAATTCAATTTCATTAACGCACTTTAAGAATATTATTTTGGGACATTGTTTGATATATATATTATAATATATTATATATTTGTTGACCCTTGATAGACATTTATTTATATTGCAACGTCAGTAAGGCTTCACGAAAAAAAAAATCGATTTTGTTAAGGTGTTTTATTTAAAGACATTGACGGACATTCATTTTTAGTAGCATTTCTTCGAGGTCTTTTTATAATTTGAAAGCCTTGATTTTAGTAATTTAGAATACACTCCTTTTAGTCACCCACTTTTATTTGTTTTTCTACCCCAGACCGTTTATTATATGTTCTTTTTTTTATCTCACACACCATTTATTACGACTCCACCTATTCATAATATCTTTAGTTTCATACAAGGAACATTCTCTCTACTAACTGTTGCTCTAATGCATTGCAAGCAGTACTTTTTACCAATTATGCTTCTAACAGAACTCCGAGTATCATTCCCTGAGTTTTTGAATTTGAATTTGACTGTTTTATAACCGTTTTAATCTATGGCCCATCTCGAAAACTAAGAAATGAAATCTAACTCCTGAAAGTATGCTTTCTCAACCGCTATAATCTTAACCTCTTCAAGGTTATCTTTCCCACATGTCCTCATAAATTGAAATTCTTTCTTCCTACTGTTACTGTTCATACAACAACTTCCTGCAGTAACCCTACTTTGAGTGGCTCTTAGGCCTTATATATTATGAACATTATTAAAACAAAATCTGCACACATCCTTAAATCTTATATTTGAGTAGATGTTCTGTTTTTGTTCATTTAACTTAAATAGAATATTTATTTATTTCCATTTACCGGCCTGAATATTCCAGAAATATTATTAGGAAGATATGCGCTCTGCGGTATATTTGTTCTAATAATATATTAGAAAAATACATATGTGTGTGTGTGTGTGTGTGTGTGTGTGTGTGTGTGTGTGTGTGTGTGTGTGTGTGTTCCTAACAACGTCATGGATTGTTATTTATTAATCCGACAGAGTTTCTTACTTAAACGTTATTTTTAGTTGATAACCATATTTGGAAAGACGCTGTCTTAAAGCATGTTGGATCTAAAGTTTGCGGGTTACAGGATCACAGCCTCACGGCGTTAGGCGTTCTTACTATGATTTCGGTAGCAAGTAAGTTTGAAAGAGATCGAGTTGTCAGCCTCACGCCCAACCAATTTAAGATTCAACGTTTTTCTCCTCCTAGATTGGTTGCTAACCAATGCTAGAGAGCCGAGTCTTCTTAGCTAAAAACTCCGAGTTGGTGAAGAGGGTAATAAAGGAGAAAATATTTATATCAATATGCCGTCTAAAATGAAGGCAACATGTATATTAATGCACTTACTATTGAATATCTTACATTAAGAGATGAGAAAAAAAATTAATCCACGCCCATGAGAATGACAGGAGTGATATATATATATATATATATATATATATATATATATATATACATATACTTCACTACACTACTCTGTGGATGACATAATTTTTGTAAAAAATAAAATAATAAGGCATTGTTAAAGAGAAAACAAGCAGCAAGAGCTTCAATAACCGGTAGTAAAGGAAATGAACTGAGCCGCCGCTACTTCGCTATTGTCCATAAGGGTGATAGGAGGGATATATATACATATATATATATACATATATATATATATATATATATATATATATATATGTGAGTGTGTGTGTGTGTGTGTGTGTGTATGTGTGTGTGTATTTATATTTAATAGGATACTGAAAACCTGACAGAGTTTAAAGTTACAAATTTGATGAATGGAAATATTGCGTGAAAAGGAAGAAAACATTTGATTATGCATTTCGCCAGTTGAGGCTTCATTAGATCCAAGACGAAAGAGAGAAAGGCATGCATGTGTATATTTGAAGGATTACCTAAGAATCTAACTTCGGATTCATTTTGGAAATGGCGATATAATTTTCTGACTTTCGAGCCATTCCGATAATGAAAAGAGGAATTTAACTTTAATCCTAAAAATCCTGAAAAAATTAAAAAAAAAAACTTTTGATTTGAAATAAAAAATATATTGACGTCATTTTCAAAAGTCACTCTTTTTCATTTTTTCATAAAAAAACGCCAGCTTAGGGTAAATTTAATAAGTTTCATTATTTTTTAAACACATACAAATATACATATGCATACGGTTCTTTCTTTCGTCTTGGATCTGATAAAGCCGTAACTGCAGAAATTCATAATCAAATCTCTCCTCTCTTATAAGGCTATATTTTAATTTATCAAATTGGTATATATATATATATATATATATATATATATATATTATAATGGTCTTTATTATAATTAATTATAATAATTATAATATTATAATTATAATATTATAATTATAATTGAGATTATCATACGTAGAACAGAAAAACTTGAGTAAAGCAAATACAACTCAAATCCTACTGTAATGTGGGTACTTGCAATATTTATAAGTAGGAACAGTCTATTGTCACAGTAGTAGGGAAAGCAGGAAGACTACTCTATAATAAATAGAGACAATTTTTAAAAATGAAGGAAACAGAAACATCTATGTAATTAACTACAGTGTGTAAAAGTGCGACACGTGGTTTGTTTGAAATTATGTAGTCGGTTTGCCCAGAAACGGAAATTTTAACTTATATACCGCTTTTTTCTAACCGTGCAAATGAATGATGGTCGTTAAGCTAATTTCCAATGATATGTGTGTAAATGACTTCGAATGGAACTTCACGCGGTAATCTTACTTTCCGAACGGATAACAGCTACGCTAAGCGCACATTGTAAATTCAGCTATATAGTGACGTTTGAATAATTCTTTTGGTTCCTGGGGCCAACTGCGACGATTATTGGAAAGAAAAAAAGACATATATTGCTCAGTGGACTTGATCCCACGCGTTCACAGCGATCTCAGTGATTTACCTCGCAGACGAACGGACACCGAAAGTCATAAAACAGTCCAATCATTTCTTTATTTCATCGACTTAAAAATACCATAAAATACGACTTTGCCATGAAGTAATGTGCCGACAACTCCCTTTGATCTTTCCTTCCACACGCACACACAAATACACGCGCGCACGCAGACACACACACACACACACACACACACACACACACACACACACATTCACTCGCGTTTATCTATTCTTATATTTTGATTACTATATGTTTGAATTGGTGCATATAAGTATATATGCAAAAGTTACATATTCCCGGGAAACACGCGTGCATGCAGACACACAAACATAAATGCGGTAAATACTTCCCACATATAACTCCCAGAAATACTTCCCATATAATACTTGGTTAACAATGCAACTCAAATCCTACTGAAATGTGGGTACTTGCAATATTTATAAGTAGAAACAGTCTATTGTCACAGTACTAGAGAAAGCAGGAAGTCACACTCTACAATAAATAGAGACATAAATTTAAAAAAAAAAGGAAACAAACATTTAAGTAATTAGCTACAGTGTGTGAGAGTGCGACACGTTGTTTGTTTAAAATTATGTAGTCGGTTTGGTAAGACATTAGTGGCAATGGTATCTTCATCTGGCTAATGTCTTACTGTGGGAGTGTTTCTGGGAATTATTCGTACAGCTTCCTGCATATGTGTGTGTGTGTGTGTGTGTGTGTGTGTGTGTGTGTGTGTGTGAATTCAAGTATTTTGATTTCTATGGCTTTGTCTCTGCTCTAGTGTAACTACCTGTGTGTGCGATTTTATTCCGCTGTTGTTTTATTGGGATTGTAAAGACCTTTACACTGACTGAATAGTTGCGATACCGCGTCGACACTGTTGTATATCCTTCATGGTATTATGTTTCATGGATTCTCAGTAACTGACGTAGCTCTTGTTCAGTAAACGACTCTCGCGAGAACTATCTTTCAAATTATCTTTCAAATTATTTTATTGTAAAGGTCGCAACACCCTCATTGTCCTTATAGATTTTTTCATATACTGTTCTGTAACACTATAAGTGTTCCTTATGCTCCCACGTTAAAATAGTATCGACGGACCATGGATTCGAACCCTGACATAGATGGTTGAAGAATGACTCGTTGCGTGAACATTTTTTTCTTAGGAAGAACTGGGAAAAATTAAGAGAGAGGAACAGGCGCTAGGGGTGGCTGGCACAGAGAAAGAGAGACAGAGACAGAGACAAAGAGACACACACACAGAGAAAGAGAGACAGAGAGACACACAGAGACAGAGAGACACACAGAGAGAGACAGAGAGAGAGACAGCCATATAAATCAATGCCATTTCTTTAGTGCCTTGTATCTCGCATCTCTCTCTTTCTCTCTCTCTCTGTCGCTCTCTCTCTGTGTGTCTCTAGAGAGACACACACACAATGTCTCTCTAGAGACACAGAGAGAGAGAGAGAAAGAGGCGAGATACAAGGCACTAAAGAAATGGCATTGATTTATATGACAGCAAATGAACACAACTCAGGTGAGAAATCCGCCTCGCCAAGGGAAGAGAACTCTTTCTCTTTCTTGTTTGTTTTTCTTTTCCTAATGCCTAACTCTTTCAACAAAACTCAAGTGGAATGACTATATTGAATCCATATCTATATCCGCTGCTAAGATAGTCGGTTCACTGTGTAGTGCCAGGAAGTTTTTTTCCCGTCTGAATCCATCATGCACATATAGAAATCTACCATTCGCCTGTGTATTGAATACTGCTGTCACATCTGGTCGGGTGCCCCTGATATTCACCTCGGGGTTCTTGACAAAATCCAACGGAGAATCTGTAATGTGATCGATCCCGATTTGGCAGCTCAGCTGCAGTCACTCTCTCACTGGCGCAATATGGCTTCCCTGTGTCTCTTCTACAAATACTTTCACAACTTCTGCTCCGATGAACTTAGCTCACTAGTGCCCCCTATGTATGAATTTACTCGAACTACTAGACTAGCAACTAGCTCCCATCCTTTTACAGTAAAACCAATAAAATGTAACTGTAACTTTTACTTTATCAACTTCTTTTCTTGCTCTTCCCGTCCGTGGAATTCCCTTCCGTATACTTGCTTCCTCGACACCTAAAATCTCCAAGTATAAATTCAACCACTGTTTACTTATCGACTAAAGTATAAGAATGACTGAGAGTGCTGTCTTAGCTATAATCACGATCAAGATTACTTATAGCCTTAAGTATAAACCGGACCAGTGCTTACCTACAAACGCGAGTATAAACACTAAGAAAGTTTAACTGTAATATAAGTCTTAAGTATAAACATGGCCAATATTTACTTATAGGCTCATTTATAAACATGGCTACGATTTCTTTTAGATTCAAGTATAAACCAGATCAATGCTTACATATACAACCAAGTTTAGATATTAATAATATTTAACTATGGTCTTGAATATGAACATAGTCAATATTTACTTATAGTCTCTGTTATAAACACAACCATGATTTTGTATAGACTGAAGTATATGCACGATCAATATTTACCAGAAGGGACTCAAGTATAAACCAAATAAATGTTTACCTACAGACTATAGTATAAACACAAATAATTTTTTACTGGAATATTAAGTATAAGCATAGCCAATGTTTACTTATAGGCTCTATTATAAGTACAGCCATGGTTTTTTTTTTGTTTGTTTTTTTAATCATATCACCCCCAGCAAGGCGATAACGCCACTGATGTGCAGGAGGCTACGTAAGAGTGAAAAGATTGAAAAAGAGAAAACCGGAGACCACATCCTAAACAGAGAACAAGGGATGAGCCTCTTAACCTGTTCAATAGACGTGGGTGGATTGTGAACCGGGCGATAGCTTAGTCTATCTACTCCAATTGAGAGAAAAAGAAAAAAAAGGAAAGGGAGTGAAAAGATTGGAAAACAGAAAGCCGGGAACCACATCCTAAACAGAGAAAAAGGGATGAGCCTCTTCACCTGTTCAATAGACGTGGGTGGAGTGTGAACCGGGTGATAGTTTAGTCTATCTACTCCAATTGAAAAGAAAAAGGAGTGAAAAAATTGGAAAATAGAAAACCGGAAACCAAATCCTAAACATGGAACAAAGGATGAGCCTCTTCATCTGTTCAATAGACGTGGGTGGAGTATGAGCCGGGCGATAGTTTAGTCTATCTACTCCAATATATACTCCGTATAGACTCAACTATATGCCCGATCAATATTTACCAGAAGAGACTCAAGTATAAACCAGATCAATACTTAACTATAGACCCAAGTAACAATTTTTAATTGAGGTCTCATAGTCAATAATTACTTATAGACTCAATTATAATTTAATAATTATAAAAACAACCGTGATTCCGAACAGACCCAACTATAAGCACGATCAATGATTACCAGAAGAGACTCAATTATAAACCACATCAATGCTCACATGTAAATTCAATGATGGACACTAATAATGTTTAATTATGGTCTTAAATATAAATATGGCCAACGTTTACTTATAGACATAATTATAAACACAACCATAATTCCCTCTAGAAACAAGTCAGTCAGTTAAGTGCCATGCGCGATACACGCTTGGGCGATCATGTCTCGAAAGAGACATGACTGACTGGGCAGAAGATTATCCCGCAGTAGGTTGCCATTGCTTTCTGCGGTAGACTGGTTGCCGACCAAGGCTATAGAACCCAATCTGTCCTATTATTTAACCCATAACTGGAGGGAAGAGACGGATTAATACCTTTCCCAAGGGTATTTGCGCGTAAGTGAATGCAAGGAATTCAACTGGAATTCGAACTCGGTTCTTCGATTTCTCGTTCCGAACTGATATCCATTGCACCACAACGACATATGTGATAAAAATGTAAATATGGACTCAAGTTTAAACCAGATCAATGTTTACATATAGACTCAAGTACAAAGACTGATAATGTTTAACTATAATCTTAAGCATAAACATTGCTCGTGTTTGTCTTAGAGAACTATAAGTCCTACTAGGATATATTACTGGTGGATACAATTTTAACAGCATATACAGAAGACACAATGATGATATCAAACAGAGAAAAGGAAATGTTTGTCTGCAAACTTGACGTTTACTTAAAGATTCAATTAGAAACATGACCACAATTCCCTATAGACTCATGTATAAACCAGATCAATATTTATCTGCCGGTTCAAACACATATAGTGGTTTATATCTTAGGTATAAACATTGCTAATGTTTAACTATAGACTACCATGATTCTGTGTAGGTTCAAATATAGCAAGAGCAATATTTGCATTTAGACTCGAGTATAATAAAAAGAATAACCCAACAAAAGTTGATATGTTGCAAAATTCACAAAAGCAAGCGAGGACAATCATGTTTGTAAAATGTTTATCGAATCTATAGTACCATACTAAATGTTTATCGAATCTATAGTACCATACTAAATGTTTATCGAATCTATAGTACCATACTAAATGTTTATCGAATCTATAGTACCATACTAAATGACAAAAAAACTTACCCACTTTTCTGATTTTGTTTTTGCTTACATAGTTTCTCTTACATGAAATTTAACATTTGTTCACTGTTGTTTGTAACAAAACTGATATCAAAATGTGACATAAAGATAAAACGATTCTTCTCTCTCCTTCCACATTCTCTCTCTCCGCTTTCTCTCTCTCTCTCACTCACTGACTCACTGACTGACTGACTCACTGACTCACTCACTCACTCACTCACTCGCGCACACACATAACTTGAGTATTACAAATTTTACAAATCTTAAAAGCATCTGCTTGAGGCTCGACGGCTATGACCAAATAACGGAACAAATAAATATCAAACAAGGTTGAATTAGTTTTTTTTTTTTTTTTTTTTTTGATTTGATAGATATTTTGCCAATGGCCAATAACAAAATGGGTGTGGACTAAGAAGCTGCTAATGGACTGCTAAGTCTAAAATAACAATTTGATCAACTTTCGTTATTTAAGCAAATGAATTACTGGCCAACGTCTGGTTCAGTAACGAGGCAAATGTGACTGGTATGTCACAGTGGGCGACAAAAATAACAAAAAAGAAAAGTGATGTCGCGAACAGTCCATTCTCTTATGAAAAGTCATT
Organism: Ascarosepion bandense; assembly: GCA_037127315.1. Classification (NCBI taxonomy): domain Eukaryota; kingdom Metazoa; phylum Mollusca; class Cephalopoda; order Sepiida; family Sepiidae; genus Ascarosepion; species Ascarosepion bandense. Next base: position 1,970,647 of record JBBBDQ010000231.1, on the reverse strand, counting down.
TACCTGGGTAGTGAGAGCAAATATGAACAAACCGCTTGCATGAAGATAGAAAATGAATCCAGTAAATGTATGAAAATAGAAAATGGCAAAAGTCAAGGATTTGTCTTGACGTCAATCTTTACAGTATGATGATCCTGAGAGAACTACAAGTGCTACTAGGATTTATTACTGGTCGATAAAATGTTAACAATATATACAAAATACACAATGTTGATATCAAACAGAGAAGGGGAACTGCAGGAACTAGTAGACGAGATAGTAAAAGAAAAGTGAAATGAAAAGACTAATCATAACTTATAAGAAGAATGCATGTTTGTCTGCAAAATGAAAAGCGTAAGATGCGAATTACGGTTTAGAGACATGAAAATCAAGCAAGTAAAATAGATTTGAATATATGAGAAATGTTTAAAAGGATGACTGAAAATGTGACATTAAAATCTGAAGGTGCATCGGAATACCGAAAGACAGCTTCCAAAGCTAAGCAAAGTATTAAGAAACAGGAAAAACAATATTAAAAACAAAGAGGAGTGCTGAACTGTTTTTTTTTTTAAATCAGCCACTCTGGATGTTCGTTGTAGTGAATTAAAAATCGGAGAGCCGAGTTCGAATTCCAGTTGAATGAGTTGTTTTCAATTACACGCAAATACCCTTGGGAAAGATATTAATCAATCTCTTCTCTTTCCAGCTACGGCCTAAATAGCAGGACAGAGTGAGTTCTGTAGTCTTATGTGGCAACCAGTCTACCCCGTCTGGAGGATAAAGGAGTTTGTGTAGGATCAATAAAAAATCAGGAAAAGGCAGCTGGAGTTTCTTGGATACGTCAAAATTACTGCACTTCACATGGCCTGAAGATCGCTTTCAAGCAAAAAAAATAGATTGCTTTCAAGCATTAAAACTGGTTGTCGTCACTCAATTTTGACCTCAATGTCCACTCCATTAAACACAATGTCTCTGATATTGAGAATTTTTACCCATAAATATGGCATACCTTGAAATTATATTTTTCATGATTAAGCTTCAGTAATTTACTGGCTGACATGTTTTGTTGGGCGTTAACAATCTGTGTTATTATAAGCTATTCTTCATATAATTTGAAGTAAAATCATGCTAATGTCTTTTTTGCACTAATGTTATTACAAAAAGCCTGAATCCAATTTTCCATGCATTATGCCCAATAGCAATCATAATTGATGAAACAAGCACTTAAAATGTTTTCATGGATAAAGAACTGCTATATCCATTGTCAGCCTTGACTGATTCATTCATTTTCTACAGCTTATCATCCCTTTACCAAAAAATATTTTTCGATTGTAAGAGTTTTGTTTGTTTGCGATAATAATGATAGAAGTCTTCCTAATTAACTCGTAGGAGGAGAAACGGATTCATAATTTTCCGAAGTATATTTGGGAATATAATGACCCCCAACGGAATTGGAACTCGTTTCTCCGATAAACAATTGTGAAATATTAATCATTACACCCTCTGCACATCCAAGCTTACGGCACTTGGTTTTTTCGAAGTTGTAGCTCATCTAGGCACTGCACAGGCTTCACGTTGCTTAACTTCGGTGATTATAGACAAACCGATGTTTCAACGTGATGTGGCCATAACTCCATAACGTTCACTTTACTCAGTAGATAATCACCCAACCAAATATGAAGCTAGATTCTCTGCGTTTCTGTTGTTCCCTGTTTAGGATGTGGTTTCCGGCTTTCTCTTTTCCAATCTTAAGTAGCCCCTTGCGCATCAGTGGCGTTACCGCCTTGGTTGGGGTAATATGATTTTAAAAAAAGTCTTTTTTTATTGAATCTCTGTCTTTATTTTTGGAAAGCTTTAACAGTAATTGAAATATATTTGGCAGAAGTTGTATGTATATATATATATATATATATATATATATATATATATCCGCTCCGTCCTATATATTTATTTGTAGACATTTTGTCACCACATTAGCCGAAATTTTTTCTGTGAAATTCTAGGGAATGATTCTCGTGCAGAGTAAACTTTGCGGCTAGCCCCCCCCACTCTTTCTCTCTATGTTACTTACTCAGTATCTATCTTTCTTTTTCGCTAACACACACACACACACACACATACATACATACATATATATATATATATATATATATATATATATATTACGTACCTCTATTAAATCACTGAAAAAAACAGCATAGTATGAAGAAAAAAAAAAGCAATCTTGATAAAATCGAACTTTTTCTATCAAAATATTTATTTTTAAGAGGAAAGGTCAAAGTATTTTTTAATTATTTTAAATTTCTTTTTAATCCTTTCTAAGTCGTTCGAAACTTTGATAAAATCTTGTTTTGATTTTCGTTAGCGTTTAACCGAATCGTTAAGAGAATTTACAATGGAAAATGTAATATTACATAACTCAGGGTTTTTTTCGGTAAAAAACATTAATTTGGAAATTCTTGTAAAAATCAAACAATTGTCGAATTTTAATGAATTTTCAGGACTTATTTACAAATAAGTGAAATTATTTTTTAAAGTATTATTTTTAAAAATTTAGTTAAATTTTTTTTTGTTACATCTGTTACCCCACTCCATGTAAATTATTGAATTTTAAAGAAATTAAACGCAGAACTCATTAGGGAATATAAATCCTCTATTTTTCTTTTTCAACCATTTGGACATTTTTCTGAAAATCTGCTCCCAACAGAAAATAAAAATGCAATAAAATTATGACATTATTTAAGTAAATAATTTGAAGAATAAATTTTCGATCAATAATGGAATTTTAAAAGAATTGTTTTCATTTATTTATTTTAATAATTTATAATGTTATAAGTATTATGAAACAAGAAAAACTATATTAAAAACAAAGAGGAGTGCTAAACTGTTTTGTAATATCAGCCACACTGGATGTTCGTTATAGTGAATTAAAAATCGGAGAGCCGAGTTCGAATTCCAGTTGAATGAGTTGCTTTCAATTACACGCAAATACCCTTGGGAAAGATATTAATCAATCTCTTCTCTTTCCAGCTACGGCCTAAATAGCAGGACAGAGTGAGTTCTGTAGTCTTATGTGGCAACCAGTCTACCCCGTCTGGAGGATAAAGGAGTTTGTGTAGGATCAATAAAAAACCAGGAAAAGGCAGCTGGAGTTTCTTGAATACGTCAAAATTACTGCACTTCACATGGCCTGAAGATCGCTTTCAAGCATAAAACATAAATTATAGTCTGAAGAATAAATTTTCGATGAATAACGGAATTTTAAAATAATTGTTTTCATTTTTTTATTTTAATAATTTATAAAGTTTCAAAAATATATTTTTAAATATTTCAAAAACTTGTAGGCGTTAGATTAAGTTATTAAGTGAAGACTATATTAACTAATCGAAAATTTAAAATTTTAATACAAATCATCGAGCAATAGTATTTTTGAAACAATTTAAAAAAAATTTTTTTGGGGGGGTGTACTTGAATTGTTTTTGTATGGTAATCTTTGTGTCTACATTAAAAAGTCATGTGTATAACGGTTTCCTACACTTAAATTGAAAGCATTTGGATAATTATGTCATGTGATCCCCATAGACACTTAGCTTATCTCGCATCTGGCTGTCGTCACATGTCAAATCATACAGGAAATATCAGAAAGACCAACACTCCGTGATTAAAAAATATTTTTATTCTAAATTTCATGCTATAAATAAGTAATACTTTTGTAAATAAGATTGACTTAACTTTAAATTTGCTAATTTTCCAAAAATAACATATCACTTATGTATATTTTATTTTTGCAAGATTTTTAAAAACGAGAATTAACTTTTGTTTACAAATGGGTCGATCGCTCAAAAATGTCCGAAAAATATTTTGAATTTTAAAGATCTCAAAATTTTAGATTCTCATCAATATAATTTCTGTTTAAAATGCACCAGAGTATTTTGCTTACTGGAAATAATAAATTTAATCATTTAGCTTTCACTTAAAATTAAACTAAAAGTTTCAAGAAATCTATTTTATTTTAAAAAATTCAATTTAAAAGTTAGTTATCAAAAATGAGTGGAGGTACCTGAAAAAAAAAGCGAAATGCCTAAAAAAATTAAATTAAACTTTAAAATTAGCCATAGGACATTTTCGCGTAAGTGAATGCAACGAATTCAACTTCGAATCCCAGTTGGATTCGTTGCGTTCACTTACGCACAAAAACCCTTCTCCCTCAAGCTATGGGTTAAATAGCAGGTCAGACTGGGTTCTGTAGCCTTGCTTGGCAATCAGCGTGCAGCAAAATTAGGTCAGAGATGGGACCAGAAAAGGAAGGTTTCGTCAAGGTCACTGGAACAAGAAACGCAATATTTATGTTTAGAATGTTATTAGTAAGGACAATACAAATGCAGAGGAACGTGTAACTGCGTTTCATAAACTACGCAGAGGCGTTGACAACGTACACCACAAAGACTCGATATAGACGCTCGGCAACCTTGACATATTCAGGAAAGACATTAATAGCAATCAAGAACGCTTACTGGCGGCAAAACATCTGCATATGGACAGGAAATGAGTTAAGAAAATAGACAAAATAGAAAGAGTGCAAGACAAAGATGTGTTTTCTCACCAGATCTGTTCAACCTACACAGCGAGACAATTCTGGCAGCTCTAGAAGTCCTACTAAGATTTGTCATTGGCGACCGCAATCTAAGATATGTAGATGATACAGTGCTTATAGGCTGACATGGAAGGAAGCTACACGACCTCCTACAAAAAGTAGTTAAACAAAGTGGAAAAGACTACATATGAACTATAAGAAAACTGAACGCATGATCATCAGTAAAAAGAGGAGCCCGAAATGCCAATTATAAGTCGGGGATAAATCAAGCAGGTACAGAAATTTAAATACTAAGTGCGACACTGAGATCCGAAGGCGTATTGACATGGACAAGAACGCATTCCAGAAGCAGAGTAGAGCATTGAGAAACAAGAAAATTTCTCTGAAAACAAAGAAGAGGGTTTTGCATTATTATATAATGTCTGTCCTTCAATATGGCAGCGAAGGCTGGATAATCTCATCAAATATGAGGGAAAGACGAAAAGCAACCGAAATGTTGTGCTACAGAAAGATGCCATGGACCGAACATGGGAGCAACAACGAGGTTTTGGAGAGGATGAAAACGAAAAAGAAATTAATAATTAACATCAGGAAAAGACATTTGAAGTTTCTAGGGCATATAATGAGGAAGGAAGGATTGGAGAATCTGATATTCACAAGGTGGATAGAGGGAAGAAGAAACAGGGGAAAGTAACGTGTGACATACTTGGTAGACATAAGCTGATGGATGTCGGTGCAGGGATTTGTGGGGGTAACAGGAGAAGGGGTGTCAAGAGCTACAAGGGATACAGAGATGTGGAGGGCTATGATCGCTCACGTTCTGAAGAGACACGTCGCATAGAAGAAGTGGTATAAAAATTAAAATACCTAGGAAGTGTTCCAACAGAAGACGGAAAGTGTGACACTGAGATCCGAAGATGTATTGAGAAGGCCAAAGACGCATTCCAGAAGCATTATGAAGAGTGAGACATTTCGATGGAAACAGAAAATGGTACTGAATTGTTACGTGATGTATTCCCTCCTGTATTGCATCGAATGCTAGACAATCTCTTCAGAGATGAAGAAGGGTCTCATAGCAACAAAAAGGGTGGTTCGAAATGTCGTGAAAATGAGAGCAAAGATGAGGTCAATAGTCCATACAATGTAAATAATATAAATACCTCCTCCCAGAAATAAACGCAACGACAAAAATTAAAAGCTACAAGGGACAGGAAGATATAGAGGAGTACATCCTGAAATGTGCGGGATGTGCGTTGTGGTGCAGTGGATATCGGCTCGGAACGAGAAATCGGGGAGCCGAGTTCGAAATCCAGTTGAATTCATTGCATTCACTTACGCGCAAATAACCTTGGGAAAGATATTAATCAGTCTCTTCGTTCCAGTTATGGGTTAAATAACAGGACAGATTGGGTTCTATAGCCTTGACTGGCAACCAGTCTACCACAGAAAGCAATGGCAACCTACTGCGGGATAATCTTCTGCCCAGTCAGTCATGTCTCTTTCGAGACATGATCGCCCAAGCGTGTTTCACGTATGACACTTAACTGACTGACTGACATCCTGAAAAGAAATGGCGCACAAAAGAAGAAAGTACGTTGCTAGGAAAGTCATATACCCAACTTTTTACCCATGAGCCTAGTTTTACCAACGGATTCTCTTAAAATTGTCTTAACAGTCAGTCAGTTAGCTAAGCGCTGTACGTGATACACGCTTGGGCGATCATGTCTCGAAAGAGACATGACTGACTTGGCAGAAGATTATCTCACAGTAGGTTGCCATTACTTTCTGCGGTTTATTTGTTGCCAGCCAAGGCTATAGAACCCAATATGTCCTGTTATTTAATCCATAACTAGAGGGAAGAAACGGATTAATACATTTCCTAAGGGTATTTGCGCCCAAGTGAATGCAAGGAATTCAACTGGAATTCGAACTCAGCTCCCCGATTTCTCGTTCCGAGCCGATATCCATTTCACTACAACGCACATCCAATACCACCTTAACAATACCACCAACAAAATGGCTCATATATCTATTCTCAATCATTCTCAGTCTTGTAACAAGAAAAGCAATGTGAGCGGACCCGTATAAGTGTGTGTAGGTGAATGGGCGTGAAAGTGATGACTTTACTATAAATAATTCCCAGGTACTAAAGTTCTAATCTCTAATGACAATAAGAGAAATCAAATTTCCCATCCCAATTTTGAACAGAGATGCTGACTTATCCAGTCTGTTCATTGTGCCTACAATCAACAGCATTTCTACGATCGATAGTCAAGTTAATCCAGTGGCCACACCTACAATTTTGAAGCATAGCACTTATGACAGCTTAGTTAATCTCAGAAGAAGAGTTCTAAACCTGGTGACTGCCACTAGTTGTAAATGAATAAAAGTATTTATTCACACTGAAAACTTGCAGAGAAAATTTCTTCTTTGACCTGACTTGGCATCTCCACTTCAGTCACTTTCTCACCAGCATGACGTGGCTTCCCTGTGTCTTTTCTATAAATACTTTCTTGATAACTGCTCTGGCGACCTTTTTTACATGTTGCCCTAACCATGTGAATTTAAGCGTGCTACTGGATTGGCACATAAGTCTTACTCCTTTACCGTTGAAAAAGTTAAATGCAACCACCTCGTCTGCTCTAACAGTTTCTTTTCTTGCACTTCCCGCCTGTGAAACTCCTTTTCATTGACTTACTTCCCTGATAGTTACAATCTCCAAAAATGTAAATGTACATGTAAATTCTACAAACTTGTGCTTATTGTCATTTGCAATAACAATTATCCTTCAGATCAGTGAATAATTTTAATTGGAGCAAAACGTTTTACTTGCGTAACTCATTGTCTGTTTTTTGAAGCTGAATCATGTTTGTTTCAGTGTAAGAATAATTTTATTGTGTTGAGAGTGAATATTATATTGACAATTATTTTTAGATATTTTCCAGGTACAAATTCTGCTACTTAACCATTGCTAATGGGAGGAGATGGGTACATACCTGTCCCAGGGTTATTTGCACATATGTGAGTGTAACAAAAACAACTATGTCTTTTTTTTTTAATTTATAATTATATCGCCTCAAGCAAGGTATTATACTGCCACTGTTGTGCAGGGGGTGACATAGGGTGAAAATCATTTACTCATTTCCTTTGCATTCCATTAGTTAGAAGAAAGTTTCGCTCATATAGTTTTCCGATAACTGCTACTTTATGGAACAAACACACAAGAGGATGCTTTCTCAATCACTATGATCTTCAAATTGACGGACAAACATTATCTATCTGACATATCTTCATAATCTGCACTTTCTGCTCTTAATTCCATACAGCACCCTCATTCATTAATCTTCTAAATTGACTGGCTCTTGGTAAACATTTAGCACAAAAGAAACGCATCACTATCATGGTGTCATAGCCCTGCGGTTCAAACAATCCACAGATAATTTAGATTGTCAAATCACTGACCTGTATGGTAGGGTTTTCCGTTTCTGTCTAGCTTATGTATCATATAACACACGTACAAATTTTCACCTTTATATACTAGACATGTACATGATACTACACAAAAGGAATGAAACTGTCAAATATTAATTACTAGCAGTATAGCCCGGCGTTGCTCGAGTGTAATGAAAGCTTTAAAACTAATCCATGGTCCTGGAGCTCAGACTCTTTAGACGAAAGACTAAAAAGCAATAGTTGTTTCCAGTTAAAGCGAAACCGTAGACTGAAAGAAAAATGAATGGATGTAAGTCAAATTTTGATTTCCTTGTATCGATATCAAATAAGTTTTTTTTTGTCGTAAACTGAATTTTGAAGGTTAAATAAGTCATCTGAGTAAATGGTATCATGGCTGAGACTAAGAACTACAATTATACCTACTTAGAGCCAAACCCGAAGCAAAAACTAAAATAAAAGGGCTGAAAAAAATACAGACATACAGGCAGATAAACAGACACACACACAAACATCTTGCCTTATATATATTATCGATTTTCTGCACTATTGTAAGAACTGCAACCTTGAAACTTCTGAATATCGTTTCTTATATCTTTGTCTATGAATGTATCAAATTTGATTAAAATCAGACCACTCCTTCTATAACCCGATTTTTTCGATTATCGATTTTCGATATTTAATGGGGGTACCTCGACACAAAACCTAGCTAAGAACACTCACAGACGCTTATAGTACAACAGTGTCAATTTTCAAGAAAATCGGTTCAGCCGTTTCGGAGTCTATAGGTAACGCACACACACACACAGACACACACACGCACAGACAAAGTTTCATTTATAAATAAGTTTAGATATCTTTCATCAAAGATATCAAATTTTTGGTTTAAAATTTTTTTTTTTCATTTTCTTGTGGGGTCGTTTCAAGTGAGGTATAAAATATAAAATCATAGACATGAGAAAGTTCGGACAACTTGACAGGTGAACAAACTGATTCCCTTAACTTTTGGCTGATGCCACTTTCACATAAACTGGTTTCATTAAAGACTACAGATAAAGTTTGCTTTGATAATTTTGTATTGGTTCTTGTTTCTTTTTAACACAAGGTTACAGGTGTTTGTGTCAAATTTATAAACAAGATGAAATATCAATGAGAAATATGTGTTCAAATTGCTAGCGATAAAGTTAGTCAAAACATTGATTGTAAAAAGTACATAATAAGATGAATCATTATGAAATTAGGCATCTCGGAACTACATCAAAACATCTAGCCTTATAGTTACAACATTTAACATTTAACTATCTTAACATAAGATAGAAATAATATGTCACGACAAATTAAGAAAAAGAAAGAAAAAAGAAAGAAAACTTTTTTGATAATTGCAGTGTATAGTATATGGGCTCTAGTAAATAGAAATACTAAGTACAGTAAAAGCACTGTCCTCTCAAAATATGTCTGGGAATTAAAAAACAGCAAAGACCAAATTAGTATCTGGGATACCCTCGCAAAAACCCAACCATATCTAAACTTATTTATAGATGGAACTTTGTGTGTGTGTGTGTGTGTGTGTGTGTGTGTGTGTGTGTGTGTGTGTGTGTATCCGTTACCTATAGACTCCGAAACGGCTGAAAAGATTTTCTTGAAAATTTACACAGTTGTACTATCAGCGTCTGCGAGTGTTCTTAGCTAGGTTTTGTGTCGAGGTACCCCCAATAAATATCGAAAATCGATAATCGAAAAAATCGGGTTATAGAAGGAGTGGTCCGATTTTAATCAAATTTGATACACTCATAGACAAAGACATAAGAAAGGATATTCAGAAGTTTCAAGGTTGCAGTTCTTACAATAGTGCAGAAAATTTGATATCGATACCAGGAAACCAAAATTTGATTTACATCCATTCATCTTTCTTTCTGTCTACGGTTTCGCTTTAAAAACATCTATTGCTTTTTAGTCTTTCGTGCCAACGTCCAAAGAGTCTGAGCTCCAGGACCATGGATTAGTTTTAAAGCTTTCATTACACCCGAGTAACGACGGGCTATACTGCTAGTAAGAAATAGATATTAATTATGCCTTTTCGAAAAACTCATTATCTTAAAACACTTAAATAACCTTGATTTACTAAACAAAAGAAAACACATACGCTCGTTTAATACATGCTCAAAACACACACATGCATTTAATACATGCTTAACACACATAGACACACATTTAATACATGCCCAACAAGCACATACACGCATTTAATATATGCTACACACAGCACATATGCACGCATTTATTACAAACTCAACACGTACACTGACACTATGAACACCTGCAATGCTCAGTAGAAAGTTGATACGTGCGTACTTCTCACTGTCATCTTCAGGCATTAAAGCCATACGCACACATTATTAGATACATGTGCTTTTCCTGACCAATGAAAATTAAACACAGAATTCAAAATACCAAACCTTTCTCTTCCATAACCTATTTCCTCAAAAATTCTGATGAAGCTAAAATAAAATCGAAACACATTAAGCTTCTAAAAGTTTTTCTGCTTGCCCCTTATTTTATCATCTGTATCGCTCTCTGTCTCTCTTTTTCTTTCTCTCTCTCTCTCTTTCTCTCTCTGTGTATATATATATATATATATGTGTGTGTGTGTGTATATATATATATATATATATATATATATATATATATATATATATATATATCAATACAAATACACACAGACCACAGGTACGCACATATCTATATCTATATAATGTGGTACAGAAAAATTCTCAGTCCAAATCTTTCTCTATAATCTGAACAAAGGATCGAATATTAGAGCATTTTCAGGTGTCCATTGATTGGATGTTATCAGTTAATCATTATGACTGATATCGACCAATCAATGGACACCTAATAATTGCTAGTGGGTGCTTGGTCAAAATGTTCTGTCTATAATAGTATTTATATCAACCAGGATGAGCTCAATACAAGAATATCAATCGGGATGAGAAATAATACATGAATAATGAAACGAGGAAAAGTTGTATAAACACGCTATTTTAACTGATGTGGGATCTCCCTTTTTTCTAAGATAATGGACTCGACTTGAGTCTACATATACTCCTGAGATAGTGAGATACTCCTGAGATAGTGAGATACGTCAGAGTACCGTAACAGATCCGTGAGAGTTATCGGAGAGTACCGGGACTGATCCGTAAGTTGCCGAGAGATACCGAAGTTACCCAGAGAATACCGCCTCAGAAGTCAGAATAGCTCTGAGCTCCACTCAGTCAGAATAATATTACACGGATATACTATTTCCAACACGTCTTCACTTCAAAGACTATATAAGTATATATTTATTTCTTATATATAATGTTCTTGGATTACTACCCTGCGTTCCAGTTTGTATCTTTACGTTTAATATAACCTATTTTTCTATCTCAAATATCTGTTTTATTGTTCATTATTTTGTGCGGTTCCTCACCCAGAATCCACAACATTAACCAAATGTCAAAACGACCTGGTATCAAATATAAAAGACTCCAAAAACACTCGTGTCCATGAGGACGATGGATATAGGAGTTGATTAGATATGTCATCTATTTGTCAGGAGTTCAATCATTAGATCTGTTAGTAAAGCACTAACTCACCAGGAACGAACCACAATTGACCTCATCGGAACAAAATCATGACAACAATCAACAGATATCAGGCAATCAATGGACACCTACTGCTAACCATAGGGTACTTAGTTGAAACGTTTTGTTTATAAAACCATCTATTGTGACCAATATGAGAACAATAGTTCGAAATAATACAAGATCTTGTCTAATTTTATAGAAATATTTTAAATGCAAGCAGGCAAATATTAGTCGATTTTTGTAACATACAATTCTTTTTTATTACGTTGTTTTAATTAACAATAGTTTTTTCAATCATCTGACTAGGCATGTAAAAAAACTGTGGAATGTAAGCAAGGAGGCAAACATAAGCGAGTAATTTAACATTGGCAAAAATCTGGACGTTAGACGCGTGAACAGAAATGTAGTTTTATTCACTACAACTTCAGACATTATTCTCTTATTAATTTGAATTTTATCCTCATTTTATATGAAAAGGGATCGCGCATGTAGCGGCCTTAATGATGTTTGTCAAATTGGCCTTGTGCCAAACACAACCGAAGTCCCCACAATTTAAAATATAATAAGTTGGAAGGTTGAATGTTACAATGTGAACGAATAAAATACTTCGTTTTGTATGTTAAAGTAAAATTTTATTAACTAAAAAAAAACCCAGATTTGTAAGAAGAAAATGTTCAAAGAGAAAAATGTATGTAGTTAAATGTTCCAGAGAAATGGTAGTAAGGAGTTAAATGAATCAAGTGCTTATAGTTGATAGTAGCAGAATGTGTGTATGTAGAAATATTAACAGGTTACTAATAAAGTCTGTGTTCCGTTCCTTTTTTATGACTGGCGAGAGAGTTAAAAAGGTGAAGCAATATAGGAAATTGTATTTATAGGACTTTAGTTTTTAGGCCTCAGTTGAAGTATCTTGTTGTTGTTTCTTTAACGGCATGTGTGTGGAAACGAAGAAAGGAACATTGGAAGTAGAGAAAGAACGAATGTATGTCGACGTGACATGACAGGGTCGGTCTTGAAATTTCTTCCTTACATTGCGACGAGGTACTTATCAGATTACCGCTTCCATATCGGACTGAGTTTTGCCTGTCAAGGAACGGGAATAAGTACTTAGCAGGTCACGTCGTCAGCTCAAACCGCATACCCATTTTTTAGGTGTGAAGAAAATTTGACTGGGGTCATATATTAATTTACTATTTCCTATCCAATCAGAATCCAGAATCTTAATTTTCACACCGACTTGTGAAATTTGCCTTGGTCTGGGTTTTTCCAAAATGTTTTCAGTCGTTCTAATCCATTTGTGCAATTTTACTTTTAGTGTTTCAATTAACTGTTGGATGGAATAGGATTTGTCTCCGTTAATCGTAGGCTCGCTATTTTATTTTCTTTCTTTTCTTAGACTCAACGGCTAATTTCTGTGAGGTCAAGTCTTTCAGTGGTCCAAAGAAAATTTCACATAGGCTTGCGAATTTGTTTCCTTCCTTTTTCTCAGTTTTTCCGATTTTGAAGTGGGTGGGTAAAGGATATTTTATTATTTCGTATTCACCACAAATATTACCTACCTTCTGAACCAGCGATTATAGAAGAGTCTGAGAAAAACAGTGAAGGGAAAGAATACCAATATTCAACAAAAATGGAATGAAGCTGCCAATATAATAACAATACCGGGAAAAGAAAGTCTTGGTTTTAAAATTACAGTAAATAACAGGAACAATAGAACTTACGATGATGTGATAGAAAAGATGTTACAGGAACAAAAGAAAATCAGATTGCTAATCTTTTGATCTTTCCTCGATCATTGCAGGATCAAGAAAAGATCAAAAGATCATTGAGAAAATCAATGAAACCGATTATTGAAGAAAACAAAATATAACAGGTAGAAGGAAATTGATGATAACATTCAAAGACATTGAATATATTTATCCAGAATAAAAAAAAATGTTCAAAGCAGTAAAAATGTTTAATCAGTAGTTCAAGAATCTGAGATTTCAAGAATCAATTTTACACAAAACGAAGATGGAACAATATTAGTGCAATAAATGAAGTCTGTCTGAAAAGTAACGGGACTGTCATCAAAAACAATTTATTTAACCCCCCCCCCCCAAAAAAAAAAAAACTACATGGTTTCCTCTTTAATGTAATCTCTCTCGAGTCTAATGCACTTTTCTTCCTTCTCTGCCATGCTTCTGTGTACAGCTGGAAGAATTGTTCTAACTGACACCAGGGATAACTAAAATGCTCTGTGAAAAATTTATGCCTTGTTAACCTCTTGTTATTTGGTCAAAAAATATTATCCAACGTTATTTTCGATAGAATAAAATTTCTCTATGAACGATGTCAAAATGTGTATACTGTGTAATGGGGGGTGCGAGGCAAGGAAGAGTATTTCTAGTTTTTATTTCCATACTAGCAGTATAGCCCGGCGTTGCTCGGGTGTAATGAAAGCTTTAAAACTAATCCATGGTCCTGGAGCTCAGACTCTTTTGACGTTGACACGAAAGAATAAAAAGCAATAGTTGTTTCCAGTTAAAGCGAAACCGTAGACTGAAAGAAAAATGAATGAATGTAAGTCAAATTTTGATTTCCTGATATCGATAGCAAATAAGTTTTTTTCGTCGTAAACTGAATTTTGAAGGCTAAATAAGTCCTCTGAGTAAATGGTATCATGGCTGAGACTAAGAACTACAATTATATCTACTTAGAGCCAAACCCGAAGCAAAAACTAAAATAAAAGGGCTAAAAAAAGGCAAATAAGCACATACACACAAACATCTTGCCATTTATATATATATATATTATCGATTTTCTGCACTATTGTAAGAATTGAAACTTGCAACTTCTGAATATCGTTTCTTATGTCTTTGTCTATGAGTGTACCAAATTTGATTAAAATCAGACCACTCCTTCTATAACCCGATCTTTTCGATTATCGATTTTCGATATTTATATGGAGGTATCTCGACACAAAACCTAGCTAAGAACACTCGCAGACGCTTATAGTACAACTGTGTAAATTTTTAAGAAAATCGGTTCAGCCGTTTCGGAGTCTATAGGTAACAGATACACACACACACACACACACACACACACACACACACACACACACAAAGTTCCATTTATAATTTAGTTTAGATTTTACCATTATAAGGCATTAGTATATCCCTGATATAATAACACCTTAATAAAATGAACAGAACAAAATAATTAAAAGAAAGAAATGACCAACAGGCATAATTCTCAAATAGATTTTAAATAACATTATGACTTACAAAAAATTATGTAGTAATATACACGTCACTAACTAGGCACCTCGAGGTGGTGTAATGCTTAGCAAGCTTCTCTTGCCTGAATCATTGCAACTGAGTAGTGAATTTGATCCTCATTGGGTACCCCATACTTTCGGCTTTGTGCTACATATAAGCTGTGCCTAGAAAATAACAGCATGTCAGTAATTTTCTCCTCGCAAAGAAATTGTAACATATAAATAAAGCAAGCAGAGTGGAAAGGCAAGAGAGGGCCTTATTTGTAATATTTCTTAAAGGGAAAATAGCCAAGTTGGTGGTATGTTCTACGAACTTCGAGGTAACGACAGTTCTTTTGCTCTTTCTACTGCTGTGAACTCTAGCACATTATCACCAGCAACTGGCATGGGAAGGCATGTCTGGCTATCATGGAATCCTCATGGTTTTGTCTCAACCAAAGGGAGATAATTGCCCTAAGTGACACTACAAAGGGAGATAATTGTCTTATGTGACACTACAAATGCAAACTGAAGCACAAATGATTTTGTCAGGACTCACAGATTGAGCACAGTGAAAGTGCACAATGAAAACATCAAGGTATTTATAAAATGATTTGATATATCATCAGCCTTTCATACTATTATTCATGAAGGTCTCATTACAACCCTCAAAATTTTTTTTTTTTATGTGAAGATAACGCCAGACTAGTCAGTTTACTACTTTGTAGTACAAGTTAGGATATCAAAGTGGTGTTGAAATGGAAAAGTACAAGAGCAACATTTTCGCAAGGTTTGTTATGGAATTGAATTCGAATTCCAGTTGGATTCCTTGCATTCACTTCCGCACAAATACACTTGGGAAAGGTATTAATCTGTCTCTTCCCTCCAGTTATGGGTTAAATAATAGGACAGATTGGGTTCTATAGCCTTGGTTGGCAACCAGTCTACCGCAGAATGAAATGGCAACCAACTGTGGGAAAATCTTCCGCCCAGTCAGTCATGTTTCTTTTGGGACATGATCGCCCAAGCATGTATCGCATATGGCACTTAACTGACTGATGGTATTACTGACATTCTCTTCAATGGTCATCTTGAAGACTGTCTCAGAAGAATGAGAAATGAAATCAACAAGAACATTTTATGTAGTGAACATTCAGCAAAATAAAATCTCAAAAGCTGGCTCTCCCATTTATTTTAACTGCTCCTCAGCAATGCTTATTATTTAAAAAAACAATGAGAATTGTAACAAAACCTAAAAATATGATAAAAGTGAATTCATAAATATTTTATGATTTTGAGAATTTACAACAAAAATAGTAAACAATATTTATTTATTAGATTGTTTATTTACAAGAATAATTTTATATTTTCAATTCTAAAAACTAATACAATTGTATCAAAAAAGCAATGCAATATTTATTATTTATCAATTTATAAATAATTATAAAAACATTTTTTTATTTATAAATTTAAAATCATTTAATAAATTATGAAAATATTTGAGCCAACTATAAGTTAATCAATAATATTTACCATTCCATAAAGTTTCCATTTAATTGGCAATTTTGCCAACCATTCCAATGAACAATCTAATAAATAAATAATTTTTATTATTTTTGTTGTCATTTCTCAAGAACAAAGAAAATAAATTCTCTTTCATATGGTTAAGTTTTATTTTTCTTCTACGTGCTGTGTCCCTTCAGGACGTAGGTGATCATGACCCTCCATATCTACCTGTCTCTTGCTTCTCTTAATGCCCTTTCACTTGTCACCCTCCAAAAAGTTGCTCTGCTATCCATTTACTCAAACTCATCAAGTATGTCATGCATTACTTTCCCCTGTCTCTCTTTCTCTCTAACCATCCTGTGAGTATCAGGTGCTCCAAGCCCTTTTTCCTCATTACATTTCCGAGAAACTTCAGCTGTCTTTTCCTGATGTTAAGTATAAGTTTGTTTTTCATTTCCATATTTTCTAAAACCTTATCATTGTTCACATGTTCAGTCCATTGTATCCTCAGCATCTTTCTGTAGATCTATATTTTGATTGCTTCAATTCTTTCCTTAATGTTTGATGAGATTGTTTAGCATTTACTGCCATATTGAAGGACAGACATAACATTCCAGTACTTCTTTTCTTTGTTTCCAACAAAATTTTCCCATCTCTTAATACACTGCTTAGCTTTTGAAATGCATCCTTAATCTCTTTTTAATAATCTACTTTTAAAACAATACACATTGGTGAGAGAATGAAGGCAGTTGATATAATAGCAGTATCATGGGAAAAACCATCTTTTTAACACTCATGTGTCCATGTTGCTGAAAATTCATACTAAAAAATAGCTAAAATAAACCTTCCTGAAGAAATGATCTCTTCAGATAACAGACTTTCTGTCAGACAATGAAAAGGAAAAGCAGGTATTTGTCTATATTTCTGAGATGAGGTAGTATTTCTTTTTTCTTTTTAATCATATCACCCCGAGCAAGGCGGTAACGCCACTGATGTGCAGGGGGCTACGTAAGAGTGAAAAGATTGGAAAAGAGAAAGCCGGAAACCACATCCTAAACAGGGAACAAGGGATGAGCTTCTACACCTGTTCAATAGACATGGGTGGAGTGTGAACCAGGCGATAGTTTAGTCTATCTACTCCAATTGAAAAAAAAAAGAATGAAAAGTGAGAAGATTGGAAAAGAGAAAGCTGAAAACCACATCCTAAACAGGGAACAAGAACAAAAATTGGGTGGAATAGTAAAAACATAAAGCCCACTAAGTGCTACAAAAAGTGAGGAAACTGTGGAGAGCCACAATCAATCATATCATATAACGATACACAAAAAACTCATTAGTGTCAGTAGTGATCCTGTGTGTGTTACCCACCTTACAGCAGACAAAGTAAATAGTTATATTGGTATATACTGTAGCAAAATAGTTTGCAGTATACTGAGATCAACTTTCATAAACACCACATTCTTCTCATCTTCTGCCATACTAAGCTTTACTGAGTAAATAATTATACCTAAATAAGGTTTTATCTCTTTCTATGGAAACAATAAACATTGTTACCAAAAGAGAAAATATGAACTAAAGAATTTTCGACACAGATTTCACTCAGAGACAAATTGTCTACTGAAATGTTTTCCTCAAATCTGATAATTAAGCATTCATTTTCTAACTAAAAATCTTACACTATTTACATTATTTGGACTATTGTCCTCATCTTTGTTGCCATTTGTATGACGTTTTGGCCATTGTATGCTTCGGTTTGAAATTCCTAGCACCTGAAGAAGGCCGAAATGTCATACAAATGGCAACGAAGATGAGGACAATAGTTCAGATAATGTAAATAGTTGGAAAGCAGGTAGTTTCGAACACAACTGAGATGGTATTTCTGCCTGGAAAACTGATTGTAAACCACTACGCTGTATTTGTATGATAAAATAGAAACACAGAAGCATGCAGAAATGTTAAGAAACTAGAAACTGTATATTTTAATTTTTTTATTATATTTTACCCCATAAATTGGAAAGTGGAAAAGAAAGTTCAGTCATAAGTTGACTTGAACTCAACCATTATAATGATGTTATAAATGTCATGGTATCAGCAGTTATTGTAATACTCCAAAAGAAGTACATACATTCATTTTGTTTTATAATCATTTCATCACAAGCAAGACAGGAACTACTACTGGTGTTATATATCGCCGTACGACGACAAAACAACAAACACGCATATATAAAAATATAAGGTTATATTTTTATTAATAACGACGAACCGTGTGGAATAGAGAACGGAAGGGTGAGAGCGCACATAGAATGGGCTGACGGGAGTGTAGTCTTGCCTGTGGTGTTTCTCTGCTTCCACTGGCCGTTCTCTGCTGGCGAATCCATGTGTCGAGGTCTTTATATAGTCTTCTAGAACCGGGACTTTCCTTCCGGTCCTGCCTCGCCCACGCAACGCCCACGTAATTCCCAGAGACACCTGTTCTGTTTGCCTCCGTAGTCATTTCCGCCGCTGTCGGAAATAAGGTCAAACGACATCCGCTCCGGCCTCGACAGGATGTATTTCACAAACACCCGCCCTGCCGCTCGCCGACCCCTCCACCGACGGGAAACACCATCGCTTGCATCACTTCCTCGGGTGGGGCCAGATTGTTATATTACACTGGTGCACGGGGGTTACAGTCAGAGAAAAAACAAGGTACAGTGGTATGTCGAAAAAAAGCTAAGAGAAGGATTGGAATCTAGGAGATAGAAGATGGCAATTAACATTGCTTTTAAACTTTTAGAGATTGTAGCTATCAGGGAAGCAAGCAAACAGAAAGGAATTCCGCAAACAGAAAGTGTGGGAAACTAAACTGTTAGAGTAGAAGAGATGGTTATATTTAACTATTTTAACAGTAAAAGGATGCCAATCCAGTAGCATGCCTAAATACATGTGGTCAGAGGACCAGGGAGAAAAGCTCGTCAATGCAGTAGCCAGGATATCATCATGATTAACTGATTCATTTTTTACAGTTTATCAACCCTTTGCATGTTAATTTAGAGTCAGAAAACAGTTTTAGATTGCAACAGAGATAATAATGGTTTAGGGATGCAAGTCTTACTAATTAACCCATAGGTGGGAGGAGAAGTGGTTAATTCAAACCTTTACCAAGAATGTTTGCATGTAAGTGAATATAATGAACCCACTAGAAATTGAAACTTGGCTCTTGGTGATTCCTGTGGGAACCAATGTTTCATTGTGATATGGTTGTAAACCCAATTTAGAAAGAAAAATAGTCAATAAGCACAAACTGTCTATAGACTTTAATACGACATTTGAAAACAATTTTTGCCTAATTAACAAACACACACACACACACACTATATATGCATGTGTGTGTGTGTGTGTGTGTGTGTGTGTGTGTGTGTGTAATTAATGTAAAGAAATTTATCACTTAGCTGGGCAGAGTTATGCTGATTTCGCAGCTGAAATCCCTGAAGAGTGAAGACACCACAATAATGGCTTCATGAAACTTTGAACTCTGCTTGGCTAAGTGACAAACCTCTTCACATTAATTCTGTTAACGCTCTATCTACACTACCTGCGGTAATTATTAGGCCACCCTAGTGTTTTAAAAAACAATGATGTATTTCATATTATTTTTTAGTATTTATTTCCAAGTGAATAATTGTAAATGAAAATAGAATGCTTCTTTTGTTAATATTGCACAATAACCTATGCATCAAATGAATTTATAAATATTTAATAATTACCTATATTGCAGTTTCATCAATGAAAGAATGAAAAAATGTTTAGGGAGATTTGGACAAGTTCATCTTTGCTTCCTTGCCTTGTAGAATTTTGCAAAGCAATAATAACTAAAGAACCATTCTATTTTAATTTGGCAATAAGTTCTAAAATTAGTATGAAATACATCATTTCTTTTATAAAACTGGGGTTGCCTAATAATTATGGGCAATAGTGTATAACTCGATATCAAGCACTTTATAACAAAAACCTGCTTGCCAAAAATGCTCTTTTACAAACAAACTACTGAAAAAAGAGCATTTTTGACACTAAACATCATCCCAATCTAATATTATATATATATATATATATATATATATATATATATTTGTGTATTTAGGCAGCAAATTCTCTTTTAGGCATGTCTGATTAAATAAATTGCAAACATTATGTCTGCTTATTTTTAACAAAATCCATTCATACTCACAAATAATTTTTCATGTATTATCATCAAATGATGTGAGAAATGTGCTGTAACTGTTGAAGTTGATTTTATTTATCATTTCCCAAGTACTTTCAAACTCTTTCTGAGATCATCATTAGGGATAGTAGTAGTAACAAAATAACCATGTTATAATTATGTTACTATGTTGGTGTAATTTCTTCACTTTAAATTTTAATTTTTTAAGTTTTATATATATTAATGTATATTTATGTAGCAACATGTTTCATTAAAAATGACCAACAAGGAAGATTTTATTAATTTTTGATTTAATTTTTGCAGTATTCTTACATATTTTTTTTTTGCTGGAGATAAGGAGTATAAAAATGTTCCATAATGTTTGACATTCCAAGTGCTTTCAACCACTTCACTGGCCATTTTTAATATCTTTATTATTATAAATATTTTCAGTTGCTATCCCTGGTTTTAATTCTTTCAAACAGTGAAATTAATACTGATAGGCCTAGATTGAGAAATCTTAATAAAGAAAGATTGTTCCACTGACAGGAATCAAATCATGAAAAATATAGAGGGTTAGAAAAGTCTATCTTATACTTACTGAACTTGATAGGTCTTGTTTTTTATTTAAAAAGTTTTGACAATGCTGAGTGATGTCAAATAATCTTATAAAGAAGGAAAATTTAAACATCGAAAATATATTTACATTTAACTGCAAAAAAATGCACAACATAAATATCCTCAATTTTTCTGACTTCATACAGACACACTCTTTTGATAACATTTACCATCACAGTTGGTTAAAACTCTGGCTGTAGCTCTGAATCTTCTGCTCAGGTGTTTTTCTTGAGTTGCTGAATTGTCTTCAATCTGTACACATCCCATAAGGTATACCCCACCTGTAAAAAATTAACCAGGAAGAGAATGTGGTCACTATAAAATTAGATAATTTCACAAAATTGGATAATTTCACAAAATTGGATGGATTCATTTACACTACAATGATGTTTATTTGGTACAAACCCTAAGAGCACCTCAAATTAGAGGGTTACAGAGTAAGAGGCACCATCCCAGCAAGGTGATAATGCCACCATGATGAAAGAGGCCACTAGAAGTGAAAGAGGAAGAAAAGACTTTAGAGGGAAGTGAAAACCTAATCCTTAACTAGAAACAAGGGATAAACCAGTACTATCGTTCAAATATTGGGGAGGAGTGTGAACCAGAGAATAGATTCAAAATAAAATTTCATGATTTTGGTTCTTTCTTCTATAGATAATTTCCTTTTCCTTTTTTTTCTTTTTTTTTTTTTTAATCATTTCACGCCGAGCAAGGCGGAAACGCCACTGATGTGCAGGGGGCTACATAAATGTAAAAAGATTAATTAGAAAAGAGTGAGAAGTACAAACTAGTTAGAAAGGAACAATAGAAAGCTGAGAAAGCAGGTGCGATGACAGATACATAGGTGGAGAGAAAGGGAAGGTTATACAGGGGTGGGGAGAGAGCTAGAGTCCAGTAGTTAGTAGATGAGTATTGACTTTGCATTTAAATTTCTGGAGGTTGTAGCCGTCAGGAAAGCAAGAATACAGCAGCGAGTTCTACAGGCGGGAAGTGCGAGAGAAGAAGCTGTAGGAGTAGAATTGTCTGCATTTGGCTAACCTGACTGTGAATGGGTGGGACCCAGTTGCCAGTCTGGTTGCATGAGTAAACACCTGTTGAGGAGGCATCAGTGACTTAAGTTCGTCTGAGCAGAAGCTATGAAAGTATTTATAGAACAGACAAAGGGAGGCCACATTTTGACGATGGGGAAGTGGCTGCAGTCGAGCCGCCAGATCAGTACCTATCACATTACAGACTCTCCTTTGGAGCCTGTCAAGAACACTGAGGAGAACAGCAGGGGCACCTGACCATAAATGGCAGCAGTACTCCATGCACAGACGGATGGTTGACTTATATATATGCAGGATGAATTCAGGTGGAAAAAACATGTTAAGACATTTTTATGTACTGAGCTTGTTTTTGGGACACGTATAAAGTTAAACCATATCAATAAATATTATAGCTAACAAGATATAGAACAATAATAAAAGATAACCAAATTTACAGGCTTATGGCCAAATCACATTGAATACGCCAGTTCTCACTCAATCACTGAAGTTAAGCAATGTTGAGCCTGGTCAGTACTTAGATGGGTGACCACTTGGGAATACCAGGTGCTGTAAGTGTTTAGTGAGGGATGTGTGTTGTGGTGCAGTGGATATTGGCTCGGAAAGAGAAATCGGTGAGCCGAGTTTGAATTCCAGTTGAATGCCCTGCATTCACTTAAGCACTGGCACCCTTGTCCCTTCCCTTCAGTTATGGGTCAAATAACAGGATAGGACTTGGGGACCCTGCCCTTTAAAAACAAATCCCAATGAATCTTGATACTCAAAAAGAAAAAAGTATTACTAGACACAAAACTTATATAAAAGACAACAATAAATTGTTGAAAGAAAAAGGTATTACCAGCAATAAAAAAATTTAGTTGGCAATAAATGACTTGCCAGGTTGATATGCCATAAAACAAAACAGCCAAGCAAGCAAGCAACCCACCAACCAACAAAATTTACAAATTTCCTCAAACTAAATACTGAAAAATATTTATCAACCTAACAAACCTAAAAGTTTAAGCAAATTGCCATGTATACTCAACCTGAACAGTTTAAATTTTAGCTTAGATAACCTTGTGAAGAATTTACTTTAAAAACATTTTCAAAGAAAGTCTATGAAAAATCAACAATCACAGAAAAGAAAGACATTTTTCTGATACTGACATTATTTGTACAATTTTTTTTGCCAGCTAACTTTTGTGATACATCTATGTGAATTTTTTAAAGAATGTATGATTAAGTCAAAGAATATTTTTTATTTATTGATGTAAGTTAAAAAATAAAACAAATACATTATGTAAAAGATAGAATTCAACATATAACCATTATAAGGTATTTTGTTATTTTCTGGCATAAGAAAAATCAGTTCCATCTTCATTTGTGTGTTATCTAAACTAAATTATAAATGGAACTTTGTGTGTGTGTGTGTGTCTGTGTCTGTGTGTGTGTGTATTTGTTACCTATAGACTCCAAAACAATTGAACCGATTTTCTTGAAAATTTACACAGTTGTACTATCAGCGTCTGTGAGTGTTCTTAGCTAGGTTTTGTGTCGAGGTACCCCCAATAAATATCGAAAATCGATAATTGATAAATTGGGTTATAGAAGGAGTGGTTCGATTTTAATCAAATTTGATACACTCATAGACAAAGACATAAGAAACGATATTCAGAAGTTTCAAGGTTGCAGTTCTTACAATAGTGCAGAAAATTTGATATCGATACCAGGAAATCAAAATTTGACTTACATCCATTCATTTTTCTTTCAGTCTACGGATTCACTTTAACTGGAAACAACTATTGCTTTTTAGTCTTTCGTGCCAACGTCCAAAGAGTCTGAGCTCCAGGACCATGGATTAGTTTTTAAGCTTTCATTACACCTGAGAAATGCTGGGCTATACTGCTAGTCAATTATATATGATTTAGATCCATGTCAGTTACAAAAGCAAGATTTTATTTATATCTTTCAACCATGAAGATACAGATATAGATAGATATGAATAAACTGAGATAGATAGATTTGTGATAATTAAAATTGCAAGGCCCTACATATACAAAAATAACAAAAAGCACTTCAGAAAAGAATTAGCCTTCTTTAGTAACAGTTAGTGGTCAAACCCTGTTGAAAATCATGAAATTCTTCGATGAGACTAGGAACATCCAATATTGAAGTTTAGTGCAATAATCCAAAATAAACCCAAATATACTTATATGCATATAAGGAATTAGCACATATACTAGACTACAAAAATCTTCTAAGCCGGCCAAGCATAGAGATGAACACAATATGTGAACCAGTAATACGGGTGCCAGAGAAAATCATTAGTATCAAAAATTGCAATATGAGTTCCCATAAAAAATGCTAGAGGAAACCCTTAATGTCAAAAATACTAGAGAAAACCATTAACATCAAAAAATTGCAATATGAACTATGGTAAAAAAGGCTTACTGAACATTAGGTTTATAAGTCCCAAAAATTCAGTTGTTTTTGTCCTTAAGGACACATGGCCTAGTGGATATAGACGTTGGTTAGTTCCTGTGACTTGACCCAAAGAGTTGTGGTGAACAAGTAACTTACAGGGTTAGAGGGAGATAACTCATTACTACCAGAAGAGGCTCTACTATGCAAGGAATGAAAATCATATACCCCAGTGTAATAAAGTGTTCAGTTCAAAATTCCTAGCAGAAGAAGGCTGGAGCATACAACGTCGTACAAATGGCAACAAAGATGAGGACAATAGTCCGAATAATGTAAATACTATCTCATCTCAGAAATATAGACAAATACTAAACTCTCTCTACTTATCAACACTTTACAATAAAAACCTGCTTGTCAAAATACATTTTATCAGTAAAATTGGAGTAGATAGACTAAACTATCGCCGGGTTCACACTCCACCCACGTCTATTGTACAGGTGTAGAGGCTCATCCCTTGTTCCCTGTTTAGGATGTGGTTTCCGGCTTTCTCTTTTCCAATCTTTTCACTTTTGTTTTTTTTCTTTTTTCTTTTTCTTTTTCATTTTTTTTCTTCTTTTTTTTCAATTGGAGTAGATAGACTAAACTATCGCCCGGTTCACACTTCACCCATGTCTATTGTACAGGTGTAGAAGCTCATCCCTTGTTCCCTGTTTAGGATGTGGTTTCCGGCTTTCTCTTTTCCAAATCT
The DNA here is from genome assembly GCA_037127315.1 of Ascarosepion bandense. Classification (NCBI taxonomy): domain Eukaryota; kingdom Metazoa; phylum Mollusca; class Cephalopoda; order Sepiida; family Sepiidae; genus Ascarosepion; species Ascarosepion bandense. Next base: position 1,945,262 of record JBBBDQ010000231.1, on the reverse strand, counting down.
TTTCACTCTCACATAGCCCCCTGCACATCAGTGGCGTTACCGCCTTGCTCGGGGTGATATGATTAAAAAAAAACAAAAAAAAAACAAAAAAAAAACAACCTTGGTGCTAAACATTATTACAATTAAACATTATATATATATACTACAGGCCAAAATTATTAGGCCACTAAAATTATTTAAAAGAAATGATTTATTTCATACTATTTTTAGTATTTATTGCCAAGTGAATAATTCTAAATGAAAATAGAATGGTTCTTTTGTTATTATTACTTTGTAAAATTTTACAAGGCAAATAGCGATTATTTACCCATCGCACCCTGTAGATCGAAACTATGTATTTCATACTAATTTTAGTATTTATTGCCAAGTGAATAATTCTAAATGAAAATAGAATGGTTCCTTTGTTATTATTACTTTGCAAAATTATCTGACCAATGAAACCACAATCAACATACTGTCTCTTAGATTTTTAATTCATTCATTTTTAATGAATCTCTGAAAAAGCTTGTTAAAATGAAACATGTCAGATTAAAGACACTTTTTTCCTACTCTTTTTTCCTACTTGTTCTTTACTTATTCTATTCATATATATATAAATATATATACTAACACCAAATTGGTTGAGTTTCAATCCCAGCCAGAAAAAAGTGGATGTGTCTAGCCACACTGATGAGCTGTGATACAGCAAAACAGGCTTGTATGTGGATGACTAATATATTATGCTCTCATTATGATTGAAACTCTCCAGAGAAGAAAATTTTAAAAACAGTTTCCAATTCTGTGATATATGCATTACTCTACAGGAATGAAGTGAGTTCTTTCGGTGACTGGCATGTGTATGCACTGCTTATATACAACACATTAAAATTTCCCTTCTCTGATTCCATATGCCTATGGCTTATGGGGTAGTGACTCTGACTGATTGAGTTTCAATCCCAGCCAGAAGCAAGTGGATGTGTTGAGCCACACTGATGAGCTTTGATACAGCGAAACAGAATTGTATTTGGATGACTAATATAAATATATGTATATCTATGTATGTATAAAATATATATCTTGTTTATTTGAGCAGCAAAAAACTTTTACAGAAGGGGAAGGAAAGCATGAAGAAAGAACTATTCATCAAGACAGAATGCAAGGTTGTTCGAAAACAAAAGAGCCCAGCATGAAAGTTACAAATTGGAGATACTAAAATCAAGCAAGTACACTAATTTAAATAACTGGAAAGGCTTTCAAGTGGAGGATATGTTGGCCTGCAAACAAATATTGAAAGATGGAAGACAACATCAATTAAAGCAAAGACTTGAGTAAAGAAAATATACTGCCAAGTATATTTTTGATAAAAAATGCATATACATAAATAATGTTACAGTGCACGAGGCAAAGAGGCTGAGAAAAGCATTGTTCTGAGAAGGACAGTTTTGGTAGTTGCTGGAGAGCGTTGGTTCTGAGAAACCCAGTTTATTGCATATTGTTGTTGCTGGTGAGAATGACTGGAGAAGGAAGCCTGTTGGAGCTATCTGGAGTAGCAGGAAATGGAAGCCTACTGGAGATAGCTGGAGTAGCAGGAACTGGAAGCCTACTGGAGATAGCTGGAGCAGCAGGAGCTGGAGACCTACTGGAGATAGCTGGAGCAGCAGGAGCTGGAGGCCTACTGAACATGGCAGGAGCAGCAGGAGCTGGAGGCCTACTGGAGATAGCTGGAGCAGCAGGAGCTGGAGGCCTACTGGACATGGCTAGAGCAGCAGGAGCTGGAGGCCTACTGGAGATAGCTGGAGCAGCAGGAGCTGGAGGCCTACTGGACATGGCTGGAGCAGCAGGAGCTGGAGGCCTACTGGAGATAGCTGGAGAAGCAGGAGCTGGAGGCCTACTGGAGATGGCTGGAGCAGCAGGAGCTGAAGGCCTACTGGGAATGGGTGGAGTAACATCTGGATGGTTAAAAAACTATTGTTCAAGAAAATACATCAACAAAAATAATATTACAGTGCACTCGACAAAAGATAACTCTGCAAGCTCATATAGAGGATGAGAAAAGTCTATCTTATACTTACTGGACAATAGCTCTTGTTTTTCATTTTAAAATTTTTGACAATGCTGAGTGATGTAATTTAAATTTAACATTTCAGTTAACATTGGTAAACATAAATGAGTATTTTATAATTTGAAATATTTTTGAGTAATTGACCCCATTTTGCTTTTTTTCATAGTTCTTCTTTTTCTATATACCATGTTCATTCAGGACATAGGCAATCATGGCTTTCCATGTCTCCTTATCACTGGTGGCTCTTAACATACTTACCCCACCCAAACCCTGCACTGCCAGCCACTTGCTCAGGCCTGTCAAGTATGTTACACACTGCTCTCTCCAGTCTCTCTTTCCCTCTCTCTAAATTGTGAGTATCAGATTCTCCAACCCCTCATTCCTCATTACATATCCCAGGAACTTTAGATGTCTTTACCTGATACTCAGTATTAATTTATTTTTCGCTTCATATTATTAGATATTAAGTTCTAATCTACCTTTTCTTTCACATTCTTATAATATATATATATATATATATATATATAATATTATATAAAGAAAGGTTGCTGTCTAAATATATAATGTGAAATATATATATCTATATGTATATATATATTAGACAAAATGTCTTTATATATACTATGTCACTGTTAGTCAAATGAAATTATAAAGGATAAAACATGTAACATGAAAAATTTTTCCACTCTATCTTTAATTTCCCTTGTATGTATATATATAGTCATCTGCAGGCAGATATCAATAAATATACATGTACACATAAGTACATGCACATGTATGAATATTTTTTGGGTGCTGATCAAAAAGTGCTCAATGTAATATTACAGAGCTATTAAGTATATCTTAATAAATACATTTATTATCCTAAGTCAAAAGCATGACTTAAAATTTCATGAGCTAAGAAACCTTTAGGTGCTTATTATGAACTGACCATTCTGTTTTATAGATATAGGATAATATTTATATTTATTAATATATATGTATATATATACTAAAAAAAAGTGAAAGAACACGTAGATTAAAAACCCACTGTTCAAGCATTTATTTTTATGAAGAATGCTGGATACAGAGAAAAGCTTGATATCATACTTTTACAAACCACTTGTAATAACAAAATTACATATATATCTAAAATTATTTATGAATGAAACTTTGTCTGTGTGTGTGTGTATGTGTGTGTGTGTCCGTTACCTATACACTCCGAAACGACTGAACCAATTTTCTTGAAAATTTACACAGTTGTACTATAAGCGTCTGCGAGTGTTCTTAGCTAGGTTTTGTGTTGAGGTACCCCTGATAAATATCAAAAATCTAAAATAAAAAAAAATCAGGCTATAGAAGGAGTGGTCCAATTTTAATCAAATTTGATACATTCATAGACAAAGACATAAGAAATGATATTCAGAAGTTTCAAGGTTGTAGTTCTTACAATAGTGCAGAAAATCGATAATATATATATATAAAAGGCAAGATGTTTGTGTGTGTGTCTGTTTGTCTGTATGTCTGTATTTTTTCAGCCCTTTTATTTTAGTTTTTGCTTTGGGTTTGGCTCTAAGTAGATATAATTGTAGTTCTTAGTCTCAGCCATGATACCATTTACTCAGAAGACTTATTTAGCCTTCAAAATTTTACGATGAAAAAAATTTATTTGATATCGATACCAGGAAATCAAAATTTGACTTACATCCATTAAAGTTTCGCTTTAACTGGAAACAACTATTGATTTTTAGTCTTTTGTGCCAACGTCCAAAGAGTCTGAGCTCCAGGACCATGGATTAGTTTTAAAGCTTCCATTACACCCGAGCAACACCGAGCTATACTGGTAATATATATATATATATATATATATAGATAGAGAGAGAAGGGGGGGGTGAGAGGATTATATGGCTTGCTTGAAATTGGATGAAATAATTGCATTCTAAACCCTAATGCCTGTGATAATCGGTCAAGCTAAACTAAGACCCAGGAATTTGAATGCTGATTTTCAAGGCAGGTGGTCACCTCAGTACATGGAATGTTGTTAGAATTTTTCAAATCATATTCCCCTCTTTGACTTTAGACTAAATAAAACTGAATATCTATCTATCTATCTATCTATCTATCTATGATGAAACTTAAAAGAAAAAAAAGCATGGAAATAAAAGTTAGAAATTCAATCCTGAAAGACAAAAGGTTTTAAATTTGAGTTTGGAAAATTGGTGTTAATTATCTCCCTTGTTTATTTCTCTCAGTTGGGCCGACATTTTCCAGTGGATACCTCGACCATTAACAATGTACTAGTTTTAAATGGGCAAAAACTTATCCAAGATTTCCCGTGTGGAAACTATCTTCTTCTCGTCTGTATCGGTCAGACGTGGCTTTAGTATAAAGACAAATCTTATGATAGAAGACAGGTAAGTGGAAGGTTGATTTACTTGCAAACACACTTTGACAGAAAGCGATCGCTTTGTTATTGAACTTGACTAACAGAACACTTAACTTGTATAATAAAATATATAATTTCTACTTATTAAACCTGAAAGTTTGACGCTTAGTCTATTTTTGGGTATCTTTATTCTTCTAAGGATGCTACAAGTTGATCATTTCACTTTCTTGGAGTTCTTTTCTGCTTTCTTTCTTTCTTTCTTCATTGTTGTCGATCAGTTCCGTTTTGAGATACGTGACGGTTCATCTGCTTATGTATGGATGCTCATAAATGGTAAAATCACTAATAGCCTAAATTACTGATCTTCGTTTCCAGTTTTCGTGTGATATGACATAAACTTCATTTTACTCATGCTGCAAAAACAGATTATTAGATCATATAAAAAAGTAACTTTTTACATACGTATTCATTTCCTTTTTTCTAGATATGTTAAAAATTATTTTTTTTACACCTGGTGTACAAGGAATATTTTCATGTCCACGAATAGGTGAGAAAAAGTATTTTTCTTGTATTCTTTTCTTTTCTTTTTTTGGAAGCAGATCTTTGAGAATGTAGCGGCCAGAAGCTTTGGTTAGGCTGTCGAAAATAAAAATATACATTTTAAATTCTGCCGCCTCCCGGCTTGAATGAATGAACGAAGTATTTTGGTTTGGTGGGTTAGTTAGGTTGGCGTCGGTGTTCGAGCCCTGGTTAAAGCAAGTGTTTATAACTAAAAGCTCATTTTTCCAGGTTGGTTATCCTTTGCTTGAACATTTGGCGCCACACAGTATTTACTACATATTTGTTTTTTTTTGTTTTTTTTTTTGTATCTTTCTAGATTTCATTTTTTTAGGTTAAAACTTTTAACAAAAAACCGATGAATTAATTTAAAAGTCAAATTATTAATCTTCGAAGTTAAAGAAACTTGATGATAGGTGTCGATTTTGTTTTTAATTCTAGATGTTTTCTATTCATACAAACGCTTCGACATAAACTTTGTCTTCAGTTTATGATTGATAATCGGTTAGTTGAGGCTACCGTAATTAATAAACTTAAAATGTTTAAGCCTTTCTTGTCGTCTGATCTCATGTCTTACTGAATTGTTATATAATTTTCCTGTCCCTTCAGGTCTTACTTAGTTCTCAGAAGATCAACTTCGATCGGCCAGATGAGTGGGAAATGGATTTGATCAAGCGTTAACTTTTTCTTGTTTTTCTCCAGCCGAATTGGCGAGCTGCTTACTTTAGAAAAATACGGATAGCCATCATGGCCACAATTACTTTCCTTAGAAAAATAACAACAAAAACAACAACAACAATAATAATAATAATAATAATAGTAATAACAATAATAGTGTTGGTGACAAACAAACAGAATAATTATTGTGGATTACAATATTTTTTTAAAGTAAAATTAAAATTATTAAAAAAATCTTCGAGTCGATCGCTTGTTATTTTAGTTTTTTTTAAAATTTTCTCTTCCAGGTTAATATATAAAGAAACATTTTAATTACAAAAATAAAATACTTCTATTAACATAAAAGAAACGTCAAACTAACTGTGCCGATATAATTTAGAACGCTCATGAGAATTTTTCATTACGACTGACCATCCGTAGAACATGCAAAGTTTATCAGCCGTAAGTCGAAGCATTGTTATTGTTTTCTTTTGACGTTTTGCTCGGCTACGTAGGTTAGGTTATTTTTGATGAAAAAATAAATTTTCCCACTTTTATCTTTAATTGTATTTATCAAAACATGCTATTTATCCAAATTAATTTTATTATGCTTAAAATATGACTTTTCTTTGTTCCTTAAATTATTTTTGTCACTGATTTTAAATCGGTTTTTACGGATGATCAATAGTGTCACGATTGAGAGAAAAAAAAATAGAAAAATCAAATTTTAGTAAGAGGGTTTTTACTTGTGCTTTCTTATTTTTTAAGAAATGATTTTTTCAAACTTTTCAGTACAGGCGAAAAATATTTCGGGTTTTGACAAAATTTCCCAAAATCGCATTTTATCTTTCTTAAGAAAGTTCCATTTGTTTTTAAACTCCAAAATTTACAAATATACGTTAGTTTATTCATGCTGCAAATATATTTTTTAAATAACGTTCTCTTTGAATTCCCTTACGCACAAATACCCTTAGGAAAAGCATTTAATCCGTCACTTCTTCCTCCAGTTATGGATTAAATAGCAGATCAGATTGGGTTCTATAACCTTGTTAGGCAATCAGTTTGTCACAGAAAAAAATAACAACCTACTGTGGAAAAATCTTCTGTCCAGTCAGCCATGTTTCTTTCAAGACATGATCACCTAAGTGTGTATCACGTATGCCACTTAACTGACTGATATCTTCAGAATGTAGGTGATCATTGCACCAACAGATTCATTTTCTTTATTATCTGTGAATTATCATGACTTGTGAAATATATTGAAGTGGTTTTGCATTGCCTTCAGTACCGTTCTGAATTCTAGTTGTTCTTTTTGTAGACTGATTACCATCTTAGGTAAGATCTACTTTTTTATTTAACCCATAAATGGAGAGAATGAAGTAAATGACTCATCTCTGTCTCAATGGCTGGAATTTTAACTTGTTTCACTGATTTCACTTTCAACGCTGATATGCATTATGTTACCTATGCATATATTGCAAGTGCAACCTATCTTACCCTTTTATATACTTTTATGGTAGGTATCTCCAAAACAAGTGGGACTTAAGGTTTAAAATGCATTTTAAAAATGAAAAAATCTTTCTTGAAGCTTTTATTTTAGTTTGAATTCCAAGCTAAGGGAGTAAATTTAATATTTTCAATGAACAAAATGCTTTGTTTTATTTCAAACCAAATTTAAATTAATTGGAATGATTTGATCTGCTTCAATTTTTTGGATTATCAGTAAAATTGCTAAAATTGTTCATAATGAAAAATCTGTTAAGACAAGTTAATTCTCTTTATTAAAAAAATCTTTAAAAAATAAAATGTGCTTTTCTGAAACTTTATTTGAGAAAAATTAACTGATTTAAAGTTTAATTAATCTGAACTGAAACAAATATTACTTGCTCTTATAAGTTTATAATATTGCAGAAAAGCATTTTTTAAACATGCAGTTAGAGGCTTTTATGAAGTGTTGTCACATCTATCAATAACTTTATGCTTGTGAGATTTATTTAAGAGGGAAATAATTTAAAGTAATGTTTTATTTTAATAAGAAACATGTCACTGAATGTATTGTCTATTGGTAGCCACTACTTTTTCCCATCTTTCTGGCAGCATTTGAATCCGCGTGGGGAAAAAAAATGACATGTCTTTTGAGGCTAACCACGAGTCAACCCATTTTTTGGCATCTTCAAAGGAATGAAAGTGCTGCTCAGCCAGGCCATGTGTCATCAAGTGGAGCAAGTGATAATTGGACGAGGCAACGTATGGTGAGTACGGCAGTTGGTAGGACTTGTAAGCTTTCACTCGTTTTGCAACATGAGGCCTAGTGTTGTCATGTTGCAAAATCACTTTGTTGTGTTTCTGCCCATATGGCGGCCATTTTTTCTTCAATGCTTAGCTCAAATGCATCAGTTGTAGTTGATAGTGATCTCTTGTGATGGTTTCAGTCAGTTTGAGCAGTTCATAATAAACTATATCCAACTGATTCCACAAAATGTAAGGCAGAAGCTTTGGACCATAGATATTCTGTTTTGCTTCTGATGTTGATGCATAGTCATGCTTACCCCATAATCGTCTATGCTTAAGGTTATTATAGTGTATCCACTTTTCATCATCTGTCATGATAAAATGCAAAAAAAGCATTTTTTTTCTGCTCACACATGACACAAGTCTTTTTGACATCTCCCAGCTTCAACTTGTAAGATGTTTTTGAAAAAAAAAACCCTGAAAAGACGATATTGGTCCATCAATTTAACAGATGTACAATCAGAAGAAGGCGTGTGGAAACTGCAAAACTTAAGTAACTTGAGGCAACACTGGAATGACGGAGAAAGCAAAACTTTTGCTATAGTGTTCACACTGGGTATCAAATGTCAAGTGTGTGTCAGGTAGTGTCTGTTAAGGATTGACTTGTATGACCACTCTAGAACACATATCACTCATACCTGTTTTAAATTAATTTTTAAAAGCAAATCATTGTAAATTTTAAGAGCTTAGCGAACTACTTGAAGAAAGTTAGTACCAAAATAAATTTATTAGTTTATATTATACAGCCAGAACACCTGTTGTCTGAAATGTTTAATACTATAAAATAATTCATTTCATATACAGTCACACTATTAAATTTGGAAGAAAATTGTCTTTGTGTGTATCCATAAACAGATTCTCATTGGAAACTAAAATAATGGCTTAAATTGGCCAGCTTAAAAAAGAACTGAAAACTTGTTTTAAACTCATGTCCAGCTGGTGGTCATATAAACTGATGCCCTCTTTTTCTCATATAATCTAAACTATAATTATTAACCATAATTTGAGAATGAGGAAATTTCACTGAAATATGTTGGAAAGTTTGCAAGTTTCCATCTGAAATTCAGAAAATGTGAATTTGAAGCAAAATGGTCATCTTCTTGGGATGTGCATTGTGGTGTAAAGGATATCAGGTCAGAATGAGAAATTGGAGAGCTGAGTTTTTTTTTTTTTTTTTTTTTAATCATTTCACCCCGAGCAAGGCAGAAACGCCACTGATGTGCAGGGGGTTACATAAATGTAGAAAGATTAATTAGAAAAGAGTGAGGAGTACAAGCTAGTTAGAAAGGAACAATAGAAAACTGAGAAAGCAGGTGCAATGACAGGTACATGGGCGGAGAGAAAGGGAAAGTTATACAGGGGAGGGGAGAGAGCTAGAGGCCAGTGGTTAGTAGGTGAGTATTAACTTTGCTTTTAAATTTCTGGAGGTCGTAGCCGTCAGGAAAGCAAGAATACGGGAGTGAGTTCCACAGGCGGGAAGTGCGAGAGAGGAAGCTGCAGGAGTAGAATTGTCGTCTGCGTTTGGCTAACCTGACTGTGAATGGGTGGGACCCAGTTGCCAGTCTGGTTGAATGGGTAAACACCTGTTGAGGAGGCATCAGTGACTTAAGCTCATCCGAGCAGAAGCCATGAAAGTATTTATAGAAGAGACAGAGGGAGGCCACATTTCGACGATGGGAAAGTGGCTGCAGACGAGTCGCCAGATCAGTACCTATCACATTACAGACTCTCCTTTGGAGCTTGTCAAGAACACTGAGGAGAACGGCAGGGGCACCTGACCATAAATGGCAGCAGTACTCCATGCACGGACGGATGGTTGACTTGTATATATGCAGGATGGATTCAGGTGGAATTCCAATCGAATTTGTTTTATTCACTAATGCACAAATAGCTTTGGGAAAGGTATTAATCCATCTCTTCTCCCTCCAGCTATGGGTTGAATAGCAGGACAGATTGAGTTTTATACTATAGCCTTGGATGGCAACCAGTCTACCACAGAAATAAATGGCAAACTACTGCGGGAAAATATTCTGCCTAGTCAGTCATGGATCGAAAGAGACATGATTGCCCAAGTATGTATCACATATGGCAATTAACTGACTGGCTTTTATATGTTGATCATGGTTCTCCACAACTACCTGTTCTTTGTAGCTCTTAGTAAGATTTGTTTATTCATCCTCCTTTCTAGTCCCTGTTATGCTATTTACACAATCTTGTTAGGTTGGTTACTCACTTACCCCCTGTTCTCTCCCACCTTAATATGTTCTCTGAGTGTCAAATTCTCCAATCTCTCTTTCCTCATTATGTGTCTTTGGAATTTCAATTGTCTCTTTCTGATTCTAGGTGTAAATATCCATTTTGTTCCCATTTTCCTTAAAACTTCTCATTACTCACATATTCAGTCTATAGTATTCCCAGCATCCTTCTGTAGAGCCATATATTTGTTGCATCAAGTGCCCATCATTCAGGGCCATATAGGAGTGCTGATATTGTATGGCAGTTCAGCACTCTTAAGATAGGTATAAATCATAGGCATATCATTGAATTTCTTCAATTGAGGAGAAATTGACATTCATGAACATTTAATGAATGTTTATGGAGACCATGTGCTGGATGCGAGCACAGATAGGCAGTTGGTTGGTAATGAATTTCAGCAGTAGTGAATGCATTGTTTTGGGGAAAAGTCACTTTCCATGCAGTCTTGCACATCTGTCATCCCGCAAAATTGCAAGCATTTTGTAAATGCATTATCAGTAGCAATGATTATATAAAAAAGTATTGTGCATTGTGCTCTCTACATCAGTTATGGTTTCTGAAGAACTATATAGAAGACACTATTTTCAGAGCACCCTCATATTAACTTGAAAATCACTTTCAGAATATTTCTACAAAGATTCTAAAAACATTTAGTTCTTGGAAGAAACTGATTTTTATTTTCTTATGATAAAATGAATTCCTATCTTTATTATAAAAACAATGACTTTTATTTTATTTTGTACCTTACCACTATTTCATTTTTCTGCAACTCATATATAAACTAGTGGTTGTTAATGTAACCAGTTTTGTTTTTTTTATAAACAACTACATCCAAACTTTATTCATTGTAATGTCTACAAATAAAGTAATGCATTAAATACTAAAAGCATATGTAGAAACTAGCTTAAGTATCTATCTGTGGAAAAACTGAAAACTGCCTATAATGGAACTCAAAAGAGCCCTTAGTATTGATGGTGAGTTTTTTATGTGCCATCTTCCTTCAAGATGTAGGCGATCAGGGCCTTCTACATCTTCTTGTCCCATAATGAATTTTGTTTTTTTCTCTTTCTCCCAAACCCTGTTCTACCATCTATTTACTCAAGGTCACTACATGCTGTTTTTTTTTTCTTTACCCTTAATCTGTCCTGTGGGTATCAAAATTTCCAAGCCTGGCTTCTTAATTACGTGCCCCAGCTGGTCTGTTTAATGAGACACATGGAAAAAAAAATTCCATGATAAAAGAATAAATTAAATCTATGGCAAGACAATACAATTACCCTCTTTACTCTCAAGTAAAAACATTTTAATAACATTTATATAAATATCTGGGAATGTTTTAACAGAGGATGGAAAGTGTGATGCTGGAATCTGAAAGCACATTGGGATAGCCAAACATTAATCTAAAAGCTAAGAAGAGTATTAAGAAACAGAAAAATTTTGTTAGAAACAAGGAAGAAGTACAGAAGTGGTAATATCCTGTATGGCAGTGAATGCTGGATAATCTCCTTAAAGATGAAGAGCCTTGAAGCAGCAGGAATGTGGTTCTACAGTAGAATGGTAAGGATACCATAGACTGAACATGTAAGCAACAATGAAGTTTAAGGGAAAATGTAAACAAGAAGGAAACTTATAATTGACATTTTTAGGGCATGTAATGAGGAAAAAGAGCTTGGAAAATCTGATACTCACAGTACAGATTTAAGGGAAGCGGTACAGAGGAAAGCAACGCATAACATACCTGGTGAACTTTAATAAATGGATGGTAGAACAAAGTTTAGGAGCTGTTGTAATATAACAATCTGGCCCCACCCGAGGAAGGCTGATGCAAGCGAGGGTGTTTCCGGTCGTTGAAAGGAACGGATGTCGTTTGACCTTATTTCCGGCAGCAGCGGAAATAACTACAGAGGCAAACAGAGCAGGTGTCTCTGAGAATTACGTGGGCGTGCGTGGGCGAGGCAAAACCGGAAGAAAAAGTCCTGGTTCTGGAAGATTATAAAAAGACCTCGGCACACGGATTCGCCAGTAGAGAAGCAACAGAGATCGGCCGGTGAAGAGAGACACAACAGATAAGACTACACTCCCGTCAACCCATTAGAAGCGCGCTCTCTCAATTCTCTGTTCCCTATTCTACACGGTCCATCGTCATTAATAAAAATATAACTTTATATTTTTATATATATATGCGTGTTTGTTGTTTGTCGATATATAACACTGTCACAGAAAGACAATTTAAGATCTACAAAGTACAGGAAATTGGGGAAAACAATGATTGTTGAAATAGATATACATTTTCTTTGTTGTTTTACAGCAAAAAATATTAAACATTATTTATTAGATTGTTTATTTATAAGAATAATTTTATATTTATAGCGTTTAAAAAATGTGAGCTCCAAAAATGTTAACCAATAATGCAATCAATATTATCAACTTATAAAGAAATAGATATTTGTTTTATAATTCGTTAATATTTTTATAAAATTATGAATAAAAAAACTTTTCATCGGTATTTATAAAATGGTAAATAATAGATATTGCATTGTAGTTGGTTTACATATTTTGATAATTTTGTATTTTAAACATTTTAAAATAAAAAGATTTTCATATATTCTTATAATCTTCCAAATAAACATTGATGAGGAAGTGGAGGTAGTACAAAATAATAATAGTGGTGTCAAGAGAAAAACCATCCTTTTGAGAAATTGGTAATGAATGTTAAAGTTTGCCAATATTTCTTTGACATAAGCGAGAAAGAAGGTTTAGAAAATTTGACACTCACAGAAGATATTGAAAGCAGAGTGTAACCTGCCTGACAAGTTTTTGCATAACAAGAATGGGAACCATAGTAAGGCAACAGATATTGCTAAAAGCTACAAAGGATGGAAAACTGTGAAGATCCACTTACCGAAGAGATATAACACTTGGACAGAAGTTTCAATTGAAGAAGTACTTTGAAAAGTAGAAAACATTCTGAGAAAAAATGTGCTTTGATTTTGTTTTTTAGTCTTGACTAATAAAATACTAAAAAAGAAATTATCATCTTATAATGGCTACTAATTGTCATTGTTACTAATAGAAATAAACCCATATGAGAAAAGAAGTAGACATCTTCCCCTTGGTATAATGCAGGATTTTAAGCATAATACAAGATTTACTGTTTTGTAGCTCTTGAGAAATTTTGACTTTTTGCTATCACTTTTAATACGTGTACTGCCATTCATTTACACATGATTATTAGGTACTTTATATGCTGCGTTCACTGTTCTACTTAATTCAATATGTTCTGTGAGTATCATTTTTTATTTCCATAATATGCACTAGAAATTTCAACTATCTCATTCAGATGCTATATGTCCTTTTTGTTTTTATTTTCTCTAACACTTTGTCATTTCTTTTGAGTTCCATCTGTGGTATTCTCAGCATCTTTCTGTAGAACCGTATTTTTGTTTCATCAGGTTTTTTCATCTGTTTGGAGATTTCCAGCACTCTCTACCGTATAAGAGGACCAATCTTGCATAACAATCTAGTACTCTTTTCTTTGGTCCGAGGCATGACGATATACTGCATCCAGCAGCAAGGCCTCTGATTGGAAAGTTGTGAGGAGCATGGAACCACCTCTTAATTGCTGTTGTTCCCAGCTTCACTCTGACCCAGAGTGGTAGCACCTGTTAGTGTCCCAGCTATGGGCAAATAGTTAACCTCCAAACTGGGGTCAAAACACAATGAAAGTATAAAAATAAACTTTTATAGTAATATATACATAAAAATAGACTTTTATAGAAAAAATAGACTTTTATAGAAAAAATTTTTTTTGAAGGAAAAATATTATCAACAATACATCTTTGAAGAAAAATTATTGCCATAACACATTTTTGAAGGAAAAAAATTATACTCAGCAAAACATTTGTGATTACAAAACTAGAAGACATCTTCAGTTTTCTAAAATAAAAAAGAATAAAAACAAAAAATTTTCATTAAAATCGGACTAAATCAACTTTCTCACTATAACTGAACATTAAAAAATACCTTAAAACCCCACCTTTTTGGCATTAAATAACCCATAGAGGTTGCTATGCCGTTAAACAAAACTCAAACTCTTTTCTTTATTTCTAATTAAATTTTCTAGTTTCTCAATACATTGCTTAGCTTAGTAAAAAATATCTGTTGTTATCCCAATGTGTCTTTGGATTTGGGTGCGGTTTCTGTCCTCTGTCAAAACGCTTATTATTTATTTAAATTTTTGTACTTGTTTAATTTTGTTATTTTCAATTCGTAATTTTCATGTTGGGCTGTTCCTTTTGCTACCAACCATACATTCTGTAATCTTGCAATTAATGTTTAGTTCTTTCTTTTCACTTTCCTTTACTATCTTTTGTTGTTTCCTATCTGTGTATGCTATCAAGACTGTGCTATCTGAATATCTAATGTTGTTGAGCTTATAGTTGAGTCTTTGAAACAAAGGTCCTAAACTTGAAAACAAATGTTTATTGTCAAAATATTTATCATTAAGTAGTTTCTATTATTTTATTACATTTTTTAATCCTTTCTAGCATGTCCAAAATTTGGCTTGTAAATCTTTTTTTTTTTGCTTTCACTGTTCATGTAATATTTATGATTACTGTTTCAGTGTTTTCTTTTTTTCTTTATTTGGAAATTCTTGCAGAAATCAAATAACTGTTTGATTTTAATGAAACACTCAGGATTTATTCACAAATGAATAGAATTATATTTTTTAAGTTTTTTCACTTAAAATATTTTGGTAAGAATATATTTTTTTATGTATTTTACCTCCACCCCAACCTGCCCACACTTAATTTCATGAAATTTTGAGAAATTACATTTTTGTCTGAAAATTTTTCTTAAGGATTAAAAGTGGAACTTCTTGCAGAATATGAATCTTCAGTTTTTTAAAAACTACGACTCATTTCTCGAAAATCTGCTTACAGTTGTAAAATCAAAAATGCAATAAAACTATGCCATTATTTAATTAGAAATGGTTTTAATTGCTTTTACAAATAAAATTTATTAAGGACACTATTGTCTGAAGAAAAATTTTCTAATGGAGAATTAATTTTTTCAAGAATTGTTTTAATTTTTTAAAAATTTAATTATTATGATTTATAATATATAAATCTTTCAAAATTCTAAATTACTTTCTTTCAGTGAGGTGATATTTTATTAAGTGAAAACTATATTTACTAATCAAAAATTGAAAAAGTTAATACAAATAATTTTACACAAAGATTTTTAAGATATTTTTTTGTATATAAAATATTATGTAACGTGCCCATTTTTGAAAGTATGGTTGACTATACATGACATTATCAGAAAAAAAGTGTAATGATTATAGGAAATTTAAAGTCAACTTACCTAAAATTAGATTATGGAGGATATTTTCTAACATTTTTAAAATTGCTTAAAAATTATATAAAAAAAGTGGTGTACCTGTCATTTCCTTGAATTATGTTTAAACAGATAAAGTCTCGACAGACCAACAACAATATGACTAACACATTTATCAGCACTTTGCATGATTGACAAGTGATAAGTACATAATCACCACTATTGTTTGTTTTAAAAATTCATTTCTCTTTAAAATTAAAGTAAATAATATTTTTTTCAAATCAGATTAATTATACTTCAAAATCAGCTAATATTTCTCAAATAAAATTTCAGAAAATATATTATATTTTTGGAAGATTCTTTAATACAAATAATTACATTGCAATGAAAGACAATTAAAAAAGGGTGTTAATCAGCTATTTTAGAAAAATTCCCTCCAAAATTGATTCCAATCAGTATAATTTCTGTTTGAAATACACCAGAGTATTTTGTTTACTGGAAATAGTAATTTGAATCCTTTAACTTTCAATTAAAGCTAAAACCTGAAGAAAGATTTTTTACTTACAAAAATTCATTTTAAACCAAGGTATCAAAAATTAGTGGAGATACCGATTTTCCTATCTCGTAATATGGTCAAGTTGAATATTTTTAGAAAGCTTTTTGAATGCTGATTAATAGTCACAAAATCAACATGATTTGTTATTTGGGGTTAAACATTGACCAATTTGGTAGAAAGTGAATAACCTTATTTTTTATTTTGTTTACATTTTTATTATACAGCAAATATATTTTTATATGAAAACGTGACATAATGAAAATGATTATTTAAAAACGTGTCATGAATTAATGTTGAGATCACATAAATTAAAAAATATACAATAAATGAAGCTTATGGTTAAATTCTTGTTCACATTTCACATGGTACACTAAATTCATGAAACAATCAAATTTTCAAGTTTTTTTATTTTGTTTTTGAATATTTAAAGAATTAAATTTTGATCTGAAATTGAAATGATTATTTTAAAAAAAGTTGTGGTGCACTGGATATCAGCTCGGAATGAGAAATTGGAGTCGAGTTCGAATTCCAGCTGAATTCATTGCATTCACTTACGTGCAAATACCCTTGGTAAAGGTATCAATCCATCTACTCCTTCCAGTTATGGGTTAAATAACTGGACAGATTGGGTTCTATAGCCTTAGTCAGCAACCAGTCTACCACAGAAAGTAATGGTAACCTACTGCGGGATAATCTTCTGCCCAGTCAGTCATGTCTCTTTCGAAACATGATCGCCCAAGTGTGTATCACGTATGGCACTTAATTGACTGACTGACTGACTGACTTAACATTTACAAAGAGATTAACAAACTTATTTTCCTGCTTGTTGGAATACATGTTTAAATAGGAAGTAAAAGTTTGGATATGCAAACCATTTACTTCCTCATTCAAATCTTTTGTGATGACAATCTTAATTGTATCTTTATTTAAGGTTACTTCAAGAAATTCTTTTTCTTAAAATATTTGAAGCTTTTTTCATTTTAATTTTCAAAAGTTTATAAGTTCTTCCAGTGTCAGTTATTGGATCAAGTAAATTCAGAATATCAGAAAAATTTAAAATTATTATATCTGGATGTAATAGATAACAAAAAGATGGAGAAATGTTCTTTGTTTGTAAAAATGTCAATTTTACCGCTTCATTATCTGGATATTTTTCAAGCACATATCCTAACCATCAATTCTTATCATAGACTGCTTTAACAGATCCTTTAATGTTTTCACTCTATATTGTTTCGTTTTATATTTTTAACTATTTCCCTTTCATCCTGAGTTGACACTGTTTTTACTTCTACCTCTTCTTAAGGTGCAGTAGTATTTAAATTTTTATAATTGTTGAGGCATTTTTAATTTATTTTATAAGATTTCTGCTTCATTTGTTCAGGAATAAAAATATTTATGCCTGAAATGTTTTTCTTGCTTAATCAAACAACTGTCTTGGTGTCATCATTCATTATAGGGTTGTTGCAGGCTGGCTTTTGCTGCTAATCTCTTAATAGTGCCACCTAAGCCATCACACGAATTGGCATGGCAAAGGACGCGTTCCAGAAGATGAGCAAAATACTAACACACAGGAAAATCTCAATAGAAACGAAGAAAAGAGTGCTAGACTGCTACGTGATGTCAGTTCTTCAATACGGCTGTGAATGCTGGACAATATCATCGAAAATGAGGACAAAACTGGAAGCGGCCGAAATGTGGTTCTACAGAAGGATGCTACGGATATCGTGGACTGAGCATACAAGCAACGACGAAGTGTTAGAAAGAATGGCAACAAAAAGGAAATTGATGCTGAGCATCAGGAAGAGACAATTGAAGTTCCTGGGACATGCAATGAGGAAGGAGAGCCTGGAGAACCTGATACTGACTGGACAGATAGAAGGAAGGAGAGACAGAGGAAGGCAGCGGATAACATATTTGCAGGGTCTGATCAGGTGGATGACGGAACGGGGGTTGCCAGGAGCAACAGGAACAAACATACTAAGAGCCACAAGGGATAGGGAGACGTGGAGATCCATGATCGCCTACGTCCTGAAGGGACAGGGCACATAGAAGAAGAAGAAGAAGCCATCACATGGTTCTTTCCCATGAGATGTAATAAAAAGTACCACTTTGCATCAATATGAAAGTCAGCCTTATGATTGCACAAACTGATAAAACTTTTATGTGAAGTGACACCATCAGAGAAATTGATCAGTTTTTTTTTATTTTAAAAATACAATTTTTTTTCTGTACTTCTATAAATTTTCTTGTACCAAATAGACAACTACTGTGTCATGCTTGATATAATCTGATATAATTATAATATTAATATGTTTCAACTCTTTGTCATTTGTGCAGTAAGAAATGGCTGTAACGTGGCATGAGAATTATTCCAGTGGAAGTCTAATTTTCAGAAAAATCTGCAATAACTACGACTTCACTATTAATATGTCCCGGAATGGGATATATATCAATACGAGGTTGTTAAGTGGTTAAGACAAATGTAATCTAGTAGAACAATCTAGTCCGTAGACGTAATCGTTGTATTCGTCGTATTCAGTGTCTTGAGTCGTAGGCGTAGTCAGTAGACCTCTGGTGATAGATCTCTAGATCTCACTCACTCACTCTATCGACATCTTTTGCCTTTGTCTGTATATATGGCTGATACCAGCCAATCATATTCCAGTGAGGGGAAAACAAGGTGTGTCCATGTTTATTATATATTCATTACATCAACTATCTATCAAAGACTTATCTTATTAGAACAAAACTTTGTGTTCTTTGGCACTGAAATCATGCTTTTTGAAGGTTTGCACAAAAAGTTTCAATAATTCATCTATTTATTGTGCTACAGTTTACAGTGGGGTTCTATCAGTTGATAGCCACTGTTTGTTGTCAAAATCATCTATTTAGTTTTTATATAGAATTTTTTATATATTAAGCAAAACCTTCCATGAAATTGCTACAATTTATGCAGTCGCCCAAGTAGCAGTTAGATGTTGCTTTATTGCATGTAACTGCAGCTATGCATTATTAATAATCTATTAAATTATATTGTTCATCATGAATCAGTGTACCAAGATAAGCCTTCAAAATAACCAGATTAATATTTTGATCGTATAATGCAAAAGAATTTTTAAAAAGTCTGTAATTTATTATCTTAACACTTCCCCAAAAATATTTTTATTGTTCAAAAATTCTTATAAAATGGCATTTTTTTTTCTGAAATGAAATTGAATTTGTTTTGCTCATATTTTGATTTTACAAGCTGAACGTTTTTTTTTTTATTGTGAAAGAATCTTACTTAAAGAATTTTTTTTTTCCTGGGGTTGTAATCACCAAAATATCCTAAAAGTAATGACATTAAATAATGTAATATTAATTTGATACTTTTTTTTATATATATGCCCAATTACAAATTCTTCAAACATTTGGATAGATTACAATTCTGATTTTGTTATCAGAATTTTAAGACTGTCTGGAGCATACGAAAGCACCAGTGACTTATCCCAAATAATCATAAAAATATTCTTGGGATTTGTTTTTTTGTTTTTTAATTTCTTTTTTTACTATCTTACACACATTTCTTTCAGGCATTTACAATATGTGAAAGAAATTCTACATCATTATACTTTGTTATTATGAGTTTAACACCTTTTATTTATTTATTTATTTTTTCATGTAACAAATATTGGAGAAGAGTAAATAATTCCCAATACTCAGACTGTTTTAAGTTATTGTTAAGTCTTCTCTCTGAAGTAATTTGTTGAGATATTGATGATGGAATTGTTATTATCATTAAACAATTATCTTTACTGGAAATTTGTATTCAAGACATTTCTTTAAAAGATAACTTATTAATGGGTTCTCCATTAAAAGTTTAGTTCAAAGCTTAAAAATGAAGGCAGTGAAAGACTTTTTGACTAAAAGAAAGACATTGGCAATATTTCTTAAATTGATATGCTTTATTTGTATTTATTTATTTTTTTAACTATTAACTTGAGGCAGATAACAATATGCTGTTTGTTTTTTTGGGAGGAGTGTGCATAAATTCTGTGCAAAAAGAGAAGCAAATTTTAATCTTGTTAGTTATCATTTTTAACTAATAAAAAGCTAAATAAATTCTTTTAAAATCAAAATTTTATGGATTTAGTTGATTTAGATTTTTTTTTTTGTCAGAATTCAGCTTTATATCTCAGTCATTATATAGCAGTGGTTGGTTAGTGTTATCGCTACTTAGTATATATGTATGAGTATAGGCTTACCATGCACACCATCACCAAGCCGACCCAATCAGGGAAGATCCAGCCTTGATCTCCCCTCCACAATCAAACATTAGCAGAGACTGTGGCCTTTCTAGTACCTTGACCACATCTTCTGTGCTTCTGATTGGATGTTCATAACAACTAATCCACCTGAACGAACTGACTTTAAATGGTCCACAGTGGGACTGGCTTATTTTTTTGGTGAACGGCAGCTTCATTGCTTAACTGAGGACATAATTTCTTGTTCTTAATCTTAATCCTCTATATTATTAGCCAAAGAAGCTTTGGTGATTTATTTCATTAATTTTGTTTGTGATTTGATAAATATACATATTATCTTATATTTTAAGCACAACTCAGAGTTTCATGCATTATACAATCATCAGGTGCATATTATAATATATATTTTTCACTCTGTTACACAGCATTGAGCTCTGTTCTATTCACACCTGGTTAATATTCATATATTGATGTGTATCTGCACATACACATATGTATTTACCTCCTTACGTGTATGTGTGTGTCTGTATATATATATATATATATATATAAAACAGGAAATAACATATTACATTGCATTTGACTACATGGTTTTATTGTCATTTCGTGCTATCCCGCGGTGTGACGTCATAAAACCACGTTGAAAACTTAAGAACTGCGTTTATTATTTTTGGTAACTATTGCCGTTGCCAAGCGGAGTTTTATGTCAACACAAAATAAAATCGTCGATGATGGTGGATTTTATAATATTTCAGTTTAAACAACCTCTCTGAAGATGGCTCATGTGAGCCGAAAACTTAGAAGAAAACCAATAAATAATTATCCAAATGTTGGAGAATTTTTGTCTTTATTTTCAACTGAAATTAAAGCAAAAATACGACATTTAGAACGGCTCATGATTAAACATAATAGACATTCATTGTCTCTTATATTTAACAGCATATGTTTAGAAAATTACTTGCTGCCTCGATATACTAAATATATATATATATATATATATATATATATATATATATATATATGGTTGGTTCTCTGTACCACTCCATTGAAGATATGACCTGCTATGCTCTATTTTTGCAAGAACTAGATCAAATTAAACAATGGATTATTGCTGCCATATCTGGTCAATGTGAACCCAGTCCTCTCTTGCCTGTCTCAATAGAGTTCAAACACCTCTATGCAGCGTTGTGGGTAACAAATTATTTTCCACTGGGCAATCCTTTCTCTACAGACAAAATTTTGCAAGCTTCTTGATACACTCAGTATTTTCATAAATGTTCTGATGAGCTACATTGCTTAGTTCCTCCAGTCCTAGCCTTTTGCAGCTAAGACCTGTCATGACACATACATGAAAATGAATCATCTTCATTATGTTTATATTCCATTAGTAAGAAAGAAGTTCAACTTAGCTAGCTTCTTCTCAAGACCTGCTGCTTTTTTATATAAACTCCCAAGAGGATGTTTTTTTTACAATCTTAACCACTTCAAATCTAATGTTAACTATTATCTCCCCTGTTGGCATATGTGATACATCCTTGGGTGATCATAGCTCTTTTGAGACATGACTGACTGGGTAAAATATTTTCCCACAGTAGAGAACCATTCCAAATCTGTCCTGCTATTTAACTTGTAGCTGGAAGAAGTGGCAGATTAATACCTTTTCCAAGGGTATTTCTGCGTAAGTGAACGTAACGAATTCAACAGGAAATTGATGGAAATACACATTCTAAAATTAATGAAATAATCCACATAGACAACCACGGATTATACAGAAATGACAGATTAATGATAGTACCAGACAACAAAAGAGAGAATGATAGAATAAGAAAAATGCTTTCCAAACTCTTTAAATGTTTAGATTTTGAAATAGTAGTCGAAACAAATAAGAAGGTGGTCCAATATTTAGATGTAGAATTTAATTTACATACTGGCAGTGTCTCTCCATATATGAAAACAAACACAACTTTAAAGTATGTTAACACAAGATCTACTCGTCCAACAAGCATAATTAAACATGTCCATAAAAGAATAAAACACAGGTTATCGAAACATTTGTCAAACAAAGCAATCTTTGATGAAAAGAAAAAAGATTATTAAAATACATTAAAAGAATCTAGCCATAAGAACATTTTAGAGTACAAACCTCAGTCATACAAACACAAAATGATGGAAATTGAAACATTTAACTCCCATTTAACTTAAAAGTAAAATCCAAAATAAGAAAAATATTTTTTAAATTAATCAATAAACACATTCCAAAATACTCAGAATTAAACAAAATTTTCAATAGGGATTCAATTGAATTAAATTATAGCTGTACTTGTAATTTAGAAAATTACATTAAAAAACAAAATGCCAGAAGCCTAAATAACAACGTACAAAATAACATCATTAACAAGGAATGTAAGTACAGGAACAAAAACAAATGCCCACTTAACAGACTTTGTAAAACAGAAGGGGTTATTTACAAAGCAGAGGTATATAACATAGATGGATAAAGAAAAACAAATTTGGGGATCTACCAAAGACAGTTTTAAAATCAGATGGAATAATCATAAATCTACATTTGAACTGGAAAACCTCAAAAAATTGTACCAAACTGGCTAGCCATATATGGCAGTTTTTTTTTTTTATATAATCATATTGCCCCAAGCAAAGCACTGTTTTGCAGGGGGTTACGTAAGAGGAAAGTTATGAGAAAGAATGACAGATTATAGGGGGTGTCAGGAAGTGGGTAAGAGAAGGATGAAAATACTGATGAGAGTGGAGTGGACGGAGAAAGGAGCTTGAGCGAGAGGATGCAGGTTAGTGAGATAGGAGATGACTATTTACTTTACATTGAAATTCTTGGAGATTGTAGCTGTTGGGGAAGCAAGTAAATGGAAAGGAATTCCACAGGTGGGAAGAGTGAGAAAAGAAGCTGCTGGAGTAGAATTTGCATTTACAATTTATTGGTTTCACAGTAAAAGGGTGAGACCTAGTTGCTAATCTGGTGGCTTGAGTAAATTTATATATAGGGGCACTAGTGAGCTAAGTTCATCAGAGCAGAAGCCGTGAAATTGGAAAATGGAAAAGACCCTGATATAACTTGGAGTATAGTTAAATGGTCAAACCATACAATGGTGGCAATGTATGCAGATTGTGCCAAGCAGAAAAGTTAGCTATTATGTTGTTCCCAGAACAAAATAAATTACTAAATGAAAAGATTGGAAATTATGTCCAGATTTGATCATACCTATAAATACATACTAGGTTTATACAAACATGAATAAAAGTGTTGTAGGATCCTTAAGTAACTTCTGCCTAATTTTGAAAATTTTCAGTTGTTTCAAAATTGTGTGTTTATAAAAAATCACTACTCATGCATCTGAAAAATAGAAATATCAGTTATTGTAAATCATCTGACGATACTGAAAGGTTAAAACCTAGATTGTGGAAATAACTCATTTCCAAATTTTTTTTTTTTTTTTGATTTAATCATATCACCCCAAGCAAGGCGGTAATGCCACTGAAGTGCAGGGGGCTACGTCAGAATGAAAAGATTGGAAAAGAGAAAGCCGGAAACCACATCCTAAACAGGGAACAAGGGATGAGCCTCTACACCTGTTCAATAGACATGGGTAGAGTGTGAACCGGCCGATAGTTTAGTCTATCTACTCCAATTGAGAAGAGGAAAAAAAAAAAATAAGAGAGTGAAAAGAATGGAGAAGAGAAAGCCGGAAACCACATCCTATGCAGAGAACAATAGACGTGGGTGGAAAGCCGGAAACAACATCCTAAACATGGATAAGGGATGAGCCACTTCACCTGTTCAATAGTCATGGGTGGAGTGTTAACCGGGCGATAGTTAAGTATCTGTTCCGAAAAAAACAAAAAAAATGTTCAGAATGGTGAGTTAACTAAGTTTTAACTTAGTTAAAGTCCAATCAAAGAAATAGAAAAAAGGACAGCAAAATAAAAAATAAAAAATAAAAAAAACTTAAAATTAAGCATAAATAAATACAAAATCATGACTTACTAAAATTTCAAAAAGTCTACGCATGCTTACGGCCAGTTGACAAAAGAAAGAAAGTTATTTTATCTATTGTCCAGCAGAGCAATGGATTTGTGGGTAAGTTGGAAATTCAACTAGCTAAAAAATTAAAAAATACGCAGGAACAAGGAATTTAACAGGACTTAAGTCCAATCAAAGAAATAGAAAAAAGGACAGCAAAATAAAAAATAAAAATATTTGAAAGTTCTACAATGTAAATGTACTGAATACTTTTTAATACAAATGTATACTGGTCTAATTTAGTTATGACCAAAATCTAATATATATATATATATATATATATATATATATATATATATATAATTTCAATACTGTGGATAACGGAAAAAATCTCCCAACTAAAGTAATTTACAATAACTTAAAAAATTTTCTGTCTGCTAATCTGACACACTTTTTCCTTCTTCTTTCTTCCTTCTCCTTCCCCTTTTTTCTTCTGCTGTCTTCTTCTTATTCCTTTACTGCTTCAATACATTCAAAAAAATAATTGTATTTTCTGTAATATTTAAAACTAGCATCATAGCCTGGTGTTGCCCATGCAACTCAGAACATTTTAGTAGTAGGAGAAGATTTTCTTTTGTTTTGCGTAAACGTGATTTGATGTTTTGTGTGACATTTTAAACAACATTGCGTGCTTTTGTTTCAAAATTACGGGGGAAAATATTTACATTTTTTGTTGACTAAATGAATTTAACATAAAAATAAAAATTATTTTGTTTTACTGAAATCAGAAATATAAAAACTATTATGCTCTCAGTTCTGAAATTTCCAAAGAATATTTAAAAATGTAGACACTTAATTTTAGAAGAAAAATTAATGCCAACAGTTGATTTTCTGCATGAAATATTTAGTGAAAAAAAAAAGCTTTATGTTTTTTTAATTTTATTTTCTGAAGTATGAAATATTTAATCTGAAAAAAAATAGACTTAAATAATTAAGTTAACCATTGGTACTTTTTTTTTTTTTACATATTTTGTTTTTGTTTGAAAAAACACTTTTTTTTAATAAAAAAACATTTTAGTCGCATTTGACACGTGTGATATGATTTCTGTGATGTAATTTAGCAACCATCTTAGATCTTAGATGTTTTACAGAGCGAATGTAAACAATCGGCTCCAGTGTGAAAGGGAAAGTTGCTGAACTCAAATAGTATGTGTCGACCTGGCTTCCCTGTAGATATGTGTCCTTAGAAAGTTTGAATGGCATAGCTTAAAAAATGTAGGTGTGCATAGGGAACAGTCACACACAGACTCACAGATTGCCTTTTATATATATAGATTGCTGATGAATCAAATTTCAGTCACTGAAATGGCCATACAATCTTGTGAAATTTGAAATATTTTTATATGTATTATGTATATTGACTGTAAATAAATAATTTTAGTTACATGGAGCCCTCTGGCTAGATCAGTTTTAATATTTAATTTTTTCTAGAATTAATATTAATAGGATCTTCTATGGGATTTTACTATGAATCTGCTTTTTTTTTTTTGGAGTTGAATATATATATATATATATATATATATATATATATATATGCACAATAGTCTTTAATATAATAGTGAGGATTATATATTTTAAATACTGGATTTTCAATGATTCTTCCACTAATGTTGAGTGTAAATTTTTTTTCCTTGGAGCAGAGTAATCATCATCATTACATTTACTTCAATTTAGCACAAATGATGTTTTCAAGTGATTGATTGGGCCTGGGACGAACACCAATGGGCATTATAACTTTTGCAAAACTCAAATGCCATAAAACTGCTTTTATCTCTAAGCAAGTGAATATTGTATCACTGGATAAAAAGGAGCTTGTCAGTTTGCTCACATGGAAAGTGATGCGTTTTCACTTGGATGAAGATATATCCCAGTTTTTGCAGTGTCACTTTTCGTAATCAAGGTTTTTTTTGAAAAAAAGGGAAAAATTAAAAGCTGTAATTTCTGAAGGAATGCTAATGGAAATGTGTCTATCAACTGCCAGAAGGAAAAGAAAGGAAAGAATAAAGAACAACTAAAATAATATTCTTCTTTTATGTGCCATATCCCTTCAGGTTGTTGGCAATCATGTTTCTCTACAATTTCTTGTACTCTGTAGGTCTTAATAAATTTTGTCTGTTATCTTTACTGAACTTTGTTTCATCATCCATTTACATTAGTTTCCTCGTTAGATTATGCATTGTTTTCCTTCATCCCTCTTGCCTCCGATCTGTCATGTTAGTATCAGGTTTTTCAAGCCCTTTTTTCTCCTCACCTGCCTCTTTCTGATATTAAGTATAAATGTCTTTTGCGTTTCGTTTTACTGTAAAACTTATTTTTCTCAAAATCTTGTACTCAGTTTTTCTGAAAAAAAAAAAGTTTTGACTTTAGACAAAGCTAACATCAAGATCAATTTAGGGTTCCAGTCATTCCGTGTCAATTCATTTTGGGTCTAACCATCACTGACATAGATTTTTTTTCAAATTTGGTACACTTATTGAGCATTATGATAGAAATTGAATAGCACCTATTTTATATCTCTAGGTCAAAGGGTTCCCAAGATATGACTGTTTGACTCTTGTCAAAAAGGTTAATTTTATATAATAGTTACAAAGTTTAAATGTTAATATCTTAGTTGTTTTTCACATACAAAGCTAAATTATATACTATTTTAAAGTACTTGGTTATATCTAAAAGCTATTTATTTTTTGTTTAAAGGTCAAGTAATATATTTAGACTTTGATCTTAACCTTTGATCTTTAATTTCTCAAAAAGCAAATTTTTAATTTTAAAACAATGACCAATTTGTCTGTCTTATGGCAAGATATGCCAAAATTGTATGGTGGCCAGAAGGCAAACAATTTGTTGACAAATTTAAAAGAAAGTTAAAGATGTTTTTGAGAAATTAAAGTTCAGAGGTTAAGCTCAAGGATAGATTATTATCTCATAATTTACCATTAAAATGGCTATATGTAACCATTTTATGGTAACAATTTCTTTTATTGCACTTTTTGCTTTCCAGTCAAGTTTGATTTTCAGAAATTTAAATGCAATGCCAATTATTATCTCCCATTTTTTTTAATTCTTGTTTTTTTATTGTTCTCTATCTTTAATAGTATTTTTTTTCATCCTTAATACTCAACAACCTCTTGTGTCTTAGTGGCTTTTTTTTGCTTTGCTTAGAATGAAATGATAAAAGAAAAATAGTAGTGCCTAGTGTACCTGTTCTGATTTGCTTAGTGCTAATTCTTCTAATTTCTTTATAGCTCTCACCCTCTGATTATGTTTTCTATTTTCTATTATTATGGAACAATTTCAACCATGTAGTTGACTTTATTGGAATAAATGAAAAGAGCAAAATTAGTTGAAAGAGCCATAACAGACTATCTATTTTCTAAAAATTTGCAATCTATTCTTTTAAGACTATGCAAATTATATGTGGCTTATCAAAATGTTTCACCTGCATTGTCTTCCAGCCTTTGCCAGGTACTTTTCAATCTGTGTAACCATCAAGGAGTTTTGAACTGAACCCTTTATTTATGGCGGTAGTTTGTTCTTGTTTTTATTTAGTAGGGCTCAGTAATTATTTCCAAAGCAACAACAAATTCTCCTAAAGTAATATTTTATTGTTCCCAGGACAATAAAATGATATTAACGATGAACCTTTATGTGTATATTCTGTTATATCTTCTAAAAGGACCCTGGTGTTTCATTAAAGGCTCTAATTAAAAGGGAAAAGTTTGTGATTATTTTACTTTGACAAGATGTTTGCTAACATCACTGAGCAGGTCCTGAATCTTTGCAATGAACGGGTATTCTTTCAGTGAGGCCTTGAGCACTTATTGAGACTGGAGCTCAATCCAGACCTTAAGTGGAACTCATACATGCAATACAAAAAATTCTTAATGATAATGGAAAAGTGGTCAGTTCTTTGTATTGTTCCAGTAAGTACCTAACTCCTCCTGCTATCCTCTCTTTGCAAGAGCTACACTACCAGCCATAATTATTAGGCCACCCAAGTTTAAAAAAAAAAAATGATGTATTTCATACTATTTTTAGTATTTATTGCCAAGTCAATTATTCTAAATGAAAATAGAATGGTTCTTTTGTTAATATTGCACAATAACGTGCGTCAAATGAACTGTTCTGGTGTCCAATTTTTGTGCTCTCTTCCCCATGCTAGTCTCTTCTTATTGGCTGGCCAAAGCAAAGGCCTTTTGGCTTCCTTGTAAAATTTGCAAAGTAATAATAAAAAAATAATCATTCTATTTTCATTTAGAATTGTCCACTTGGTAATAAATACTAAAAATAGTATGAAATACATCATTTTTGTTTAAAAACTGGTGTGGCCTAATAATTATGGCCGGTAGTGTAGATAGGATCAAAAATGGAGTACTGCTGCCATATATGGGAAGAAAATATTCAATTTTCACTTTCAACTCCTAATATCTTACGTTCTTTTGTGTGATGAATTATTTTCTATTCTTCCACCCCTTTTCAGATTTTCTGCTGGAACATCTTCATCCCACTAACTGCTGCTTCGTGGAGTAACTCCTAGGAGAATGCATCTCCAGTTACTACAATCTTAATCTGTTTAAGTCCAGGGTTAACCATTTACTCCCCATATATACCCATAAACTGTACCTCTTACTCTCTAACCTTCTACATCAAGTGGCTCTTGAGTCTTGTGGAGAGTGAACATCATTGTAAAAAGTAAACACTGTTTATGTATTTAAATTGTTCTTTTGCAAAATGGCTATATGATTCATTATTTAGAAAGGATGAAAATTTTTCATTGGCAATTTTATCTTCTTCAAATTAAAATCCTTAAAAACAAATAGGATTTTTTCAGAATTGCTTCAATTAGTATATAATTATTTTAAAAGCATTCTTATTGCACCTGTTTTTACACTTGCACAGACATGTACAAAAAATGCAAAGATCACTCATTTCTTTACATTCAGACAAATGTGATCATCTTTGTTGTTGGTATCACAACTTTGTGGCTGTTGTGTCCGCCAGCCTCTCTGGTGTTTGTTAATCTGGATAACATATGGAGAGCGTAAATACCAGTGAATACTGGACAATTTCATCAACAATAAAGAGAAGAGCTAAAGAAATGTGGTTCTGCGGAAGAAATCTGGAAATACAATCTATAAAGATTGGAAGCAATGATAAAATTTTAAAGGAAAACGAAAAGGGCTATTATACTTAGAGAAAGAAACAACGTATATGAACGGATGGTAGTAATTACTAAGAACTGCAAAGGATAGGAAGTTGTAAAGAGCCATGATCATCCACGTTCAAAAGGTATGTAATGGATAGAAGAATTTGAAGAAGGAGGGAGTTTCTGTCTGGAGAACAGGACTTTCCTCATCAGGCTAGCATTACTTTTCCCTGCTTAAGAATCAAAAGCAACTAAGTGATAATTAAATGAGGGAATTTGCTTACTAAATTGTTCATATTGTTTGTTGTTATGCATTTTTTAAAAATTGATTTAAAATAACTGACAAATAGTTTAATTAAAATGATATATTTTTGTATTTTCAGATTAACTTAAAGATCCAGAAGAAGAAGAAGCATGTTCATGCAGTCCACAGATGTCACCATTTCAAATCACTTAAGAAGTTTTACGTGTCACAAGATCTAAAATTGGACAACGGGTCCTGAACAAAAAAAAAAAAAACTTGAAAGAAAAATGGCTATAAATTTCACATAAAACCTTAAAATAACGGAAGGAATTATAGTCTTTTTTTTCCTTCCAAATAAACATTTGGAATGGAAACATCTGTTCTCGAAATTAAGCAGGAAGTTGATGCTTCGAATTCT
The DNA here is from genome assembly GCA_037127315.1 of Ascarosepion bandense. Taxonomy (NCBI): domain Eukaryota; kingdom Metazoa; phylum Mollusca; class Cephalopoda; order Sepiida; family Sepiidae; genus Ascarosepion; species Ascarosepion bandense. The sequence continues at coordinate 1,915,094 of JBBBDQ010000231.1, read as the reverse complement.
GATTGTGTCAGCAAGCAAGCGCGAAAGGAGGTCTTGAAGTGTAATTTATGTAAAGAGGAATTTTTTTTTAGTAGTCATTTGGTTCGGCACATGGAAATACACTCTCAGGAGAAACCATTCCCCTGTATTGAGAATTCACGTGCCACAGACTATTCTCGAACTTCGGCAGGAGAAAAACCCTTTCACTGTGAAATTTGTGGGGCAAAGTTTTCTGACAATTCTACCTTGAAAGTGCATGTTCGCACACACACCGGAGAAAAACCTTTCCAATGCGGTATCTGTTCTGCAAAATTCGCTGTTTCCTGTAATCTGAGAACACACATGCATATACACACTGGAGAAAAGCCTTTTCTCTGTGAAATTTGTGGGTCGACATTCTCTGCTTCTTCAAATTTAAGAACACATTTGCGAACACATTCAAAAGAAAAGCCATTCCAATGTGATATTTGTGAATCAAAATTTACAAGCAAGTCTAATTTGAAAAGACATATTCTTATCCATACTGGAGAAAAACCCTTCCAGTGTGAGTTTTGTGAGGCTAGATTTTCTGATAATTCGGACTTGAGAAAACATATGTACATTCATACTGGAGAAAAACCCTTCCAGTGTGACATTTGCGGAGCAAAATTTGCAGTTTCTTCAAATCTGAAGAGGCACATGCACATGCACACTGGAGAAAAACCATACCCTTGCGAGATTTGTGGGTCAAAATTTTCTCTCTCTTCACATTTGAAAACACACATGCGAATACACACAGGAGAAAAGCCATTCCACTGTGAAATTTGCGGGTCCAAATTCACACAAATTTCAAATCTGAAAACACACATGAACATGCATTGGCGGAAGAGTCTTCAGGTATGAGAAAATGAGTAAAATTACTGGGTGTTTTTGCTGACTTTTTTTTTTTTAGGAATATCATGGAAGACATAGTGAAGATTTTGTTTCAAAATTTTTTTCTGTGTAGGCAAAATGAAGTTGTATTTCAACAATCAGTATTTTTTTGAATAATCCATGAAAATAATACTAATAAACAATAAAAGAAAATTGTGTTAATGATTTTCCTGTTTTCAAGAAATTCAAAGATTTATTTTATATAATATTATTGTATATAATTTTTATGTATCTTATATCGTTTTTGATAATAATTCACACACACACTCACAAAAACATTTTCATAATGGGAACATGGGTTCAAATCCTGCTGGAGGGTATATTTTCTTAAGTTTTCTTGAGTGCATATTCAGGTGGACAAAAAAAACAGAGATAAAATAACACAGATTCTAATGTACTTAAATAAAGTAAATACTAAAATAACACTTGAAGAAAAAAAAAATATTAGCAGTATAGCCCGGTGTTGCTTGGGTGTAATGAAAGCTTTAAAACTAATCCATGGTCCTGGAGCTCAGACTCTTTGGATGTTGGCACGAAAGACTAAAAAGCAATAGTTGTTTCCAGTTAAAACGAAACTGTAGATTGAAAGAAAAGTGAATGGATGTAAGTCAAATTTTGATTTCCTGGTATCGATATCAAATAAGTTTGTTTTGTCGTAAACTGAATTTTGAAGGCTAAATAAGTGCTTTGAGTAAATGCTATCATGGCTGAGACTAAGAACTACAATTATACCTACTTAGAGCCAAACCTGAAGCAAAAAATAAAATTAAAGGGCTGAAAAAAATACAGACATACAGGCAAAACACACAAACATCTTGCCTTTTATATATATATATTATTGATTTTCTGAAATATTATAAGAACTGCAATCTGAAACTTCTGAATATCGTTTCTTATGTTTTGTCTATGAGTGTATCAAATTTGATTAAAATCTGACCACTCCTTCTATAACCCGATTTTTTCGATTATCGATTTTCAATATTTATCGGGCGTACCTTGACACAAAACCTAGCTAAGAACACTCGCAGATGCTTATAGTACAACTGTAAATTTTTTAGAAAATCGGTTCAGCTGTTTTGGAATCTATAGGTAGCGAACGCACACACACATACAGACAAAGTTCCATTTATAAATAAGTTTATATATATATATATATAATAGGTGCATAGCAAGGTGGTCTGAATATTTACTTTCTGTTATGAAGCCCAGGTTCCAATTTTACCATGGTCGAATTGTCAGGAAGGTGACTTGATGTTATCTGTTCAGAGAAGACAATCCCAGCGTGCAGAAACTTTGGGAAGTGCCTGAAAATCATGCGAAGGGTTGACCCAAGTCTTGTGAGTAAAATTGGGTAGTAGAAGCTCTTTGGGTGCTGTTGGTGATTGTGTGAGCACAAAGTCACAGGGCATCATGACTGAGTGTTTGATCATCCTGGCCTTGTTCAGACTGTTGTTCACTCTAGATAACATGCTCTCTTCCAGAAACTTTAACTAAGGTCTGCTCAACATAGTTGCAGTATAAACCACAGGTGGGTTCTGAGAGTGTTAAATAAACACAAATATGCCTTAGTAGGCATCTGTAATGAGGATTAGCTCAGCCATCCTAGTAGACAGGTATCTTTGGATTCGAATGGCCAGTCATACCTATATGTGTGTATTTATATATATATATATATATATATATATATATATACAATTTGCAATATATATTGTTTACATATTATATATGCGTGGTGCTTATTTAAAAGCGCTCAATATCAGTGATAGAGCAGACATATTCATATAGATAGGTGTGAGTTTGTAATCCTGGGTTTCACGTTCTTGCGATTGTCAGACAAAATCGTTTGTCTGACGATCACAAGAGCATGAAAGCCAGGGTTACAAACTCACACATATCTATATATATATATATATATATATATATATGGGTGTGTATATGTGCATATGCATAAAGATTGTTTATGTGTGAGTATTAATATTGTGTGTCTAGTCATAATAGTGACATAATAGAGCTGCTTAGTATATACATTGGTCAATATGTCGAGCATTTAATCTCCCTTGCAAAGATAAATAGTGGGAATCAAATCCACCAAAAGTTGTAGATTGAGGTGTTTACCATCCGCTGGAACTCCAGCATTCAGACTTCAGTGAAAATTGGGAAAATCGATGACCAGATATACTTGTGAAAAATCATGGTTTATGATCAATGTTGTAGCCCAAGCCAAGGAAAAAAAAAACATCATTGAAAACGTTTGAAAAACTAAGTAAATACAACAACTTCATGATATAAGTCAGTAGAATATTCTGTTGAAGGCATTTCTACATGACAATATTACCTGCTGTTATTGGGGCTGTGAGAATGGTATGAAAAGTATGTAAGTTGCAAAACATCATTTTCATGTTTTTTTTTTATCACATTTTGTATCTCTATGCAATGAGGACAATTACATTTTTTTCTATGATTGCATGGTACCTTATCTACCTTATCTGTTTTCATCTTTTGATGTAAATACTTGAAGTCTTCTTTTTGAAACTTGGAGGCAACTCTTATTATGCAAAGCAAAGAAATAAAAATTAATAATAATAATAATAAAAGCACACATGCTGAAAAATTGTGTTAAACCAAAATGCATATTTTGTGATAAATATCTAGAAACCACTGACCATATTGTATCAGGTTGCAGAGAGTTACCACCCACTGGATATAAAACTTGGCATTATAAAGTGGGCCAATAACTTCACTTAAAAATATGCAAATTTTGTGAGAAAGAAAACTGCAAAAAACTAGTATGAACAACACCCAGACTTGGTTACAGAGATAGGACCTGTAACAATCTTATTGGACTTTACAGACAAATTGAACAATGAAAATTAATTGTCCAGACATCATGATCATAAACCAAAAGAACAGAATGTAATTTCTTATTGACATCACAAATAGATACAAAAATTTTCGTTAAGGAAAACGAGAGTATTGCCCAGAGTTGCAAGTCGTCTGTTTTCTTTGAAAAACATGACATTGAATTTTAACTTTTAAACTTTAAAAATAAGGGGTTGTATCTACGCTAGAAAAATAAATTGTAAATTCTTCTTGTTTATTCAATATTAATAATAGTTGTATTATATTATTATAAACGTAGTAATAACATGGCAATACAAAAATATATTTGGAAATTTAAAAAAAATATATATTAAATATAAATAATAAAAATAATAATAAAACCTACTAATAATCTTAAATGAAGACAACATATACCGAAAAATTAATATAAAATAATGAATTAAAAGAAAACATTAATATATATATATATATATATATATATATATATATATACACACACACACACATATACACATTATTACATTCAAATAATATATAACAATTTTTAATGAAAATATATACATATAAATATAAAAAATACTAACAGAGTACCTATAATATAAAAAAAATTGGGTGGGTATAATATCTCTAACGGGAAATTTCAGATTTTTCTCAAATAAGTCAAATTTTTAAGTATAATTTTGATTTTGATTTGGTTAAATGATCATATATCTATTCTTATGTCTACATTTAAAAATCAGTTCATTTCGTTGGTTCAAGAGTTCCTTTGGATTTTTATATTTGATAATACCTATTTTTTTCCTCCAAGCATAGATTACTTGGGATTTGATCAAGTCAGGGAAGTCGTTTATGAAGATCAGAAAGAGCGTCGGGTCTAGGATAGAGCCCTGTGGTAAGATGTGGAGGTATGCCCGTTCATGACGACTTTATTATGCTGTTTGATAGGAAATATTGGTTCAAATCAAGCCAGCGTCCAGTGATACCATGACCCTATAGATTGCGCAGAAGGCCAGCATGCCAAGACCTATAAAAAGCTTTGGAGATATCCAGGGCAACAACTAGAGCTTCGCCGGATTTATCGAGGGCCTGGTATACGTACTCGGTGATGGTCGTTAGCATAGCGGCAGAAGACCTGGCTAAGCGGAAGCTGACTGAGAATGGGCAGTAAGATGTTGAACTATTTCAGCATTGATAATAGCCTTGAACATTTTTCCGAAAATTGGAAGGAGACTAATAGGGCGATAATTGGATGTGTTGATAAATATAGGAACCTCAGAAGAGGACTTCCAGCAGGCAGGAAAAGAAAGCTAAGCGGCAATAATTATAGAGGAGAGTTCAGGGACACATTTCTTCAGGATAATGCCCGGGATTCTGTCACCACCGCTCGCCTTATATGGGTCAGAGAGGGGGTTATGTGAACATCTTTTAGTTGAGCTTCACTTCTAAGAGGGAAGTCGGGTGCGGATATTCCAGACGAGTCAAATGTGGAGTCGGACGAGAATTTGCGAGCAAAGCTTTGTCCACATATGACATGAAGACCTCAATTTTTTTTATTAAGGAAGGGATGGAGGATTTGCTGTTGTTCAGCACGCGTTTGCACAGCCGCCAATAGTCTTTGGAGCCGAACTTGCGGGCAGCTATGCGCTGCTTCATTCTCTCAGAGAATTCAAGATCCTCTTACACATATTACGAGCAGAGGCAAATAGATGCCTATTATAATCATGGCTCCGAAATAGCCGGAAGTAGTGGTTCCTGTGGGCAATGGCGTCCGAAGAGGGAGGAGAGAACCAGAGTGAGGAATGAGGTTTAGGATGGAACTTCCTGATCAGTATGAAGGAATCAATGCCAGCTTTTACCCAGGAAGAGACCTTAGAGGCGAAGTCCTCAACTGGGAGATTGAATACTTTTCCCCGAGGGACGTCGCATAGGAAATCGTGAAACGCATCCCAGTCAGCTTTTTGGTAGCAGTAGGAAATTCTGTTGGTAGGAGGTTCCTGGAGGGAGTGAGTGTGGTGAGAGATATTAATAGAAACGACAGCATGATCGGAGGTACCGAGAGGGTAAGGCTGTGAGACTTGGCAAGAGTCAGGTACAGAGGTGAAGCAGAGATCTAGTAGAGAAGCGTGTCGTGAAGGGATACTGGGAAAGCACGTGGGAAAATCCCCCACTTGTGTAAGAGATTGAGAAATAGCAAAGTTCATCGATTAAATGCCAGCAGAATCAATGACTGAGTCATTTAGCCACTTGGCATGGTGGGTGTTAAGATCTCCGAACACAAATATGCTAACGAATAGATTGGAGAAAGTAGCCTTATCTATATCCTCAGAGATACTGTCTAGCAGGGAGCAGTCGGAAGAGGAGAGGGAACGGTCCAGAAAGAAAAGATAGCTCACCGATTTGAGAAGTGACAGACAGAGACACATGTATGGTTGGTCCGGGGATTCGTGAGATACTAGATAGAGGGAGGTGCTCAGTGACGTAAACGCCTCGACCATGCATATGGACAGTGGAGTCCTTTAGGAGGGTAAGGTAGTCAGGAATCGAGAAGTCAGAGGAAGGAATTGAGGGGTTACGATTAGTCTTACAGAGAGCTAGTATGTCAGGGGACTTTTCGTGGAGGTAAGATTCTAAGCTACAGAAGTCGGTAGAAATACCCCAGCTGTTCGTGAAGGAAATATTAAGAGGTTTAGGTGGTTTTATTTTGCCTGGTTTAGCTTCTTTTTCATTGAGATACGGTTGTTCATATTTATTGTTGGTGAGGAGAGACCTCGAGTAGAGGAGGCAGACGGTCATTGACTGCGACATGCGCTGGAAGGGAACTGGCGTGGGCTGCAGCAAAGTGTGACCTCAGGGTTGCCCACCGGAAGCGCTTGCAGGGACACTTATCTATGCGCGACATGGCACTGCAAGAACCCCGATGTTATGCAACTGTTTATCAGAGCAGCCGCTCTTGAAGCTGCGCAAGTGTTAGGGCTCCTAATTACCAGTCGGAAGCAGCAACCAGAAAACTGCCAATCTGGTACCCTCACAATGAAGAGACGTTACTACCGACCTCCCACATTGCAGGAAAATCGCTGAAGCACCATTACTGAGGTCTGAGGAGAGGAAGAGAGCCGGAAACCACTTTCTGAACAGGGAACAAGGGATGAGCCTCTATTCCTGTTCAGCAGACGTGGGAGGTGTGTGAATCGGGCGATAGTAGTGAATATCTACTCTAATTTAGAAATGGCTGTTAGAAATATCATCTGAAATTTATAAGAAAATCGTATATATGCATGCTGGGATTTCTTTTCAGCCAATAAAATAGACTATATCTCTGTCTCATCCACCATATTTCTGTGTTTGTCTCCAAGTCAGAATTCAGCAATCCTTCGTCTGCGCCATCTTTTGGGTTAACAACGTTCTTTGTAAAGCTTTTGCCTACTTACTGTTGCTTTGCATACTTCTGTCTTCTGTCTTGCATATATATATATATATATATATATATATATATATATAATTTACCCCGGAGTATTTCTTGAAAAATATAACATACCCAAACCTTCGATCTTTCCTCATTTCCCTCACAGATAAAAATGAAAATTTTGTGAGGAGGCTACGATATATTTCCTTTCCACCTTGATCAATTTTAATATTAACTAGGATCGAGTGTTTGGGATTTACCTATCTGATCATCCTTTTGGTTTTAATATATATATATATATATATATATATATAGTGTTTACTTCGTATTGTTTTGCCTTGTTCTTTTTCCCTTTGTTATTGTCTGTTAAAAACTCTGCCAATTCTGTTTGTTAGGCCTTTTTGTCAATTTCACTTAACCTTGGCCAATTATTCTTCTATCTATCTATCTATCTATCTATCTATCTATCTATCTATCTATCTATCTATCTATCTCAGTCTGCTCATTACTATCTATGTATCTATGGCTTTTATTTTTATTGTATTTTCCCTTCATTCTCTGTTCGTTTACGTTTTATTTATTAAAACATGTTAAAATGAAGGGTTGCTACTTATATATGTGCAAGTTTGATTGTGCATGCATTTAAAAAAAGTATATTTCCTTTCTTGGTTAGTTTCAGGTACGAATGACAAAACAATAGCGATGATTTAAGATTAGGTGAATTCGAAATGCGTAAATATTTCCTTGAACCCGTTAACACAACGATACTTTTCCTATCTGTTTTTTTTTTGATAATGATGTATTTAATCTGTAAAGTTGTAAAGGAATTTGATGGCATCGCGTTTCGTACAGTATTTCCATAATCAATAGATATTCCCGGTTTGTCGATAAGAGATCTTGATATAAAATATCAACACAGAAACTTTGAACACATCTCTTTTTGTGTGAAACAGGAATAACTACAAGCGTTAAGCATTCGCTGTACAAACAATGAACGAATCCACTGAATGGTTAATCAAACAGGGAAGGGGTTAAACAATGGTGACGATGATAAGATTAACGATTAATAATAATTTTACTATGATAAAAGCGTAAGAAATTTTCTTATAATGTAAGGAGAAGACTTCTGCCATTATAAGGTATATTTATTATTATTATCACATCGTGAGATAGACCTCATACAAATTTACACGAGATATTAGATTAGCAACTAGGTCCCACCCTTTTACAGTGAAACAGATAAGATGTAACCGTAATTTCTACTCTAACAGCTTCTTTTCTCGCGCTTCCCGCCTGTGGAATTCCCTTCCACATGCCTCCTTCCCCGTCAGCTACAATCTCCAGGAGTTTAAATGTAAGGTCAATAGACACCTTCGCTCACACTAACTTGCATCTATTTTCCCAACACTCTCACCATCTACTCAACCCTCATTCTCGGTATCCTTACCCGTCTATCACCCTCCTTCTGACATTTCCTATATCCAACCATCCTTTCTCACCACTTTTCCCCCTATGTAACCCCCTGCGCAATAGTGGCAGTGAAATGGCTTGTTCGGGGTGAAACGATTATAAAAAAAAATATATTAGCACATATAGTATTTGAAGAAGAAAATTTGGAGAGAAAATTCAGATGAAAAAAACTATTTTTTTAAATAATCATTTCACCCCAAGCAAGGCAGTTTTATTGCCGCTGGTGCGCAGGGGCTTACGTAAGAGGAGATTGATGAGAAAGAGAAACAAATTATTGCGGGTGTCAGGGAATAGGTAAGAGAAGGATGAGAGACACTGGTATGAAGAGAGTTGATGAGAGTAGAGCGGACGGGTAAAAGAACATGAGGGAAAGGATGCAAGTCATAGCGATAAGTGATGGCAATTGGCCTTACATTTAAATTCTTGGAGATGGTAGCTATCAGGGAAGCAAATATACGGAAGGGAATTCCACAGGTGGGATGTGCGAGAAAAGAAGCTGTATGAGTAGAAGTTGATGTTACATTTTATTGGTTTCACAGTAAAAGGATGGGACCTAGTTGCTAGTCTAGTAGCTCGAGTAAATTCATGCAGAGAGAGTACCAGTGAGTTAAGCTCGTCGGAGCAGAAGCCATGAAAGTATTTGTAGATGAGACATAGGGAAACCACATTACGCCGGTGAGAAAGTGATTGCAGCTGAGTTACCAAGTCGGGATCGATCACATTGCAGATTCTACGGTAGATTTTGTCAAGAACCCCGAAGTGAATAGCAGGGGCATCAGACCAAATGTGACAGCATTATTCAATACACGGGTGGATGGTAGATTTATATATGTGCAAGATGGATTCAGACGGGAATAACTTCCTGGCTCTACACAGTGAACCGACCTTTCTGACAGCAGATTTAGCTATAGACTCGATGTAATCATTCGACTTGAGGTCTGCTGAGAGAGTAAGGCCGAGAAGGCACAGTAATAAATATTATAATACTAATACAAAGGAATATTAAAAGGAAAAAATGACTGTTTGATGTAGAATTTGCTGAGTTTGAAGAAAATATTAAAACTGAACGAAATAATCATATAATTCTGCTAGTTCATCCGTTGGTTTGTAAGTTAACTAATACGCGTGTTAAATGTAACCGTAACTTAGGTCATAGGATGTGCGTTGTAGTACAGTGGATATCGGCTCGGAACGAGAAACCGGGGAGCCGAGTTCGAATTCCAGCTGAATCCATTGTATTCACTTACGCGCAAATACCCTTGGGAAAGGTATTAATCCGTCTCTTCCTTCCAGTTATGGGTTAAATAGCAGGACAGATTGGGTTCTATAGCCTTGGTCGGCAACCAGTCTACCGCAGAAAGCAATGGCAACCTACTGCGGGATAATCTTCTGCCCAGTCAGTCATGTCTCTTTCGAGACATGATCGCCCAAGCGTATATCACGTATGGCACTCAACTGACTGAACTTAGGTCATGGATCTTTCCTTTTTGATTACGATCAAATGAAAAAAATATATCAGAGACGTTTGGTTTTAGTGAGACAAAGAAAGCGTACATAATATTAAAAGAAGATGAAGAAGAGAGAAAGAAAGCATAACAGAATTGATAACGTTCTCAGGTGTTTGAAGTCTGCTTCAGTGAAATGGAAATAAGAAAAAATAAACGGAGGAAAATAAAGCGATAAGTTCAAGAGAGGAAACTGCTAGCATTTGAATTTACGGCTACATCTAGCCAGATCAAGTGTAAATTGAAATCTCGTTGCCAATCTAGTATTACTCTTAAATTCAAAAACACTAGGTACCATAGCGAAGAGCTCACCATAACAATTTAAAAGTAAAGTATTTATAGAAAAGACATCGGAAGACAACCTTACGGCGGTAGGAGATTGACTGAAGCCGAGCCGCCAGATCAGGACAAATAATATTGCTGATTCTTCTTTGGGATCTTATTAAAGAGCTCAAGCTAAAAAGCATGGGCTCCGTACCATATGTGGTAGCAATATTCTAAGCATGGACGAATGATAGATTTATAGATGTCTAGACTAGCAGTATAGTCCGGCGTTGCTCGGGTGTAATGAAAGCTTTAAAACTAATCCATGGTCCTGGAGCTCAGACTCTTTGGACGTTGGCACGAAAGACTAAAAAGCAATAGTTGTTTCCAGTTAAAGCGAATCCGTAGACTGAAAGAAAAATGAATGGATGTAAGTCAAATTTGGATTTCCTGGTATCGATATCAAATTTTCTGCACTATTGTAAGAACTGCAACCTTGAAACTTCTGAACATTGTTCCTTATGTCTTTGTCTATGAGTGTATCAAATTTGATTAAAATCGGACCACTCCTTCTATAACCCGATTTTTTCGATTATCGATTTTCGATCGGGGGTACCTCGACACAAAACCAAGCTAAAAACACTCGCAAACGCTTATAGTACAACTGTGTAAATTTTCAAGAAAATCGGTTCAGCCGTTTCGGCGTCTGTAGGTAACGGGGACACACACACACACACACACAGACGCACACAAAGACACAGAGAGAGAGACAAAGTTCCATTTATAAATAAGTTTAGATTCTGGAGAGAAAAATGTCCAGTCTGATACAATGGACCTATTTTGTTAGCAGCTGACGTAGCAGCTGACCTTTCCACTTTATGTCAGGCGATAATGTTAACCCGATAATGTGTCACTTTTCTGGGGGATTAGCATCACGACAGGCGTAAATTATTGTGTTGTAGATACCAAGTTGAGGGCTGATGCCATCAGAAAGGTCATTAATGAAAATTAAAAACAGATTAGGATCAAGCATGGAGCCCCAGAGGACACCTGCGTTAGTACAAAATGATCTAGACAAGTGGCCGTTGAGGATAAATTTTTTTTCCACGATTTGATAGGAAAGATATGACCACTTAAAAAAATTGTGCGGAGAAACCTAACGTTTAAGCTTGTGAAGACCTCTATACCAGAGCCTGTTAAAGGCTTTCGAGATATCCACTGCCGTTTTTATCGAGAGCGTATAATTTCTACGCAATTATTGCCAGTAAATCAGCTATTGACCTTAAGAAACAAAAGCCGAATTACTTGTCTAAGAGAAGTCCGCGCGATGAGAGATGCTGTACTAGTTCTGCATTGATTAGAGTCTGTAAGAGTTTCCAAAAAAGTGGAAGAATGCTAATAGGTCGATTGTGGGAAGGGTCGGACGGCTAACCAGAGTTCTTAAAAACTGAAACAACAGATAATGATTTTTAGCAGGTAGAAGGCTTCCTCTAATTTATTATACATTTTAGAGAGAACAGGGGCATACTTGTTAATGATTATTTCAGGGATATCATCGAATCCACTTGCTTTTGGGGATATAAGTTAGGGATGATAGCAGAAATCATGGAATATACCGGGCACTTGACAAGAATGGCGAAGCCCGAAGCGTTGCCTTGGATATCTCAAAAGCGTTCGACAGGGTCTGGCATGAAGGCCTCTTGTGTAAACTGCGGAGCTATGGGATAACTGGACATCTGTTTGACCTCATCCAGTCATTCCTCTCTAACCGCACATTCAAGGTGGTATTAAATGGGCATGCCTTCCAAAATTACCATACGAACGCGGGCGTCCCTCAAGGTTCTATCCTAGGTCCCACGCACTTTCTGATCTACATTAATGACCTCCCCGACGCCATTAGATCCCAAGTTGGCATGTATGCCGATGACACAACAATCTACTCTCGCATCGATCAAAACCCAGGTGGGGACGACAGAGTGAACCTCGCTGCCGTAGGTCACTTAATAGAATTTCATTGATAGGAGGGAAGTTAGGCAGGGATGTTTCGAATGAGTCAAGTGTAGAGTGAGAAGAATTTACGGGCAAAGGATTCAGCTTTATAAGCAGAGGATGAAAGCGCCCCAAATTGATTGAAGAGAGAAGAGATAGCGACCATACACTTGTTTAATGATCTGTTATAGACCCACAAGTAATCATGATAACTGAAGTTGTAAGGGGCTATGCAGGTGCCTCATTCTCTCGGCAAACATGGACCTTGCGATTTCGAGTACTTGCGAGCAGTTACCAATGGGTGCCTGTGTGCTATACCAGCCGAGCATACTAGTGTGAACCATGGAGAAGATTGAAGTTTCACCTGATATTTCCGAGAAGGTATGAAAGCGTCAATGCTGGCTTTGATCTCAGTGACATAATTTTCAGTTGAGAAATTAAAGATTTCAGTTGAGTGGTGGTCACGGATAAAATCACTGAGTCCCCATCAGTATGCGCGTAACAGAATGGAATTGTGGATAGTTGGTTCTTGTTTAATAGATAATTGCAATGATATATCAATAGCTACCACAGAGGGGTCAGAATTACCAAGAGAGCAGTGTTGCGAAGCCCAGCTAGAGCGAGGAGAGAAGGTAAGAAACAAATTAAGTAGGGAAGCGCTTTGCTCGGTTTTGCTAGGGAAATTAGAAGGGAAGTCAACATTTTGAGTAAGGGATTGGGCAATGAAAAGTATTAACCTCTGAACACCAGCAACTTCAGTACCTTTAGAATGTTTAAACAACGTGTCGTGGCGAGCATTAAAGTAACAAGTAACTTCAGACAAAGATGTTCGCAGGTGGAGGAATAGAAAGTGCCTTTTTTATAATGTCAGCTATTATGTCTAATATACTGCAGTCCTAGTAAGGCGAGAAGCGATAAAGGAGAAGGCGATAGCTCACAGAATTTAGTGACTAAAGGCGGAAGCTCATTAAGGAGTGATCTGCGGCCTTGAGAGACAATGTCCTGGCCATCGGATGTAAACACCAAATCTATGCATTGGATTGCTGCGATCTTTTCGGAAGAGGGAAAGAATCAATTCGTATTAATGGAAGAAAAAAAAATATATATAGTCGTCCGCTAACAGATCTGTTTCGCTGTATCACAGCTCATCAGTACGGTTAGACTCCGATTACTTCTAGCCCAGAATTGAAACCCGTCCGAACTGGCGTCAGTCGGCGATTCTACCTCTGGGCTATGGGCGCTCGGTAGAAGAAGGCAGACTTTTTAGCGTGTATATTATCATTATACATGCCCAGTAGCCAGAGTGCTCTAATTCATTACTGAATGAGCGATTCGTACAAGCCAGAGTAGCTACTGTCTTTCAAAGTCTACCATTCTTCCAGAGTTCTCAATTAGGGTGTGAGAGCGGAAATAGTCGTCCGCTGACAGATCTGTTTCGCTGTATCACAGCTCATCAGTACGGTTAGACTCCTATTGCTTCTAACCCAGAATTGAAACCCGTCCGAACTGGCGTCACTCGGCGATTCTACCTCTGGGCTATGTGCGCTTGGTAGAAGAGGGCAGACTTTTTAGCGTGTATATTATCATTATACATGCCCAATAGCCAGAGTGCTCTAATTCATTACTGAATGAGCGATAGAAGTAGTATAAACTAATGGGTTGACAAGTTTCTATGTTTACAAGAAATATAACAAATTATCAAATTCCCAAAATTAAACTTACTCAATAAACATAGCGAAACAACTTCCATTTGTCATCATCGTCTCGAAAACATACCCGAAAATATAGTTAATTTTTCCTCATATAATATAACTAGACATCTATAGTCTATCCCCAAGCATATATTGTCTGATTCTCCCATCTTCTGCTAATTTAATTTGTTACGGCTTAATGGATAGATCACCCACTAAGTGGACTACATATGTTTGACGTGCAATCTATTTTTCGTCTCTTGTTCACTACTTTAAGTTGTATAATAACATAAAGAAAATCCAGTAAGCTTTTCACGTTGACACACGATAACTTTTTAGACATGCAAAACTGCAACATATGTATTTATCAATTCATTTCGTCACTGGCATGGAAAATGTCTGGGTTTTAATCCTTTTAGGTCTATCATCCTTTACTCTTACAATCAAATTTCTCCTATATATCATGACCTGATTTTCTATTGGTTAACCGAGATAAACCTAAAAAAAATCCCTCCACCTTAATTGTCTGGATTTGGTAAAAAATAGTGTTGTTTTTTTAAAGCTTCTATATATAATAATTACTAACAGTAAAAAAAAATATTTCACAGCCTGACGAGCTGCTAATAAGATAGTACCGAAACACAACGATTCATGTGTTCCAGTAAACTATGTTTTTATTATAAACTTATAATAAAACACACACACACACACACACACACACACACACACACACACACACACACACACACATATATATATATATATATATATATACATATATATATAAGAAAAATTAAGGCAGACACGCTATTTATGTAAAATTCTTTGTAAAGTAAAGACAGAAGCTGACGATGGTTCGCCTGAAATAGGCCATACTTCCGATTTACCATGAAATAACGTGTCTGCCTTAATTTTTCTTATATTTGCTTTATATATATTTATATAAATATATATTTAGAGCTCACTTAGAGAGTTATCCTACCACTGTATGTACAGGATACTCCTTTGGATTCTTCTATACCCACACTGCATGCTGATATATATATATATATATATATATATATATATATATATATATATATTGGATGTACGATATACATTTGACAGAGTATAATGTGTTCATTTTTTCAGATTGGTTTTGAATATTTGTAAACAGTGACCAGCATATGAAACCCAGTCACTACAGATTTACAGTTGTCAAACTTAACTGATGTGGTCGAGGGAAAACCATCTGAATATTGAAAAATAGTAACCATGATAATTTGTGTCGGACATCAAAATACTGCAAATACGACAGCTGCCCATTGCTCTCTGAATACCGTCAAAACAAAGAGACGTGAAATGGAGAATTGTAATGGAGACTACTAGGCTGTGGCTTGGAAGTAAGATTTTCTGATTACCTCCGTACATCAGAATTGATCCAACAATTGTAGGCGAAACAGATGGAAGAGCCTGATAGGGGAATGTGGGTCTCGGCGCGGGAAATGGGTGTTGCAATCTGGACATGATGCAAAGGAGGCAGAAAATGATACCAAGACATGGAATGGAGTACAGGGAACTACACAAGGAAATAAGAAGAAAATTCAAACAGGCTAAAGAGGAATGGCTTACTGACAAATGTGCAGAAGTAGAGAGATTGAGCAGAAATAATAAAGCAGACATGCATAAAGAAATAAAAGAACTGACAGGACAAAAAACCTGCTCTTCAACAGGATGTATAAAATCCAAGAATGGAACAATCATATTGGAGAAAGAGGAAATACTGCAACGATGGGAAGAATATATAAAAGATCTTTTCACAGAACCATAAGTTTAATGAGCCATGTAACAAAACTGATCGTCCGAATCCTGATGAATAGAGCGAGAAGCAGAATCAAGCCAGAGATAGGACAAGAACAGTGCGGTTTCCTTAAAGACACTGGAACAAGGCATGCCATATTTATGATTAGGATTCTCTCTGAAAGGACAGTACAAATGAAGAAGGACTTATACCTGTGCTTTATTGATTATGCGAAGGCGTTTAACAAAATACGCCACAAAGAATTGAAAGAGATGCTCGGCAGCCTTGACATATTTGGGAAAGACTTAAGAGTAATCAAGAATCTTTACTGGCAGCAAACCGCTTGTATACGGACAGGTAATGAATTCAGCAGATATACAAAGAAAGAAAGGGGCGTAAGACAAAGATGTGTCTTTTCACCGGACCTGTTCAACTTGTACAGCGAGAATATTTTGAGGACCCTAGAAGTTATGCCTGGATTTGTCATCGGAGGCCAGAATTTAAACAACCTAAGGTACGCAGATGATACAGTACTGATAGCAGACACAGAATGGAAACTACAAGACCTTCTACAGATGTTGCTGAAGAGAGTGGTAAGAAAGAACTACAATTAAACTGCGCGAAAACCGAATGCATGGTCATCAGTAAAAAGGGAAGCCCAATATACCAAATACAGGTTGGGGATACCAGAATCAAGCAGGTACAAAAATTTAAATACCTGGGAAATGTTATAACAGAAGACAGAAAGATATGGAGGCGAATTTGCATGGCGAAGGAAGAATTCCAGAAGTCTAGTAAAGTATTAAGAAACAGGACAATTTTGCTCGAAAGAAGGAAGAAAGTTCTGGATATAGATTGTCAGTACTTCAATATGGCAGTGAATGCTGGACAATAAAAAGGAATGAAGATGAAGGAAAAACTGGAAGCAACTGAAATGTTGTTCTACAGAAGGATGTTGCGAATACCATGGATCGAGCAGGTGATCAATGATGAGGTCCTAGAAATGATGGAAACAAAAAGGAAGCTAATGCTGAGCATGAGGAAGAGACAGTTGAAGTTTCTGGGACATGCAATGAGAAAGGAGGGTTTGGAGAACGTGATACTAACAGGCAAGATACAGGGAAGGAGAGACAGGATAACATATTTGAAGAACCTAATCATGTGAATTATGGAACGAAGATTGCGTGGTGTAACAGGAGAAGGTGTGCTAAGAGCCTACAGGGATAGGGATACGTGGAAAGCCATGATCGCCTACGTCCTGAAGGGACAGGGCACATAGAGGAAGAAGAAGAAGAAGAAGAAGGAGGAGAAGAAGAAGAAGAAGAAGAAGAAGAAGAAGAAGAAGAAGAAGAAGAAGAATTTCAATCATGAAGATACTCTTGAGTGACAACATCCGCTACCAGTCAAAGAAGTGGTTTAAATGTCAACTGTCCAAAATGGCAAATAAACTCCTGTTGAACCAGGAACGATCTGGTTTTTCTCTGATGGAAAAATGGCTCGTCTGCAATCTATATGATGTTCCTTGTATCATGAAGTTTCCCCAAACTGTAAACTGATATCATGCTACATCTTTCAACAAGTTCACAGGATCAATTCGGATGGTTATGTAGAGTCGCTGAACATCCCTTGGTTGGACAGGGAGGCTACTAGAAGACCATACGTGTGGTAGCAAGATTCAGCTTCCTACCACAACTCCAGAGAGAAGCAGAAGTAGTTGTCAGATAATTTTTACACCAACAGCAACGTCTACACAACAAGCATCTACGCAGATGACACCACAATATACTCCCGTACCAATAAGAAACATGCCGTGGCGGATAGACATAATCTCGCTACTGACCTTGAACGGGATCTAAGAAGGTTGGGTCATCATGTCGATCCAGGATGTGTTTTCCGCCTGAAACCATCCTGCATATATACAAGTCAACCATCCGTCCGTGCATGGAGTACTGCTGCCATTTATGGTCAGGCGCCCCTGCCGTTCACCTCAGTGTTCTCGACAGGCTCCAAAGGAGAGTCTGTAATGTGATAGGTACTGACTTGGCGGCTCGACTACAGCCACTTCCGCACCGACGAAATGTGGCCTCCCTTTGTCTGTTCTATAAATACTTTCATGGCTTCTTAAGTCACTGGTGCCTCTGCAGCAGGTGTTTACTCGTGCAACCAGACTGGCAACTGGGTCCCACCCATTCACAGTTAGGTTAGTCAAATGCAGATGACAATTCTACTCCTGCAGCTTCTTCTCTCGCACTTTCCGCCTGTGGAACTCGCTCCCATATTCTTGCTTTCCTGATGGCTACAACCTCCAAGAATTTAAATGTAATGTCAATACTCATCTATTAACCACTGGACTCTAGCTCTCTCCCCACCCCGTATATCCTTCTATTTCTCTCCACCTATGTACCTCTCATCACACCTGCATTCTCATCTTTCTATAGCTCCTTTCTAACTGGTTTGTACTCCTCACTCTCTTCTAATTAATCTCTTTTACAGTTATGTAGCCCTCCGCACATCAGTTTCATTTCCGTCTTGCTCGGAGTGAAATGATTTAAAAAAGACTCCCCTGGTTATAATCACATGGTTTATGTATGGGGCACGATTGAGAAAGACACAGACTACACTGCCTGTAACACCAAAGAATAACTGATCGACAACATTAAGGACGCATTTGAAGCTTTGCCTAGAGACACTGTGATGTCGCATGTGCCAGATTCAGGAATATGTCGAAGCTGTGATAGATACTGAGTGTGTCTTTTTTGAGTGAATTGTTTTTTGATTTTGTTTTGCAGTAGATATCGGCTTGGAACGAGAAATCGGAGAACCAAGTTTTAATTCCAGTTGAATTCCTTGCATTCACTTACGAGCAAATGCTCTTGGGAAAGGTATTAATCTGTCTCTTCCTTCCACCTATGGGTTAAATAACATGTTGGCTGATGTTGTGGGATATCCCCTTTTTTATGATAATAGACTCGACTTGAGTATGCATATACTCCTGCCATAATAGATACGTCAGTTATCGGGCTGATCCGTAAGTTATCGAGAGATACCGAAGTTAAACAGAGAATACCGCGTCAGTAGTCATAGTAGCTCTCAGCCAGAATAATATTCAGGGATATACTATTTCCAGCGCGGCTTCACTTCAAAGACTTGTATATATATATATATATATATATATATATATATATATATATATATATATATATATATATTTCTTACTAATCGTATTCCTGGATTATTAACCTACGTTCCAGTTTGTATCTTTACGTTTCATATAACCTATTTTTCTATCTCAAATATCTGTTTTGTTGTTCATTATTTTGTGCGGTTCCTCAACCGGAATCCACAACAATAGGCAATCGGTC
This sequence comes from Ascarosepion bandense, assembly GCA_037127315.1. Lineage (NCBI taxonomy): Eukaryota > Metazoa > Mollusca > Cephalopoda > Sepiida > Sepiidae > Ascarosepion > Ascarosepion bandense. The sequence continues at coordinate 1,895,898 of JBBBDQ010000231.1, read as the reverse complement.
TACTGCAGAAAGTAATGGTAACTTCTGAGAGGAAATCTTCTGCTCGGTCAGTCATGTCTCTTTCGAGACATGATCGCTAAAGCGTGTATCACGTATGGCACCTGACTGAACCTGTTCACCACTTTTTTTATTTTCCCATTATGTTGATTTTTAGCTTGACTTTTGTTTTCTGTTAAAAAAATGTCAAATTTAGTCTTTGTATATTTTTTTATATATACGACGGAAAATAAATCTCATACGGAAACTAGCAAACTCACAAAAATAAAAATAATTTGGCAAAAAAGGTAAAATTGGCCAAGAATAGGTGGGATAGATTATCAAAAATTGTTATTACAACAGCATATAATGTAATAGAAAAAGTAAGATTGGTTTGAGTTTATCATATTTTATCGACAGCATTCGATATCAAAGGTATTTATTTTCCTCGACCCTTTCCATAATTGGCTAACATGTTCTTTGCCAGGACATCATAAAGTTTTGAAATCAGAGTTGAACTTCTATTAGACTAGTGGCCAACAAAGGATAAATATCCTAGTTTGCTTTAATGTTTAACACGTAGTTGGTGGCGAGAAAAGATGAATTAATCCGGTGTATTTGTGAATGTAACAAACTCGCATGGAAATCAAACCCGATTTCTCCTTCCGATCCGCTAACCATTGCACTACTGTAGTAATTATTGTATCAATACAACAGTCCTAGCGAAACCAGCCACTCCCAACCTAGTTTGCCAACTCCAGCAGCAGCAGCCACCAGCTGAAGTTCACTGGAACACGCAATGAGGAAGAAGGGCTTAGAGAATCTGACACTAACAGGACAGACAGAGGAAAAAAGAGACCGGGGAAAGCAATGGATAACATATTTGAATGACCTAATCAGGTGGATGACGTCACGAGGATTGCATGGTGTAACAGGAGAAGGCGTGCTCAGAGCCACCAAGGATAGGGAAACGTGGAAAGCCATGATTGCCCACGTCCTGAAAGGACAGGGCACATAGAAGAAGAAGAAAGCAAAAGCCAACACAAAAAGTAAGCACAAGTCAACATGATGGCAAATGAAAACAAAAAAAGAGAACGAAAAGTTTGTTCTGAATTAGCAAATATGTATAAAGGTGAAAAGGTGGAGACGGAATCGTTAATATATAAGAAAACGATACACTAGCTCTAAAAATAAATAAATAAATAAATAAATAAATTAAATTAAATAAAAAGAACCGGAAACAATGCATTCAACTTCAGGCATAAATTAAGAGGATATATGAGAAAAGAAAATACATTTTCTGAACCAACAAATACTTTCAAAACAAACAGGTAAAAAATTCCATACAGAAACAGGGAAATAAACGGATCTGACACAAATAAAAACAAACTCTATCAAATAAAGAAGCGAAAGAGCTCTGGAATAAGGTACGGGGTGGGGGAATAAAAGAAATTCTAAGAGGAACCCGGAACAGATTAAGAACAACAATCAGAATTATAGACAGATAAACAGGAAGGGAACTATATAGAAGGAAATACGATAAGCTCTCAAAAAAATCCGAAAACGAAAAAAAAAAAAAACAAACAAGCAAAAAACAAACAAACAAACAAACAAAAAAAACAAAAAACAAAGAAACAAAGGAAATCCCAAAGTATAACTAAGCTACCTAAGTAGGTTCTGGTTAAATGCTTTTCCATTTATGTACGAACCATTAGCAGACTGGCTAACCGAAAGCATTACTGATGACACTGCCAGCTCCTACATTAACAACCAATCACGTTTATCCACTACAAACAAGACTCTAATAATGATTTTAAGTGAAAGAGCGTATGAATACATTGAAGACTAATAATGTTATACTTGAAGAGAAAAAGGACGCTAAAAAGGTTCTTACGACTGCAGAGATCCGTTGTTGATCAACAAGATGTTGCTAACACATCACTCAATAAATCCCGGGCTTAACTAATAAAACAACAACTTTTAAGCAAAATTCGACTTTATTTATCAACATAGTCTTCTTCCAGGGTGATACACTGATTCCAACGATTCTCTAACGATGCCTTTTTTGCACAACGATTTGTCATTGGCCTCAAAATACGCCTCCGTTTCCGATATCACTTTTTCAATGGAGCCATATCTCTTTCTCTGGAGCATTTTTTTTTTAGGTCTACAAACAACCAGTAGTCGCTAGGGACTAGATCTGGAGAATAGGGTGGATGCGGAAGCAATTCGAAGTGCAATTCATTTATTTTTGCCATCGTTACGATCGACTTGTGACACGGTGCGTTGTCTTGCTAAAGATCACTTTTTTCTTCTTCATTTGTGGCCCTTTTTGGTGATTTCTTCCTTCAAACCCATCAATAATACCATATAATATTCGTTGTTGATGGTTCTTCTTTTTTCAAGATAATTGATGAACAATATAACTTGTGTATCCCAAAAAAAACTTGCCTGCTGATGTTTGCGTCTTTGGTCGCTTTGGATGGCTTTTACCTGCTACTGTCCACTCAGCTGACTGCCAATTTGAGTCCGGAGTGAAGTGGTGGATCCATGTTTTATCCATTGTCACATATTTACGCAAAAACTCCTTCTTGTTTTGTTGAAACTGTTGCAAACAACGCTCTGAATCGTAGGCACGTTGTTTTGATCGACTGTGAGCAAACGCGGTACCCACTTTGAATACTGCTTTCTCATTAACAAATGTTCATGCAAAATAGTAAATACACTGCCTTCTGATATGTTCAACTCCTCTGCTATCTCACGCAACTTCAATTTACGGTCGGCCATAACGAGTTTGGTGATTTTTTGTTGTTTTCCGGGACAACTGCCGATTTTCGGCGCTTGAGCGTTCGGCATCATTGGCGTCTATACGGCCGAGTTTAGTCAGCATACCACTTCTTGACCGTTCCTTTCGACGGAGCAGAGTCCGAACAACACTTATCAAGTTATTGCTTTGCTTGAACAGTATTTTCTCCATCAGAATGCAATGCTTTATCAACACATGAAATTCACATTTTTCCATTGTTTTGAAAATTTCTAACAGTAGCTTCACTTAAATAACTGTAATTTGTAAACAAATGATATGATTATGCGCAAATTTGGTCACGTGCCATTTGAAAATTCTTCTTGAAGACGTAGGCGATCATGGCCTTCCACGTCTTCCTATCTCTGGTAGCTCTCAGCGCGCTTTCTCCTACCCAAGACCCGCTCTGCCACTCACCTGCTCAGGCTGTTCAAATATGTTATCTGCTTTTTTCGTCTGTGTCTCTTTTCTTCTAACTGACCTGTAAGTAGCAGATTTCCCAAGCCTCTCTTACTCATAACATGTCACAGGAACTTCAGATGTCTTTTCCTCATGCTCAGTATTAATTTCCTTTTCGTTTTCATCCTTTCTAAAACCTCATCATTGTTCATGCCCTCGATCGATGATATCCGAAGCATCCTTCTGTAAAACCACATTTCAGTTGCTTCCAGTTTTTCCTTCATCTTTGATGCTATTGTTCAGCATTCATTGCCATATTGAAGAATAGAAATCACATAGTAATCCAGTACTTTCGTCTTTGTATTTAGCGAATTTTTCCTGTCTATTAATACTCTGCTCAGCCTCTGGAATACGTCCTCCGTCATGCCAATTGGTCTTCGGATCTCTCTGTCGCACTTTCTGTCTTCAGTTAGAATACATTCAAAGTACTTAAATTTTTGTACTTGCTTGATTTTAGTATCCACAGCCTGTTATTGGCATTTTGGGCTCCTCTCTTTGCTGATGACCACACGTTCGGTTTTCTTGTATTTTATGTTAATTCCTTAGAAATAAAGATACAAACAACTTTCTTTCGACTTTCTTCATCTACCTTTTTTAGGAGATTTTGTAGTTTTCTTTTCGTACCAACTATCATCACTGTATCACCTGCGTATCTTATGTTGTTCAGATTGTGACACCCAATGACGAATCCTGGCATAACTTCTAGGGTCCTCAGAATAGTCACGCTGTACAAGTTGAATAGATCCAGTGAAAAGACTCATCCTTGTCTTACACCTCTTTCTATCTTTGTATATCTACTGAACTCATTTCCTGTCTGTATGCAGGTGGTTTGCTGCCAGTAGAGATTCTTGATAACTCTGATACCGTTGCCAAATATGTCGAGGTTCCGAACCGTCGCCTTGGATATCTCTAAACCATTCGACAGAGTATGGCATGCCGGCCTTCTACGGAAACTGCGAAGCTATGGCATAACTGGACTTTTGTTGGACTTAATCCAGTCATTCCTTTCTAACCGCACACTGAAGGTGGTATTAAACGAACATGCCTCCCAGAACTACCCTACAAACGCGGGTGTACCCCAAGGCTCTATCCTAGGTCCTACGCTCTTTCTAATCTATATCAATGATCTTCCCGATACCATAAGATCACAAGTAGGCATGTACGCCGATGATACCACAGTTTACTCTCGCCTCGATCAAAAATCTGGTCTAGGTGACAAGGCGACTCTCGCTGCCGAGCTTGAGAAGGACCGCCAATCCGTGGTGGATTGGGGTAAGAAATGGCTCGTAAAATTCAATTCTTCCAAAACGAAGCCGCTGTCAATTAACCACCACAGACAACCGCACCTCCCTCCCATTAGCATGGAACAGGCTTGCCTCCCAGAGAGTAAATCACTACGCCTGCTTGGCCTGACACTCTCAGCGGACCTCAAGTGGAATGACTACGTCGAATCCATTGCTAAATCCGCAGCTATGAAAGTCGGCTCTCTGTGCAGGGCCCGGAAATTCTTTCCGCCTGAATCTATCCTGCAATTATATAAATCCACCATCCGCCTGTGTATTGAGTAATGCTGCCACATCTGGTCGGGTGCCCCTTCCATTCTCCTCGGGGTTCTTGACAAAATACAGCGAAGAATCTGTAATGTGATTGATACCGACTTGGCTGACCGCCTGCAGTATCTCTCTCACAGGCGTGACGTGGCTTCCCTGTGCCTCTTCTATAAATACTTTCATGGCTTTTGCTCTGACGAACTTAAATCACTGGTGCCCCCTAGATGTGAATTTGCACGAGATACTAGATTGGCAACTACGTCCCACCCTTTTACAGTGAAACCGATGAAATGTAATTTCTACTCCAACAGCTTCTTTCCTCGCACTTCCCGCCTGTGGATTTCCCTACCGCATGCTTGCTTCCCCGACGGCTACAACCTCCAGGAGTTTAAATGTAAGGTCAATAGACACCTCCTAACACACTAACTCACATCCACTTTCTCCAACTCTCTCCCTATGTACATCCTAAGTCGTCTATCACCCTCCTTCTGACATTTCCTATACCCAATCCCTCTATGTAACCCCCTGCGCTATAGTGGCCGTGGAATGCCTTGCTTGGGGTGACACGATTAAAAAAAAAATTCTATCGATTCTTTGTGGCGTACTTTGTCGAAGGCCTTGGCATAGTCTACAAAATACATATAAAGTTCCCTTTTGATTAGTATCGCCCTTTCTGATAGCATCCTCAGCATAAATATTGCATTCCTTGTTCTAGTGTTCTTGGCGAAACCACACTGTTCTCGTCCTATTTTCTGACTGATTTCGCGAGTACTTAATATAAATCATATGGATTGTTTATTAGTTGAGCCATCTACGTCTCAGGCTCGAGACTTATTGATTGATGTGTTATAAAACTGTCATTTAAAAACAAATAAGAACTTAAAAATGCTCTTGATAATATCCTACAAGGATTAATGAAATGTTCTCTCTTATTAATTTTCTGAAAGCCAGTACGGAAAAATGAAATAATGTGTTAATCCTTAAGCATATTAAGAGTAAATTTAGATGTGATAACTTACGTTACCATATAACAGGTTCCACACTTTCGTGATGTATCTGCATATATCATTCGCGTCAGAGTGCGGAAACACTTGGAATACAACCCATGCACGTTTGCAGGAACAACAACAGGTGAAAATGATGCCACAGCGAAATATAAAAAAGGAAACAATATGTCCAATATAGTTTGGTCACATTTCATCATCATCATCATCATCATCATCATCATCATTTATCCATCACACCCGTCTAACTTCCGGCTAAATAGCACTTGCCCTCTAAATTTTTCACTTCGTTCTCTACCTATTTTATCCTCTTTTAGTCAGTTGGTGGACGTTTTGAAGATTTTCGTTGATCTTATTGCTGGTTAAAGATGCATTAGGCACTTCAGATTCAGAGTAAATAATTTGCTGTGCACTATGCTAGTGATTCAAAGGAACCTATAGCTGTATGCGTACATATCAACAGTAGAATATTTCTCGAAGTCTTTCTTTCACACTAATTATTCTGTACTGCATAGTAACTTCTGAAAGCTGGTCAATAAGATATTGTTGGAAAAGTAACGTTCAAAAATGAGAACTTAAACAATCCAGAGATAAACTAGATTTTATAGTCTGTCTATGTATTGCCTACGCTAATGGTTTTTGATCGTACCTTGCTTGATTTTATCATATAATCATGAGAACGAATTTCTTTCACTCTTAATTTTTTTCCAAAGTCAATAAGAAAGAAATACAATCTTAATATTCCTCAATGGCTTTAATAATAAATTCAAATTCGATAACTCGAAGATCAATAATGCAAAATTTCAACGAGGCTATATTTCGTGTTTATTATTCTGTAATGCATTATAATACCTAATCAAAATATTTAATATCACTCGATTCATATCTTTTGAACAAGAGTAGAGGCTTATCGTTTCTTGTTTAGGATTATGTTTCCGCTTTCTTCGACTAACTTCTCATTCTCTTTCATTCCCAGTAACCACTTAGTGTCTGGGTGGCGTTGTGGTGATACCGAGCAAAAGCGACGGACCGGATGTTTGCTCTATAACGACCAGAAAGCAAATGAACGAAAGTCGTCTCTGCGGAGGTGTATTCGCGCAGATGTTCCGGTTGAAAAATAAAAATTAATCAAATATCAAATTTCCATTTTACGCGAATTTTATTTATCAGCCAATGGGAAGCCCAGAATCATATACAAGTGTGAAATTCCAAAACGAGCTGTTTTGATCCAAAAAGCAGATATAAAAAGCCGAGACAAAAAGCACCGAGCATACAGACCAGGCAGAGACAAAGGAGAAGAGTGTAACCAATCCCCTTGACCTAAGTCAAGCGGCTACTACTCCCTTCACCTCTCATCTCTTCTTCCTTGTCTCAAAAGTACTTACTGACCTAAGGAGCGACTACTTCAAAGACATTCCTCAGATGCCTCCACTCCCCACATTCCTAAGCACTAATTTTGCCATGAACATTTAACCTCCGTTGGACCTATATTCAAGTATTATTTTAATTGTAAAAACATTAATTCATATGTGTATATATAAATGTTATTTTCAGCTCAATTTGCCTTTCTTGATTTTATAATCATTTTATGACTTATAGTGGGCTATCTCCCACAAGGCCAAATTCCGTTAATCTGCAACAATATAATACTACCCTCCACTACTAACGGGAAAACAATAAGCAACCCACTATAGCGTTATCGCCTTGCCTGAAGTGAAATAATCCAAAACATATACTGGAAATAACCGCCAGAAGACGGTTAGAAAATGAATTCAGTAAAAGATGTGGCACAAGGCCGAAAATAGGGTGTGCCCAGTGAGGATCAAACTCTCTACTGAGTTGTAATAGATTCTAGCAAGACAAGCTTGCTAACCTTCACACCATGTCGAGGTGGTCAAAAGTTCCGAAGATAGAGAGACAAGTAAGAATTAAAATGTAGTTCATCTTAAAAACATTACAAGCAACGTCAATCTTCATCATTATCATCATCATCATCATCTGTCTCTTTGAAACATGTTCTTTTATTGTTTTCGTTCTCTTCAATGATTTCTTTCAGTCTCAGTAATCTTTTGTGATTGGTATGGCGAAGGACACGTTCTAGAAGCTTAGTAAAGTATTAAGAGACAGGAAAAATTCGCGAGAAACAGATAAGAGAGTAGTAGATTGCTATGTGATTTCAGTTCTTCAATATGACAGTGAAAGCTGGAAAATATTATTAAAGATGAAGGAAAAACTTGAAGCAATTGAAATGTTGTTCTACAGAAGGATGCTGCGGATATCATGGATCGAGCATGTGAGCAATGATGAAATTTTGGAAAGGATGGAAACGAAAAGAAAATTAATCCTGAGCATCAGGAAGAGACAACTAAAGTTCTTGGGACATGCAATGTGGAAAGAGACAGGGAAAGTAGAGAATAACATATTTGAAGGGCCTGAGCAGGTGGATGACAGAACGGCGGTTGTGTGGTATAACAGGAGAAAGCGTGCTAAGAGCCACCAGGGATAGGGAGACGTAGAAAGCCATGATCGCCTACGTCCTGAAAGGACAAGGCACATAGAAAAAAGAGTCTTCTGTGTCATAGTGAATTTATCGGATTGAAAGGATTTGAGAAAGAAGTTTGAAGCTACAATGGCAATTGTTATATATTCGTTTAATATGATACATTTGATTCGCTATCCTTTAAAGTAGTCACATACTGTTATAGTGGAACATCCTAGCATGCCCCCTATAAAGGACAGTGACAAGCTGGAAGAGAGAGAGAGAGAGAGAGAGAGAGAGAGAGAGAGAGAGAGAGAGAGAGCATACGTCATAGGCGAAGGCATTCTCTACCTGATAGATTATTCGCTCCTATTCGTTGATTGCTATTGTATGCCTTATAGTTTATTGTACCGTCGTATAATAAATCCCTGCTATCTAATTCCCGTGTTAAGCATCATTCTTACATTATTCTTTCACTGATATTCATTTCCGGGATATATCACATACCAAACCTCTTTCAAAGAAATACATAACACATGTTATATTTGTTAAGTTTATTAATCACTAGATATACAATTTGAAACTGTTTGCGAAAAGTGCTAAGCTAGAATGTGATATTGTTACCGACTTTGTTATGATATGGAATTTGGCCATGTGAAATTTTATGTTAACGCAGCATTTAAATGAGATAAATTGGTTCGAAGAGCGACTCTACAATTGATTCGTGACTGGCTCAGAAAGAAATATACCATTGTTTTGGAATCAATGAAGAATAAATGATACAAGAGTCAGCAATGAAAGGATAAACCAGAAAGAATTGTTTTAAATGAGCGATAAAGAAAAAAAGGAAATAACTCTTTATTTTTTTATATGTTTTTATAATCATTTTGCCTCAAGCAAAGCAGGACTTTGGGTAGGGGGTTACAGTGAGAGAAAAATAAGGTACAAGTGATGTCGAAGGAAGGATAAGAGATGGATGGGGATAAATAAAATAGAAAATGGCTATTGACGTTGCATTGAAACTTTTGGAGATTGTGCGTTGAGGTACAGTTGTTATATATCGCCGTACGACGACAAAACAACAAACACGCATATATAAAAATATAAGGTTATATTTTTATTATTGACGACGAACCTTGTGGAATAGAGAACGGAAGGGTGAGAGGCACATAGAATGGGTTGACGGGAGTGTATTCTTGCCGTGGTGTTTCTCTGCTTCCACTGGCCGTTCTCTGCTGGCGAATCCGTGTGTCGAGGTCTTTATATAGTCTTCTAGAACCGGGACTTTCCTTCCGGTTTTGCCTCGCCCACGCAACGCCCACGTAATTCTAAGAGACACCTGATCTGTTTGCCTCTGTAGCCATTTCCGCCGCTGTCGGAAATAAGGTCAAATGACATCCGCTCCGGCCTCGACAGGATGTATTTCACAAACACCTGTCTTGTCGCTTCGCCGCCACCTTCACCGACGGGAAACACCATCGCTTGCATCACTTCCTCGGGTGGGGCCAGATTGTTATATTACACAGTGAATAACGGCTCGGAACGTGAAATCGGAGAGCCGAGTTCGAATGCCAGTTGAATTTGTTGCACCCACTTACGCGCAAATACCCTCAGAAATGGTATTACTTCCTCACTTTTCACCCCAAGTATGTGTTAAATAGCAGAATAGATTGGATTCTGTGGCCTTGGTTGGCAACCAGTCTATTGCAGAAAGTATTGGCAACCTACCGCAGGAATATCTTCTGCCCATTCAGTCACGTCTCTTTCGAGACATGATACAAGCGTGTATCGCGCATGGCACTTAACTGACTGAGGTATCAGAGATGCAAGCAAACAGAAGGCAGTTGGGAAGTTTGAAGCCACATTAGCAGTTGTTACATCGTCTTTGCAAGGGATACATTGTAATCTCGATGAGAGTATACAGGAATATTATAAAATGTCTAGCTATATATAAAAAGCATCGTCTCAAAACAGATGTAAGAGCTTATTTAGAACAGTTGGCTATATAGTAAAAACACAACTTCTATTTACATATAGTTAAAAGAGGTACTTGATATTTCTAGGGTAGATGATGAAGAAAGAGGGCTTGAGAAATTTGGCACTCACATGAAACACTGAAAGTAAAAAGAGATATAGGAAAACAACGCGTAACCTACCTAAAGAGCTTGAGTAATTAGATGGTAGAACAGGGTTTAGGAGCGATAGCAAAAAGATAAAATATTTATTAAGAAGTACAAATGAGAATCGAACCTACTGATCTGTCGTAATTGATCTTGCGAAGCAAGCTTGCTAAGTATTGCTAAACATTATTAAAAATATTAAAAAAAGATATCTATAAGCAATAAATGAATAGATTTTAAATTTTGTTTGCCAGCATGAATCAAGTAAAATGCTTTATTTATTAATAATGGAAAACCCTAATTTCAAACAAGGTCTTAAAATAAACGACTAAGTAAGATGAAATATCAACGAAGAATACAAACTCTCTCTCTCTCTTTCTCTCTCTCTCTCTCTCTCTAACGTTTGGGATGGTTGCAACATTCTTTAAAATATTCTTAAATGTAAGTCATGATTTTTTTTTTGGCTTAATTTTAAACTTGTCATGCTTAATTGAACGATTGGGTCTCTTTCTTTAATAACTTGGCCGAAATTTCTCTGATTGTCGGATTATTTGTTTGTTTCTTTCTTTTTCTTAGTGGGCTCTTAGATTAGTTGTTTGTCTTTTTTTTTTCCTTAGCGGGCTGATTCTAGTTTCTTCCACCCCTTTGATGTGTAGATACTGGCTACAGTTAATTTCCCAGTTATAGAAATCGGCTAACAGTTCTCAATTTGGGAAAACCCAAGACTCGACTTTTCCAGTTCGACGGATACGTTCTCACTTGGGATATAGTAGACAAATCTGGCCGGTTTTAATCTGTAGTCCTAAACATCGCTTCTCCTTAAACAGAGGAGAATCTCCCCGCTATGTGTACGAGCCAATCTTTTAGTTTTCTTTAGCCTTTGCTTTCCGTGTAAATATGTGAGATATATTTTTTCTCGACGTGGGACACATGTTTATATGTATATATAATTTTATGTACGACCTAGCATTATAAAAGTCTTTCTGAGAACAAAGGATGTTTTTCATTGCTTTTACTTTCAGCCATTTAGTCTCGTTCATGAATTACGTTATTAATGCGCATAATGGGGGATACGGGAAATGCAAATAGGAGAACAAACATTTCTTCCAGAGCTCTCACCCATTATAATTTTACTCCAAAGAAGGCAACAAAGCCACTACAACAGGAAATTAAGAATACAGATAACGATAAATATTGCATTTAATTTTTTCAAGATCAGAATCGGAAAGTAAGATGCCGGAAGAGATTTTCACAGGCGAGAAGTGTAAGAAAAGAAACTGTTAGCAGAGAACTTACGGTTGCATCTAACCATTTCAAAAGTAGAATGATCAGATCTTGCCACCAATCTAGTATTGCGTTTAAATTCATAGAGTCTGGGTAACATTGAAGAACGTTCATCAGAATAGTTACAACAAGATCTATCTAATCTAAACTTATTTATAAATGGAACGTAGTCTGTGTGTGTATGTGTCTGTGTCTGTGTGTGTCCGTTACCGATAGACTCCGAAACGGCTGAATCGATTTTCTTGAAAATTGACACAGTTGTACTATAAGCATTTGCGAGTGTTCTTAGCTAGGTTTTGTGTCGAGGTACCCTCGATAAATATCGAAAATCGATTATCGAAAAATCGGAGTGGTCTGATTTTAATCAAATTTGATACACTCATAGACAAAGACATAAGAAACGATATTCAGAAGTTTTATGGTTGCAGTTCTTACAATAATGTAGAAAATCGATAATATATATATATACAAGGTAAAATGTTTTTGTGTGTGTCTGTATGTCATTTATACAAATCCACAATCTTTATCCGATTCTCTCCAAACTTCACACAAATATTCTTTAGGCTGAGTCTGAGTTCCAGGACCATGGATTAGTTTTAAAGCTTTCATTACACCCGAGCAACGCCGGGTTATACTGCTAGTTATTTATAGAATGCTCAAGGCGAAGCTATATTCCGGCGGCGGGAAAGTGAATGAAACCGAGATGACAGGTCAGTACTTCGAACAACTTGTCGGAGAAAATAGATGTTACTAATGCTTCCATACAAGACCACAATTTAAAGGCTTGAAAGAGACTTAATTGAACTGATAAATTAATGGATGTTAGATATTATTTAACACTAAGGATCATTAAAAAAGTTATATGTAATAATTTGAAAAAATTTAAACAAGATCTGCAACAAAAAGTTAAAGAGGAAATTGAAGACAAAATACCAACAAAAATGCAAACAAAGTAAAAAAAAAAAAAATTAAAGAAGTAATGAAACTGAAAAAAATCTGGGAAGATAAATTCCTTACATGACCGGCGGCCGAGATTCTAATATCGAAAAAAGATTTGATCTATAAATCATTGCAAATCTCTTCATTGAAATCAGGAATATAAGATTATATTTTAGCATGTCAAGAGAAAGACCCAATAAAAAAATCTTTTCTGCTTTGCCTGTATAGCCTAGAATACGCTAATTGTAAATAAATGGGAGCAATAAGGCTAAATTTACAGCCGAACATATAAATGCGTGTAAATTCATATTCAACCAAACAGTTACCTTATCCTCGAAGCAAGTGAATGCTCAGAGATTCAAATACGAGGATTGTCTGAAAAGTAACGGGATTGAATTTTCTGTGAGCTCTGGCCGAAAGAGGGATACTTGTGTTATCGCCTAACATAATATTTTGGGAGTATATAAATTTAATCCTTTGCTTCGATCAATGAGCGATAAAAGACGAGCGTTGTGGCAGAACAAATCGTGGCTGCTTCTCCCTAACAATGTATCTGGTCACAACGTCCTGAACATCCGGCGGTTCCTGGCCAACAAGAACTTCGCCATATTGAAACAACGTCCCTATTCATCTGATCTTGCCTCGCAGAGTCCATCAAGAGAACCGTAACGACATAGATGAGAGCATTCAAGAAGCATTCTTCCATCAGTGCATAGAAGCGTACCAGAGCAGAATGAAAAAGTCTGTTAAATGACAGGATATTGCTTTGAAGGAGAAACTATGTACTTTGTTGTTTGGAATTGAAAAATACTACTTGTAGCAGTAGTCCTATTACTTTTCAGACAGATCTCGTATAAGATACTGATATCTTTTTATACCCGAACCAAGTAAATGTTTCGAGATGTAAATTGAAACTACTAAAATTTAACTATACCGGAACCAAAGTTTATCAACTAAAAAATATTGATTTGTACTTTAAATGACTCAACTAGTGTTGAAATGTGAAATCAACTAACCGGACATCAAGAAGTATGTAATTAATAAGTGTTAGTTGTATTTGGTTGTTCGAAAAATATTGTACACTTTTAAAATCAACTTTTATCCCTGAAGTAATGTATTTACTGCTTAAATCAGTTGAAATAGAAACCCGGAAACTCTATACATTTCTGTCATCGCGTATCAATGCCATTTATTTACTAAAGGTTTAGACAGACGTGTGTTGTGGTGCAGTGGGTAAAGGCTCGAAATGAGAAAGTGGAGAGCCCAGTTCGAATTCCAGTTGAATTCGTTGTATTCACTTACACGCAAATATCATTGGTTATGGTATTAATCCATCTCATCTCACTCCTGCGATGGGTTAAATAGCAGGACAAATTGGTTTCTGTAGCTTTGGTTGGTAACCATTCTATCGCAGAAAGAAATAGAAACCTACTGAGGGAAAATATTCTACCAAGTCAGTCATAGATCGAAAGAGATATGATTGCCCAAGCATGTATCACGTATAGAGTTTAACTAACTGATACCTCTTCCCGGTGATAAAGGTATTAACATATGATCAACATCCATACCTATATATATATATATATATATATATATATACTTTCACGGCTTCTGCTCCGATGAACTTAGATCACTGGTGCCCCCTAAATACGAATTTGCACGAGATACTACATTAGCAACTAGATCCCACCCTTTTACAGTGAAACCGATAAAATACAACCGCAACTTCTACTCCAACAGTTTCTTTCCTCGCACTTCCCGACTGTGGAATTCCCTTCCACACGATTGCTTCCCCGACGGCTACAATCTCCAGGAGTTTAAATGTAAGGTCAATAGACACCTCCTAACACACTAACCTGCTCCTATTCTATCAAACACTCTTCCCATCTGCCCAACCCTCATCCTCGGTATATCTAACCACTCCTTTCTATTTACCTTACCCTATGTAGCCCCATGCGCAATAGTGGCAGTGGAATGCCTTGCTTGGGGTGAGATGATTAAAAAAAATACCTGTAAAAAAGAAACGTTACAGCAGTTGATAGCGAGAGTTCGTTGATGGCCTATGCTTCACTGGGAGCGATGGGAGTAGATATAAATGTTTAAACCTCAAGAAATGCATTTTCTGTACCCCTGTTCAAAAGGATGTCCTTCGACTTAAGGGAAATGTCAATATACTTTTAAAAAATAGCAGTCAGTGGTCGAGTTATCAGGGAAATATAATGGATGTGGCAAGGCCTTCTATGCCAAGTCGGCGAGCTTCTGCAGTGTCAACCTGGAAACATGAGGCTAAAAAGCAGAATTAGAACTCGTGAATTAATAAGTGCGAAACGTATTCTACTTAAATGAATGTGCATTTCACCAGGCTGCTGACAGAAAACCTTAGTAAATTTAGATAAATCCTAGAATAGTGCAATAGATAAGACCAACGCCGGGCAGTCACCATAATCTTTTGTTGTTACAATTTTGATTTTGGAAAATGTTTGAGTTTTTCATAATCAAGCTACTGAGCTGATTCTTTACGATTTTCATAAAGCAGGAGTCCGTAACCTTTTGCTAACTATGTGCCGACTTAAGGTTCTAAAATCATCCAGAGTGCCAACAGCATACGTATTTTATTCAAGTCAAGATCAATATATTTGTTCTACAATATATTTTATATAGTAATATATACAATTATATTTAAACCACATTAATAGAAATAAACTGCTTTTAAAAATTAAAAAAAAAAGTTTTTATGATTAATGACAGCCTTGCATGGTCTTAGCTAATTGCTCAATATCGGCAACATACTTTGTTAATTTGAGTTTTACACAATTTGCATGCCATTGGAAATTGGTTGGCGTGCCACCTGTGGCACGCTTGCCGTATGTTGCCGACACCTGTCATAAAGGATCTATTTCTCATTACAAGTCATTATTTGATCAAGAAATTGATCATTCGAATGTCGCAAATACAGCATCGAATGCACTTCAAAACGTTTTTAACTTACACTGAGTTCATAGGGAATCTACTTATCGACTTTCGTCGTCTTTCCAATTTTCTTGGGAATTACCGATATTGTTGAAATGCTGATACCCATTATCTAAGATATTTCACTAACATTTTGACTTGGATTCTTTTCGACTAGAGTTTTCAGATGATGACTGAAAATTTTAGATGGTCGTCGTCTAGCAGTTTGATCTTTAAACTCCAGAAACCAGCGTTTAATCATAAGTCAAAAATTCACCCGAGGTTCTGTTAATGTTGATAGAATTTTGAGAAGTACTATGACCAATTGTGAACTCATACAAGAAAAGTAAACGTATCTCTTTTTTTTATGCACAATGCTTCTGCTCCAACGAACTTAAGTCACTGGTGCCTCTGCAACAGCTGTTTAATCGTGCAACCAGACTAGCAACTGGGTCCCACCCATTCACAGTTATATCAACCAAATGCAGACGACAGTTCTACTACTGCAGCTTTTTTCTCGCACTTCCCGCCTGTAAAACTCGCTTTCTTATTCTTGCTTTCCTAACTTCTACAACCTCCAGAAATTTAAATGCAAGGTCAATACTCATCTATTAACCACTTGACCCTAGTTCTTTCTTCACCACCCTGATCCTAGTTTTTTCTTCACCACCCTGTATATCCTTTCCTTTCTCTCCACCTCTGCAACTGTCATCACACCTATATTCCCTTCCTTCTCTTGCTCCTTTTTAACTGGTCCGTCCCTCTCTTCACTCTCTTCTATCTAACTTTTACCCTTATGTAGCCCTCTGCACATCAGTGGCGCTACCGCCTTGCTCGGGGTGATATGATTAAAAAAATATGAAAGTTATATGTTTAGTTAAATTCTGAAGGAGACTGCTATAAAATTTACACAGAGGATCCATTAGGAATGAGTAAAACATTTCTGTTCAGCTATTATAAGGATATCTTAGAACACAATTAAAAGGTTTATTCTGAAATAGACATTAATTTCTGACCTTTCTAATGAACTAATTAATCTTCGTATACGACGACCAAATCGCATAGTCAGATTCTTTTTGTGTCACCTACATATACTAATTGGCAAACAAATTCTTAATAATACTGAAGCGAAACACAATTACAGATTGGGAATCAATATGACCTTGTGTACGGGTCGGACATTTGTCCGCTTCGGCAAAGTGGTCACAAGAGAAATCACATTTGAAAAGGGAGTTTGCAGTAGACGCATAACTCAAGAAGCGAGGAAGATACTTCACTCTACAGGAATAAATAAACTCTGGCAACATCGGTTTGGTCATAAAGAGAGGAATCATGTCTTGGTTAACCGGAATTGTAATTTAACAGATGGAGATGGAAGGGAAAGTCGGAATCGTGATGCCGAGTTAAAATTCGAGCAGAGACAGTTTGTGATCACTTCATTTTTTTTAATCATTTCACCCCAAGCAAGGCATTCCACTGTCACTATTTCGTAGGGGGTTACATAGGGGAAGGTGAAGAGAAAGAGTGGCTAGATATAGGAAATATCAGAAGGAGAGTGATAGACGGGTAAGGATACCGAGGCTGAGGGTTGGGCAGATAGGAAGAGTGTTTGAGAGAATGGATGCGAGTTAGTGTGTTAGGAGGTGTCTATTGAGCTTACATTTAAACACCTAGAGATTGTAGCTGTCGGGGAAGCCATCATGTGGAAGGGAATTCCACAGGCGAGAAAAGAAGCTGTTAGAGTAGAAATTGAGGTTACATTTTATCGGTTTCACTGTAAAAGGGTGGGACCTAGTTGAAAATCTAGTATCTCGTGCAATCATATTGATTTTGGGTCATTTTGTTTAATGGCACATAAACATCTCGATGGGTTATTTAATGCCGAAATCCAAATATTTAGATTTTGGAAGTTGATTTTGTTTAGTAGCATATCATGGGGTTATTTAACATCGAAATGTAAATATTTGAATTTTGGTTGGTTGATGTTTTTTTAGAAGCATATCCACTTCTATGGGGTATTTAATCTTTAAATCTAAATGTTTTGAACATAATTTTATCTCTTCAACTAGAAATGAAATGTACTGTAGATGATTTCATTACACAAATGTACTGTAGATGATTTCATTACACAAATGTACTGTATATGATTTCATTACACAATTGGTAATTGTCAGTATTTGCCCATAACTGGGATCCTAACAGGTGCTACAAACTCGGGTCAGGTTGAACCTGGGAACAACAGCAATTAAGAGTTAATTCCACGCTTCTCAAAATCCACAATCTCTCGAGTAGAAGAGTTGCTGCCGGATGTAGTTTATCGTCATCCTTAAAAAAGACATGAAACCATCTATTAACAAAATAAGATAAGGATTACTTTTAAATTTAAACAGAAGTGAATCCAATTGTAAACAAGATAATGTTAATATATTTGATTAGAAGAAAAGTTTTCGCTGTTTTTAAAGATTGAAATTTATTTAGAAACCGGGAGAACCGAATGTATTAATGCTCAGTGTTAATAGTAATGGCTACATTAACCGTTTCCTTACATACAGTCGGAATTTATTAATTGAAACTTCCGGTTTAAATTGATAAAACATTTCCTTTAAAAAACAATTTTTCAGGAAAATAGTTTTCTCAAGCCCAGTAGCTGTTATAGCTCATTCCCGTATTGACAGGCAGTTTCCTTCCTAATTTTTTTGTTTGAAGTACGTAAGGTGGAATGCCAACATCTGGATTATGTCATCATTATTCAAATCCAGTTGCGTGTGCTATCTATTTTAGTTGTTGCTGCTGTTGAAAGTCTTTAAGTGAT
This sequence comes from Ascarosepion bandense, assembly GCA_037127315.1. Lineage (NCBI taxonomy): Eukaryota > Metazoa > Mollusca > Cephalopoda > Sepiida > Sepiidae > Ascarosepion > Ascarosepion bandense. Next base: position 1,877,523 of record JBBBDQ010000231.1, on the reverse strand, counting down.
GGCGTTTCTGTTATTTGGAACAGTTCTTTGTTTGTGATTCTGTAGCGCCAGTTCTCGAGATTCGAAGAAGAAAAGTACTGGTTAACACCTACGAGCTTTGTTCGCATGGATATATTTTTAAATCATTATGAAAAGTGTACAGAACTGACATCTTATGATAAATATTATAAAATATATAGAACTGATAGTTTTAATATTTCTCTACATTTTTTCGTTTGCCATGCATCACATCCACATGAAACTTCTGATCTGACAACGCTACTTGAGAACATGATTCGAGGTTTTGAGGTTAATATATTGGTTTTGTATTTTTACTTTAATCATTTCACCCCAAGCAAAGCGGTACCGCCACTGATGTGCAGGGTGTTACATAAATGTTGTGAAGTAGTTTTAGCACTGAAGGTTATAATCGTGCTATGTCGGTTGCTAATCGACTTAACGTACCCAAAATTGTTAGGAACTTGGTAATCTTTCACTGAAAGTTGACTCCTTAGTATTCGGCTAACTGCAGACTAATATCAACTGCCATAGTCCAACTATGTCCAAACTAGAACTAACTAGTAGCTCTACTGAACTCCAATAGAAGTCTAATGAACTTCCAAGAACTCCTGAGAACTTTCCAAGTACTTCTCAGAACTTCTCCCGTTAACTTCCTGTTAACTCTTATTAATATAAGGGGGAGAGTCCATTATCTGAGGAATAGGTGTGTTTCCCCATAACAGTAAGAGAGTTAAAGTTTTAGGCAGGAGGAGAGTGAAGGCAAATACAAACTAGCTACAGCGGGTGAAAGATAAGGAGCAAGAGAAGGATGTGAACACAGGAGTGAAGACAGTTACGAAGGTAGAGAGAAAGGAAAAGACCAAGATACCCGGGATGATGTAGAAAAGGCTGGAGTTAAGTGGATAAGAGATGAGAATTGACCTTGCATTTAAATTCCTGGAGGTTGTAGCCGTCAGGAAAGCAATTATATGGAAGAGAGGTCCACAGGCAAGAAGCGGGCGAAAAAAAACCGAGGGAGTAGAATTGTCGCCTGCATTTGGTTGATCTAACTGTAAAAGGGTGAGACCTTGGTGCCAGTCTGGTTGCCCGAGTAAATTTTTGTGGAGGGAGCACCAGTGACCTAAGTTCGTCAGAGCAGAAGCCATGAAAATATTTATAGAAGAGACAGAGAGAAGCCACATCTCTGATGAGAAAGTGGTTAGAGTCGTGCTGCCAGGCCGGGACCAATCACATTACAGATTCTCATTTGGAGCCCGTCGAGAACACTGAGACGAACAGCAGGGGCGCCTGACCAGATATGAAAAAAGTATATGTGCAAAATGGATTCAAGCGGAAAAAAAAACTTCCTGGCCCGACAGAGTGTCCCAACCTTCCTCGCAGTAGATTCAATATAGTGATTCCACTTGAGGTCGGAATATAGTATAAGGCCGAAAACGCGCAGTGTATTGCTTACAGGAAGACTTGCTTGGTCCATGCTTATTGGTGGCAGGAGAGATTGCCGGTGATGGCAGATAGAAATTTCGTTTTAGAAGCCACTTCTTACCTCAGTTCACCAATGAGTGGAGGTCCTTCTCTGTAGAAGAGAAAATAACGCTGTACTCAAAATGACTTTCGAAACTACCTTAAAAAGGTTTGAAAAGAATCTCCCATCAGTAACAGAAAGAAGAATAACGAACGGAAAGGACACATTTTGGATGAAAATATGGTTTCCCTGGTGGACAAAACAGGTGATGTAGTCTGCGTACTCGAGAAAACTTAATAAAGAAAATTAATGTAAAACTACAAATGACATTTATTACAAATTAGGTAAAGATTGTTAGGCTAATTGGAGAAAATTATACTCTTAGAATATTGCCTGAGCCTCACCTACAATACTATAGACAGGTGCGAAGTAGCTGACCTTAAGAACGTGGTCCATTGCTCTAGCTCTTTGAAGTGATACTAGATAATTGTGGGTTTGGTTGAATAATTGGGAAATGTCAGTTGGTAAATGATCTTATAAGAAAACTCACAAGCCGCAATAATTTAACTTCGGAAAAAAAATTTACATTAAATATTTTTGTTTGCATAAGAAATAATTATAAAGCGGTATTAAAAATGAAGTTTGTAAAAAAAATATCAGCTCAGGCCTAAAAATTGATTCCAGGTGAAGACAAACAGAACCTTATGAAAACATCTGCACTGCAATAAAAAAATTACCTGAAACCCTCCTCCCCAATCACTGGATGTGCGGTGACGTAATTCGGAATGATAAATTGTAGAGCTGAGTTCGTTACATTAGCTTATGCGTGAATACCACTGGAAAGACACAAATCATTCTCCTCCCCTAGCTATGGGTTAAATCGTTGTTAGTCACAAAAGAAAAGAAATAGTATTTTTACAATTTAAACTGTTTTAGCGATCTCCAAATACCTGTCACCTGTTTTCATAGGGTGTTCTAAACATTTCAATCGTCTTTGGAATATATATATATATTTTCTCTGTATAACTCTGTATATATATATATATATATATATTCTCTGTATGACTCCACTCTGTTAATAATAATTTAAATGTTCTATGTTCACTGAACATTAAATGTTCATCCTTTGATAATGGCTTATGTAAGCCGAAAGCTCAGACCTGATAAAAAAATCAGCAATTATCGCGATTTCTTGTCGTCTTTCCATGACAACACTATCAAGGTAATCAGATCATACGAACGGATCTTACACAAAATAAATAGACAGAACTTTTCTATATTATTCAATGAAACCTGTATTCATGAAATAATGCTGCCAAAATACACACAATATATATATATATATATATATATATATATATATATATATATATACAACGTCCAAAACATTAATTTAAAACAGTGTTCGATATATGATATAGAGCTGTGAGTACTTATTATAAATTATAGTTTAGAGTAGAACATGTACAAATTTTTATCCACTACAAAGTGTACATTTTGTTTCGACACTGAAATTACACTGTCTCATCAGGTGGTGTGGAAAGGAATGAAAAGCCTCTTTTCTTATATTTGGCGAGTTGTGTATGGGATATTGGCGAGGGTTAACGACAAGGGAATAAGTTTGGTAAATTTTCCGTTATAATTTTAAAAAAAGATTGATGGGTAGGGAATAGAGTTGATTAATGAACGTGTTGGGAATTTTGTAGACAGATTTAACATTAGAAGATGGGGTAAAGCTTTATGGCCTCATGGCTGCTGGACTTTATTCTTCGGGTTTAGTAGAAGGGGAAAGTAAGTCACTGTAAGGATGGGGAGGAATAGGGTCGAACTTATCTTTAGTGTTTATTTGTACAACTATACAATATTTTTGTATTTAAACTCAGTTTTTATAATTAATTTTGTATATTTAACATTAATTTTAAATTTAAAAATCACTTTTTTCTATAAAATTTAAAAATAGATCACAGTTTGTGGTGTGGAATAGGTAAAGTTTGATGTAAGAATGTTGTTAAGGGGTCATAGCTTTGGCTTATGTAGTATTTTTTAGCACATATATATTAAAAAGTGTTCAATACAATTATATGGTAGGACTTTTGAATTATAACTCAAATCAGAGTTAAATTGAGGCTTTAAAGTTCCATGGGATTGAGTGAATTGAGGAATTTAAAGTTATTTTTTCAAAATTATCCTCGCTGTTTTCTAAGATGAACCATAGGTTCCTTTAGATTTGGGTTGGCACTTTAATTAGCCTTCCACAGGTGGTACTTCACAAGTTCACACGGAATGCTACTTTTGTGCTAGTATATATATATATATATATATTTAGTCAAAGCTGAAAGAGACTGACAGTACTCATCTCCATCAACTCAACAAAGATATTTTCTGGAAATGATTTTCAGGGCCACGGTACAGATAGTCTGCACGATATATATATATATATATATATATATATATATATATATATATATTGCAACAAAGTTGTGGAACTCGTAGGTTTTTTAAACCTGCTGTTCATGCATTTACTTTTATACAGAGTGCTCGATACAACGTAGAGCGTTATATTGTAATGGTTGTTACAATGGTTTATAAATTCATAGTATCACTACACAAACATTTTCGCGTTTCGAAGCTAACCTTGTATTTTGGTTGCCTCTCTTCGGGTGAAAAAGTTGGAATAAAAATTATCTAGTGAAAAAAAACGTTTGTTTGTGGTGGATATGCTTTTTTTAGGTGAAAGTGGGGTTGGGAGGCTCATTTGGATTCTGTTGACCTTATTTAAATCTTAGAGTTAAGTGTTTGTGGGGAGGTGGCTTAGTTCAGGATAGGTTTTCCTATTTATCTTGTCTGGATGTAGTCGTGGTGGCGTCGTAGTTAATATGTTTAGCGTGTGATTTTTTTGGATGGTCTAGTTGATTCTTTTATGGTTTTTGAGGTGCTGCTATTTGGTTTAGGGGTGGGTATGTATTGCTTTTTTGGGGGGTGCTTATTTGTTTATTTAAATTTTAACAAGAAAAACATGCGATGTTTGCATAATACTGCTTTTCACTTAAACATAAAAGGCATATGTCATCAAGTGAGTTGCAAGTTCTAGTTTTTTCTAGGATTTTCCATATCACTTTGGGTTTCTGTTTTGAATCCTTTAGCTTCCAGAAGTATGTAAAAAGGGATGTTTGGTTTCGGTATGAGTTGTTTCTGATTGAAGTTAAGTGCATGTACCAGCACTGCTTAAAAGTGCTCTTAGTTGATCCGATATACACTCTATTTATAGTTGGATTTTCCATTGATGCTATGTTGCATTGATAGATTATTGAGTTTATTTTACATTTATTTTGTAGTGGGTAGTTGCTGGGGTTTCTACAATTGCACATATTTTCATTGTTGTATTTTATTGCATTTTGGTCGTCGGTTTTATTCTGATCTGCGTGTTGATTTAGGATATATTTGTTATGGTTTGTTATGATTTTTTCTAGGTTAAATAAGGTCAACAGAATCCAAATGAGCATCCTAACCCCACTTTCACCTAAAAAAAAGCATATTCACCACAAACAAACGGGTTTTTTC
>JBBBDQ010000231.1:1835000-1865000 GCA_037127315.1 Ascarosepion bandense | reverse complement strand
GTACCCCCAATAAATATCGAAAATCGATAATCGAAAAAATCGGTTTATAGAAGGAGTGGTCCGATTTTAATCAAATTTGATACACTCATAGACAAAGACATAAGAAACGATATTCATAAGTTTCAAGGTTGCAGTTCTTACAATAGTGCAGAAAATCGAGTATATATATATATATAAAAGGCAAGATGTTTGTGTGTCAGTTTACGGTTTCGCTTTAACTGGAAGCAACTGTTGCTTTTTAGTCTTTCGTGCCAACGTCCAAAGTGTCTGAGCTCCATGACTATGGATTAGTTTTAAAGCTTTAATTACACCAGAGCAACGCCGGGCTATACTGCTAGTATTTTTTATTTACATCGTTCAGACTGTTGTCCTCATCTTTATTGTCATATTCACGACGTTTTGTCGCCCGTTGTATTCTCTGACCTTCTTCAGGTGACTGGAATTTTGAACCGAACCCTCTCCTGAAAAGGATATGGCTCAGTGGATAAAATCGTTGGTTGTATCTCGTGACTAGATCCAAAAAGTTGTGAGTTCAATACCTGACGACTGTAGTAGCGAACAGAAACTTGGAGTTGAGCTAAATGAAGATAACTAAGACATCCAGAAGTAGCATGTTTCATGGAATGAGAACAATCTACCTCAGGTAGAAGAAAGAGTTCCGTTCAAAATTCCGGTTTTCTCAAGAAGGTCGGAATCGAAACGTCGTGAATGTGACAATGAAGATGAGGACAGCAGCTGGAACAATGTAAATAATGTACATACCTCATCTAAAAAAATAAAAATCAATATTTTTTACTCGAATTTACCCTAAACAAGGTAGTGAAGCCACTAAGACACAATGGACTACTGGGTGTGAGAAAATTAGAAAACAGAAACATGACTAAGGAGCGAGAAAAACAGAAGAGTAATCGGGAAGACTGTAGATAACGATTGAATGGTATTCACATTTTTGAAGATCATCGTACCGGAAGAGTGTTCCACAAGCGAAAATTGCGAGAAACAAAAATGTTAGCATAGAATTTACGGTTATATCTAGCCAATCTTTTTGTAATTTGATGAGATCTTGTTACAAATCTAATACTACACTTAAATTCATAAACTAGCTAACGGCGTGAAAATTCTTTGTAGAAAAGGCACAGCGAAGCAACTTTACGGCGGTTTGTAAGTGACTGAAACCGTGACGCCAGTTGGGGACCAATAATATTGCAGATTCTTCTTTGGATTTAATGAAGAATCTCTAAATATACAGCAGGAGCACTTCTGTTGAACCACATTTCCGCTGTTTCAAGTTTCTCTTTCATCTTTGATGAGATTGTCCAGTAATGGCTACCATATAGAAGGTCAGATATCACGTAACATTCCAGTACGCTTTTCTTTGTTTTCAACCAAAAATTTTATCTCTCAGTAGTCTTTGTGCATTGTGGTGCAGCGGATATCGGGCAGGAACGAGAAATCGTGGAGCCGAGTTCGAATTCCAGTTGAATATCTTGCATTGACTTACGCACAAATACCCCTGGCAAAAGTATTAATCCGTTTCTTCCTTCCAATTATGGGTTAAATAACAGGACAGATTGGGTTCTATAGCCTTGGCTGGCAATCAGTCTACTCAAAAAGTAATGGCAACCTATTGCAAGATAATCTTTTGCCCAGTTAGTCATATCTCGAACGAGACATGATCGCGTAAGCGTGTATCACGTATAGCACCCAAGCGTTTTTCACGTATGGCATTTAACTGACTCTACTCAGCTTTCGGAATGAGTCCCTTGCCATGACAGTACGGTTTTCGGATCTCACTGTCGCACTTTCCGTTCTCCGTTAGATCACTTCCCAAGTATTGATATTTCTGTACCTGCTTGATTTTAGTATCCCCCACCTGTAATTGGCATTTTGGGCTCTTCTTTGCTGACGATCATGTATTCCGTTTTCTTGTAGTTTATGTTAATTCCTTAGAAATAAAGATACAAACACCAAAATCGTAAGTGCCAAATTTTCCTTCGAGTCGGACAAAATGTGGCGCCGGTCAGACGCTCGATTTTCTTTGCAAGTTAAATATCTCTTATTAACAGCTTGAATCCACCAGCGAAAGAAGTTTGATCGTAGTGTCACCTGGTGTCTATCTTTAACATTTACCTCACCAGTGTTTATGAACTCTGTAACAGAACCACAACAAAAAGTAGCTATAATGATATTCAATCAACGATCAACTTTTCTTCCTGGACAGTCATTGCATTCAGATGCATCCCTCGTGAGTTTTGACCCTTGCATAATAATTCTCCGGTGATAGTATTACAAGCCGCTTATCATCGAAGCTATTTTCGACCGAGATATTGACTCATCTCCCGCTTACACCTTCGTGTCTAGGGCTACCGCCACTCCACTCCACTCCCGCTCCGAGTTTTTCACAAAGACCGAATAAGAATTTTGTAGAAACTGTTCTGGGAAGGAGAGGTGAGCAGGGTCAGAAACAAACGTTCCTCTCGCTAACGAGATCTGGTTTCACCCATTGGCTACGTGCCACGGAGTACAATGTTCATTCCATTCAAGAACGCCCTATCACGTGATAATGTATATTACATAAGACCGATGCACGTATCGTCTTTTATTAGATAGATATTCATGGGTCTTCAGTGGGAGAAAACGGAATCAGAATTGGATGCGCCAGCCACGAGGCGCAGTGTCGCGGCAGTTAATAATTTTGCAAAAGTTGAACAGCCATTCCGTTTCTCCTTGCTTTGATACGTTTAAATTGTCTCTTCGCCGACACAGGTTTCGATTGCATAGTTTAAGATCATGTGAATATAACGTTGCGGACAGTTGATTCAATAGTATTCCCGCCTTTTCTATTCAGCGTCTTTTTTATATATATATATATATATATATATATATATATATATATATATATATATATATTTGCTGTTTTTGTTGACTTGGCTCGACTTCGGATAAGATTTCGCATACAATATTTCAAGTTTTACAATTTCTATTCCGATTTAAAAGTTCCTTCTTCATAACTCGATAAATCCGAACAATGACAGTTACACGAACATCTCTGTAAAATGCTTTTCGGTCTGTAATAATAATAATAATAATAATAATAATAATAATAATAATAATAAATCAGTCAAACGCATTAAGTTAGAATCAATAAAAACGAGCCGCGTAATGATGTACATGTAAGAACGTGCTCACGAACGCGGGATTCTTTGAAGCGCCTTCAAAACAGTCGATTTGTTCAAATGCTTGTCAGCCGAGAGCGACACGTATTGGAAATTTTCTTCGGGCGTTGTAAATAGCTTTTATCTTTAGACAGTGGCTGAATTAAAGGACAAGTCTACCTCCGATTAAATTAACTTCGCTAGGATTTGTTTGTCTCTAGTTATTCTTAACCCAGGATTGCCAGAATCGTATTAATAAAAGCTGTCATATAATCAGTTCACGTCGAGTTGTTTGTGGCGGACAGACAACGAGTCGACATCGTCTTTCTTTTTTGCTTTGGCGGTTACATAAGTATAATTATCTCCCCTTAAATCGTTCGCGCTTTAACACAGAACCGACTGGCCGAGTTGTAATTTCAAACTCGAAAAATATGATTTGTTTATCCCAGTCTGTTAATTGAACATTAGGTACAGTGAAAAATTAGCTATTCTTCTTTCTCTGAGTATATACACATATATATATTCTAACTCCGCGTTATCTCGTCTACATACAATTTTCTGGAGAAATGTCTCCTAATTTATTCTTTTCCTTGTTTAGTTCTAAAGCTAACATTTCAATGCAGGTGTTGACAATTCTTCCTGTTTCTGCGAGTCTATATTCCTCGAAGACACAATAAGCAGTGAAGTGACGTTCATAACTTCAACAGACGAAATATGGAGTTTGAAAGCAAAGAAAAGAATCAAAATTTAATTAAATGAACTTTTACGAAAGTTTAAACGAAATTCATCACACGTGCATCATAGCTAGACTTCTGTCAGAAAGTTGTGCTACTGAGCAATGTGAGTGAATTCGATCCTCACTGTACGATTCAATATGATTGTCTACTATAATAAACTAAGTGAATATATGTCAACCTATTTGTTTTTTAAGGCCACATTGAGCGAGCCTACAGAAGGACATCCACAACAGGAAATACCATATTTCTTGAAAAGAATTTAATGTCAATAAGAAACTTTTGTTCAAGGAGAATTTGAATTGCGATAAACACAGCATGTGCTGGACACTTGCCTAGTAATGAATTTGAACACTCTCAGCTACTGGCGTGTGTTTACATTGTATATAAAACGCTAAAGTCCGCCTTCATCTGCCTATAGCTCAGAGGTAGAACCGCCGACTGATGTCGATTCGGTCGAGTTTCAATCCTGGCTAGAAGCAATCGGATGTCTAACCGTACTGATCAGCTATGATACAGCAAAACCGATCTGTCTGCAGAAGACTATATATATATATATATATATATATATATATATCCCTCCTGTCACTTTAACGGAAAGAGGCAGCGTCTACTCAGTTCATTACCAGTTATTACTCTTTACTACGAGGTATGAGAGCTATTGCCGCGTGTACGCTCTTTAACAATGACTTCTTAGTTTAATCTTTTGCAATAATTATGTCGCCAAGTAGTGAAGAATATATATATATATATATATATATATATATATATATATATATATATTCTTTAAAAATAGATGTCATAACTTCAGGACTCTGTTCTCTATCTGGAAATAATGAAAAAAAACAAAACAAAAAAAACTCCCTATTAATATATGTCCGGAAACGGTTGGTTTCCGACTTATTTTTACGAGGCTTTTCAATCACTTGCTAACCAGAATGCTTTTATTTTTCACATCCGACATATACAGTGTTTTCGAGTGCCCTATAGCAAGTATTCAAAATGTGCACCCTCAGCCCTAGACAGATGTCAAATCGACGTCTCATGGACTCGCAAACACGCTCTCTAATTCCTGTCGTGTTTCGTATTGTCTCGCACCCTACTACAATTCGGTTGCGGAGAGTGTCCAAGTCATCAACCTTAAACAAATACACTAGTTTTTCAAATGACCGCACAGGTAGAAATCCATGGGGTTTGGGTCCATTGAGCATGCAGGCCATGCAATTGCTCCACTTCTTTCCATCTACCAACTAGTAAATCTTTGATTTAAGTACCTACGACCTGCATGACTGAAGTGTGCGGAAGCACAATAATGCATGAAGTGCAGTTGTCGACGAGTAATCAGTGGAACATTTTTCAAGAAATAAGGCATGTTGTTTTCCAGAAGGCGCTTGTACGCATCACCTGTCATCCTGTTCGCATGTACACCGGGTCCTAATAACGTATTATCAACAACACCAGCCCAGATATTGACTAAAAGTCCCATGTTCACAGAGGTGGCAATGGATATTCACAAATGTTTTCCTATCGGGATATTGTCGTTGTGGGAACATTTACTGTTAGAGCCGACGGGCTTGTACAGCGTTATCGTCCGCCAAACGATTCACGTACTGCCAGCCCTCTCCTAATTTCAGTACATGTCAAATCAACATGCACCCCTGACAGTCATTAAGCAACACTTCTCACACGAAAAACAAGTTGGATCTCCTGTCCGATTGGTGGCAAAAAAAAAATATATATATATATAATAAAATAAAATAAAATAAAATAAAATAAACGATCTCACTGGTTGTCTAGTCTGCTGAATAGCGAGTTAGGTAACACCTGTGAAAGATAAAGATATTCTGGTTAGCAAAACGCCTATAACTCAGAAACCAAGCATTTCCGGACATATCTTCATAATGTATTTTTTCATTATTTAGATATAGGGAACGCAATTCCGAAGTTATTCTCTCTATTTTGGAAACACCCTGCATATAAATATATATAATATATTTCCTACTTTTTACGGGGTTTGGAATGTTTTTTCTTATTTGTTAATGTAAGATACTCAATAGTAGATTCACCAATATATATATTGCTGCTATATTTTAGACGGCAAATCGATATAAATATTTTGCCGTCTCTTTTGACGGCACGGTCCAACTCATATTAGTATAAATTGATGATATCCAGAGCTGAATAAACAGTAATTCTTTCTATGAAGGATTTAACCTCCAGTTCTTTTTTAGTCTTTAAAATGATAGGATTACACATAACGTAGTGGTAATAAGGACCCAAATTAGAAAAATCTTTTACAGATAACGAGTTTCACCTCCGTCTGGTAGGCGCCCTTGGGTTGGAATAAAAGACTAACGTTGTCTGTATAAACATGTTGGGGTGCAGAAGGCGCCTATCTCCTTTTGTGGAGGTAAGTCACATGAGTCACGTGACAGACCGCTTAGTGACGTCACTCTGTACGTTGACAATCAACAGCGGCAAATTCAGTTCATTTTTCTTCTTCTTCTTCTTCTTCTTCTTCTTCTTCTTCTTCTTCTTCTTCTATGTGCCCTGTCCCTTCAGGATGTAGGCGATCATGGTTCTCCACGTCTCTCTACCTATTGTGGCTCTTAGTATGTCCTGTTACTCCTGGCAACCCCGTTCCGTCATCCACCTGATCAGGCCCTGCAAATATGTTATCCACTGCCTTCCTATGTCTCTCTTTCCTTCTATCTGGCCAGTCAGTATCAGGTTCTCCAGGCTCTCCTTCATCATTGCGTGCCCCAGAAACTTCAGTTGTCTCTTCCTGATGCTCAGTATTAATTTCTTTTTTTGTTGCCATTATTTCCAACACCTCATCGTTGCTTGCATGCTCAGTCCAAGATATCCGCAGCATCCTTCTGTAGAACCACATTTCCGCTGCTTCCAGTTTTCTCCTCATTTTCGATGATATTGTCCAGCATTCACTGCCGTACTGAAGGACTGACATCACATAGCAATCCAGCACTTTTTTCTTTGTTTCTAGTGAAAGTTTCCTGTGTGTCAGTACTTTACTCAACTTCTGGAACGCGTCCTTTGCCACGCCAATTCGCCTTTGGATCTCTGTGTCGCACTTTCCATCTCCTGTTAGAACACTTCCTAGGTATTTAAATTTTTGTACTTGCTTGATTCTGGTATCCCCCACCTGCATTTGGCATTTTGGGTTGCACCTTTTGCTGATGACCATGCATTCAATTTTCTTAAAGTTTATTTGTAGTCCTTTTTTGTCACTCTCCATCGCTACCTTCTGTAGGAGGCCTTGTAGTTTCCTTTCCGTGTCTGCAATCAGCACTGTATCATCTGCACATCTTATGTTGTTGAAGTTGTGGTCTCCCATAACAAATCCTGGCGTGTCATCTATTGCCCTCAAAATGTTCTCGCTGTACAAGTTGAACAAATCCGGTGAAAAGACACATCCTTGTCCCACGCCTCTTTCTATCTTTCTAAATCTACCGAAATCGTTACCTGTCCGTATGCCGGCCGTTTGCTGCTAGTAGAGATTCTTGATTACTCTTATGTCTTTCCCAAAAATGTCGAGGCTGCCGAGCATCTCCAGCAATTCTTTGTGTCGTATCTTGACCAATGACTTCGCCTAATCACAGCAGCAAAATAGAAAGGTGCTGCAGCATCGGGTAATGATTAACGAGCCTAGTCATGGTAGTAATTTTTCTCCTGTGCAATAATGTTTTACAATGACGTCGAGTCATTGGCAAAACATATCAACGTAAAAATTTTAAAAAATGAAGGAGACTGGAGCGTTTGTTTGTTTTTGAGGCTTAACGGCCTATCAATCCTTATGGAATCATTTTAAGGTCATAACCAGTGATTTTGGGTAAGGTTATTTTATTTTTACAACGTTTTTCTTTTCACTATTCATTGGGATTTGTTTTTTAAGAGCAGGGTCCTCAAGTCCTACCCTTGTTATTTAACCCATAACTGGAAGGAATGGACGGATTAATACCTTTCCCAAGGGTACCAGTGCTTAAGTGAATGCAGGGTATTCAACTGGAATTCGAACTCGGCTCACCGATTTTTCTTTCCGAGCCGATATCCACTGCACCACAACGCACATCCGTCACTATACGCTTACAGCACCTGGTATTCCCAAGCGGTGACCCATCTAAGTACTGACCAAGTTCAACGTTGCTTAACTTCGGTGATCGAGCGAGAACCGGTGTATTCAACGTGATAGGCCGTAAGCCTAACTGTAGCGTACAACTGCCGAAACGTCGTAAGAATGGTAATAAATAAGAGGAAAATATTCCGAACAATGTAAATTGTGTAAATACTATGTCATCTCGGAAGTATAGACAAATACTAAATTTCCACCTTTCATCATTAGGACGTTCGTGTATTATAATGACATATTAATGCAAAGTAAAATCGATAACATTAACTCATAATACCAGAGACTTTTGTTACTTTTCTAGTATGAGCGTCAAATATAAGCAGAAGCAGTCCTTACGCCTGTCTTGAAGCCTGTCTCCATCGATATCACCCAGATATCGGTGAAATATAACAAATGCAAAATTATATCCCGGTGTCTGTAAGGATGATGTGCGCTTGGTGCAATAGATAGCTGCTCAGAATGAGTAATTCAAGAGCCGAGTACGAATTAACATTGATTTTGTTACATCTACTAACGCGAAAATAAGTTTCGGAGAGGTATGAATATATTTTTCCCATCTATGGGTTAAATAAGTCTCTTAACTGGAAAAATCAGTATCATCTCCAATATAATATTCAAAACATATATTTCGGCTTATTTAAAGCCGAAGTATATTTTTTTGATAAGACTTTAAAAAAATCAATCACTGTCTAGAACGAGACAAGCATTAGTCGAAAAAAACAATATTTCTAAATCCGTCTCTACATTCTCCTCGCTATCCATTCACTATTAAATACAAAGTTCAGAAAAAAAGAGCCGTATACGAGGGTCGTTCAAAAAGTTTTAAGCCTCACTCAGTAAGAAGAGACATAGCTGAACAGTTTTGTTGTGGCAAAACACTTTCAATTCTTATAAAACTAAAAAACACTAATTCAGTTTTCTATCTTAATTTTTTCTCCTTGAAAAATTGAAGATTTGTGCGTCACATATATAAATTAGAAATACAAAGGCCCTAGTAGTCATAAAATATCTGCAAAAGAAAGGTATGACACCCAAAGAAATCCATGAAAACATAGTACAGACACTTGCTAAGGACTCTCCTTTTTTTGCAACAGTGGAATGCAAAATTCAAGCCGGACAGGAACAGCACACAAGATGACCTTTAGGCAAATCGTCTAAAATTTTCAACCACTGATGAATAAACTGATTCCATTTACCGTATAGTTTTGGATAACAGACATCTTACTGTCCAACAGATAGCTAAGTCCACAGACATAGATTCCGGTTCGGTCCATATGATTTACACTGAGATCTTGAGGATGACCAAGCTGTCTGCATGATGGACCCAAAGAATGCTGACACCAGAGCAGAAGCTGAAAAGGGTTAACATTTCCACAGCACTTCTGACCCGCTTTCAGGCTGAATCTGAAAATTTTCCCCGCAGATTAGTAATTCAAGATGAAACCTGGGGTCACTACTTTGAACTTGAAGGTAAAGGTACAAAGCAAACAGTGGAAACGCTTTGGTTCTTCAAAGCAGGCAGCGTCTATTGACAAGGTGATGACTTCTGCTTATTTTTAATTTTGAAGGCGTAATCATAACAGACTACTTGAACCCTACTCCGCAAAAAAAGCAAAAAAAAAAAAAAAAAGAAACAAATAAAAACCAAAACAAAAATAAAAGATCTATTAATGGAAAGTGTTATTTATCAGAGTTAAGACTACTGAAGGGAGAAATTAAGTCGAAACGCAGAAGAAAGTTGTGTGCTCTTGCGACAGGATAACGTCCCGTTCACACTACTCAGGTTAAAGTAGCTGAAACAGCCAAATCTGGCTTTGAATTGCTACACTATCCATTTTACACACTCACTGGATTACCCATACTTTCAGCCTTGTGCCACATCTAAGCGGCGCTTAGAAAATCAACTATCCACTTTACACATCAGTCTTAGCTCTATCTAATTTCTTGTTTTCTAAATTAATATTTAAGCTGCGTGGAAATAAGAATGCGATCATATATTTTGGATTACCAGGACGACACCTTCTTCCCTGATGGGATTGCAATGCATACGCAAGGGGGACTATATTGAAAAATAGTGAAACACTTTCTTTTTTCTCCAACTTTTTCTGGATGAGGCTTAGAACTTTTTAAACAATTTCGTAAAAGAGTCAGATGACAAATTTGTTTAATTAACATATATAACAGCTGCTAGGATAGAACTTACGATTACATCTAGCCAGCTCAACTGTGAATTGACGAATCTTTGCCGCTAGTAATGCGTTTAAATGAAGAAAGTCTATGCACCATCGTGACGAGTTCATCTGAACAACAACCATTAAAGTTTTTATAAAAAAATGACCCGATAAGCTACATTGTGGCGTGTGAAAGTGACTGAAGTAGAGAAGCCAGATCAGGACCAGTAATATTGATGATTCTTCTTTTGAAAAGTAGAAAGATAGTACTAGTATTAAAATTCAACAAGCTCGATCTGAATTTTCACCAGAACTCTAATCCACTTAATATTTGTGTCAATGGTAATTACACATTTACTCGCTGATTCCTTTTGAACATCTTGCTTCGCAGTTCTGAGAATGCCAAATTCACTAAGCTTCTTTTCCTCATGAGACATTCCAAAAATATAAAATGTCTTCTGATCCTAACAGCTGTAAATTCCCTTGTGTTATATCAGTGACTGTCGACTATAAACCCTTGTGCAAATTAATTGAAACAACTGCTTTTTTTTTTTTTTTTTTTTTTTTATAAGCGTTTCACTCCGAGCAAGGCATGTCACTGCCACTACTGCGCAGGGGGCTACGTAGAGTGGAGAAAGGCTGATTAAATATAGGAAATGTCAGAGGGTGGGTGATAGGCGGGTAAGGATACTGAGAATGAGGGTTGGGTAGATGAGAGTGTTCTGAGAATAGTTGGGAGTTAGTGTGATAGGAGGTGTCTATTGACCCTAGTTTCCTTTCTTTCATCATACGGTGTTTTAGAAACACTGGAGTGACAGGGTGTAATCGATTTCTGTATTTTCCTCAGATTAGGTTATTTGCTATGGTGTGCAACAATATGAATCTATTTTCTTGGTGCATGATGAAATTGTTTGGCTTTGAAAAATATTGCGTCATCATACTTTTAGCATTCTCATACACTATTGTTTCAACTGTTGAGTAGTTGTCCTACGGTCATTGTCTGCGATGGACGTTACTCCAAGGAAGAGATCGCGGATATTGTTTGTGGCCACCTTTCAACTGTCAATCGTGTCATTAGGGCGAAGAAACAAATTGGATCCTTCAGTTCAAAAAATGTAAAATGCGGTCGGAACAGAAAAACAACGCCAACAGGTGACTTATACGAAAGTGTGAAAGATTATAGGAATATATTACTCATTTTCTTTCAATTAAATTGCACAAAGGTGTATATTGGTGTTTATGTGCATGTGTTTTTATGTGTGCATGTGGGTGTGTTTGTGCATTTATGTGTGTATATGCGGTGATTTCAATCCTCACTAGTTGTCCTATACTTGTGGCTTTGGAATGTACAATATTTAATAAATGCGAATCAACTTAATTTTCTTTTTTCTTCTAAAACTTTCTATTTTCTATTTCTTTCTTCCTTTCTTTCTTGGTTTCTTTCACCCTTTCTTTTCCTTTTTGTTTATAATATTTTCTTTCTTTCTTTCTTTCTTTCTTTCCTTCTTTCTACACGTTTATGATTAATGCAATTTTCTTTTCAATTTCTGTTTCCTACTGTTTCTTTTTCTTTCTTTCTTTCCATTATTCTGTTTTCGTTCTTTCTTTCTTTCTTTCTTTCTTTCTTTCTTTCTTTCTTTCTCCTTTTCGTTTAAGATTCTTTTTTATTTCCGTTTATGGGTCTTTTTCTTTCTTTTTTTCTTTTTTCTTTTTCTTTCTTTTCTTTTTGTACATTCATCATTCTTTTTCTTTCTTTCATTTTCTTTCCGTTTTTAATTCTTTCTTTCTTTCTTTCTTTCTTTCTTTCTCTCACTTTTCTTTTATTTCTATTTTCATCATTTTTTTCTTTCTTCTTTTTCTTTACGTTAATAATCCTTTCTTAATTTCTTTTCTTCTCACTTTTGTTTCTTTATTTTCTTCTGTTTTTTTCTTTGATTTCCTTTACTTTAATCATTCTTTTTTTTGCTTTCTTTTTCTTTCTTACATTTCTTTTCAACTTTCATGATTCTTTTTTCTTTCTTTTTTCCTTTTATAATTCTTTCTTTCTTTCTTTCTTTCTTTCTTTCTTCATACTTTTTCTTTCCGCTTATAATTCTTTCTTTCTTTCCTTCTTTCTTTTCTTCCTTTATTTTCATTTTTCTTCTTTTTCTTTTCATTTTCTTTCGATCTTTCTTTTCTTTTTGTAATTTCATCATTCTTTTTTCTTTCATTTTTTGTTTATAATTCTTTCTTTGTTAATTTTTTCTTTCTCTCTTTTCTTCATTTATTTTCATCCTTTTTTCTGTCTTTTTTCTTAGTTTACTTTCATTTTTCTTTTTCTTTCTTTCCATCTTTTTTCTATGCGTTTATAATTCTTTCTTCCTTACATTCTTTTTTCTCACTTTCTTCCTTTATTTTCATACTTCATTCTTTCTTTTTTCTCTTTTTCTTTCTTTCTTTATTTTTTTTACTTTCTTCATTCTTTTTTCTTTCTTTCTTTCTTTCTTTCTTTCTTTTTCTGTGCGTTTATAATTCTTTCTTTCTTACTTTCTTCTTAATTTTCTTAATTTTTTCTTCATCTTTTTTATTTCATTATTTTTTCTTTCTTTACTTTCATCATTTTTTTCTTTCTATCTTTTTTGTTTCCGTTTATAATTCTTTCTTTCTTTCTTTCTTTCTTTCTTTCTTTCTCACTCTTCTTCCTTCATTTTCTTACTTTTTCATTTCACGCTTTTCTCTCTTCACTTTCATCATTCTCTTTTTCTTTAGGCTTATTATTCTTCCTTTCTTTGCGTTTATCATTTTTTCTTTTTTTCTTTCTTTGTTATTTTTATACATAAATAATTTTGTCTTTATTTCTTTCTTTCACTATTTGTCCTTTAATACCATTAGGTTTTCTTTTAATATTTAAAAAAAAACTGTCAAGATTTTCATTTTAAGCAGATACGCAAACACACACAGACACACACACACACACATATATATCTATAAAGGCTTGTATGTATGCGTGTATTTCAATTTGTGTAGATGATCTGTATTTTTCATTTTTTTTATTAAAAACATTCAAACAAGACAAAAACTCGAAGGTCATACAAATTGAATCTGGTAGATTGAATCTGGCTTATGAACAAAAAGAGAACATTAACGCAAGTGTGTGTATTTAACTTAAATATTAAAACGACAAAAAAGATGCTTTGAAGAATTTCTTTAAAACATGAAAAACATCGGAAGAATCTCGAAAATAGACATTTGACGGTGTTTGTGTCTTTGCACTTTATTTTGCAGTCATTATTAGTTGCAGATGCAATCAAAATATTTTATCGCTTATTTATGGGATGTAGCGAACGGTATTAAGGAAAAATAGACGAAAATATCAAGAATCCATTTCTTTACAATCGATTATTTGGTGGATGAAAGATTTCCTGAAATAACTTTCCTTACGATCGGTTATTTAATAACAACAATCAATATGAAAAATAACTATCTGGATACAGATTACACGTACACTGATGTTGATATATAAAGATAGACAAAAGTTACATTACCACCAACATCGTCTGAGAGCAAAGAATAAAAATATTCTTCTTCTATGTGCAATGTCCTTTCAGGACGTTGACGATCATGGCTCTCCGAAACGTTCTATTCCTTGCAGCTCTTACTATAATATAAAAAGATAAATATATCTGAAAGCGAAATCTATCTATCTATCTATCTATAGACAGAGAGAGAGAGAGAGAGAGAGAGAGAGAGAGAGAGAGAGAGAGAGAGATCGGTTTGGATGTTTTTGCTTAGCAGCATATCCACCTCTATTAGTTATTTAATGTCGAAATCTAAATATTTAGTCTTCAACTTATTTTTTCTTTTTAGATAATAATGGTTTAGTTATATAAGTTTTACCAATTAACCCATAACTGTCGGGGAATAGAGAGGGGTAGGTTCATACCTTTCTCAAGTGTATTTGCGCATAAGTGGATATAACGAAACCAACTGGAATTGGGACTCGTCTTTCTAATTAAAAGTTTCGATCCCTTATCCATTACACTAACCGCATATCTAATCTTACTGCACGTGTTATTCTGACAGGGGTCAGCCATCTAGCTACTGGCCAGGATCAACTTTGCTTAACTTTGATCATACGAGAGCTGATGTTCCAACGTGATGTGACAGAAAGCCTGGTAGAGAGAGAGAGAGAGAGAGAGAGAGAGAGAGAGAGAGAGAGGGAGAGAGAGAAAGAGAGGGATAGAGAGAGAGGGGGTGAGAGAAAGAAGGAGAGAGAAAGAGAGGGGGAGAGGGAGAGAGAGAAAGAGAGCGAGAGGGAGAGAGAGGGAGAGGAAGGGAGAGAAATAGAGAAATAGTCTTTAGTATGATGGTGTTCCTTGCCAAACAATAAAAGGTTTCTTGCGGATGAAGATTTTCAGCTTTTGGAAGACTGTTCAGAACTGAGTTCGATCTTAATAGAATTGAACCATTGTGGATGGGAAATAAAGAAACAAGTGCCGCAACGAAAACCATGCAATCTTCAAGAGCTGTGGATTTACTGCCAAGAAGAACGGGAACATTTTCCATTGAGAGAAAGTTGGACATTGTTTCATTCAATGGGACATCGAACTGAGGTAATTACCAGGTTCAAAGAAAACGCCAATGATTCCTCATACTATACTTTGATGTTTCCTACTTAAAGTAATGTTATAGCGACCTTTTTGAAAAACAATCCTTCTAAAGTAAGAACAAAGCTGAAAGGGGAAATTTTTGCTGGTGGACCAGTGTTTTTGCCTGACCATTTTTCAGCACTACTATGATTGATATATATGCTTAAAATGCTTTATTATCTACCAGACAGAATTAACAAAAATGCAGTTACTTGCTTTATTACAGTGAAATATCATAAAATCCTGTACCGAGAAACGCGTGCGCACACACACACACACACACACACACACACACACAATGCCCTTAAAAAGCATATTATATACATATATATGTTGTGTGATCGCCCCTTTGTACATAATAATGGACTCATCTGTGTTCATATAATCCTACATATAGAGAGTTGTAAGTCTCGGATTTACCTCTACTACTATGACACTGCCTTCGGGTAGAGGGCGCTCTCTGCTTCCGAGTAGGGAGCAATAACCCAGTCGTGGTTCCGCCGAAGGGTAGAATCACGACTGGGCAAAAATAGACAGACGTTTTTTGGCCGGGCCATATAGTCCGGAAACCCTACTTATAACTGACCATGTGTCACATGTTGCCCTTAGTGGGAGGGACAACTAAATATAGTTGTAAGTCTCGGATTTATCTCTACTACTATGACACTGTCGGCTCTCTGCTTTCGTAAAGGGGGCACTCTCTGCTTCCGAGCAGAGAGCACTAACCCAGTCGTGGTTCCGCCGAAGAGTAAATCACGACTCGGTAAAAATAGACATTTTTTGGTACGGCTATATGGCCGGGAAGACCCACTATAAATGATCTTGTATCACATCTAACCTTTCGTGGGAAGGTTGGTAAATACCGTTGTAAGGTGAGAGTTGTTTAGTCGGAGTTGGATCTGGAATCACAGTTGTAGTTGCAGTTACCCGGACATAATCTTTCATTTCAAGACTGTATATATTTATTTCTACTAATAGCATTTCTAAATTGATTAACCCGCGTTCCAGTTGCATATTACGTTCAATATAACTTACATTTTCTATCTCCATATCTGTTTTTGTTATTTATTATTTTGTACGGTTCCTCAACTTGAATCCACAACAATATATATATACAAAACATCTCTTTTACATAGCTCACTGGTGCCCCCTGTATATGAATTTACTCGAGCCACAAGATTAGCAACTAGGTTCGACCCTTTTACTGTGAAACTAATAAAATATAAACGTAAATTTTACACCCTCAGCTTCTTTTCTCGCACTCTCCGCCTGTGGAATTTCCTTTTGTTGACTTGCTTCCCCGACAGCTACAATCTCCAAAGATTTAAATGTAAAGTCAATAGTAATCTCCTATCTCACTAACCTGCATCCTCTCCCATGCTCCTTTCTCTGTGTACTCCACTCTTATCAGTTTCCTCATTTTTCTCTTAACCACTTCCTGACACTCCCTATAGCCTGTCACTTTTTCTCATAACTTTCCTCCTATGTAACCCCCTGCAAAACAGTGGCAGTAAAATGCCTTGCTTGGGGCAATATGATTATAAAAAATATACTGTTAAATATAAGAGACAATGAATGTCTATTATATCATGAACCGCTCTAAACATCGTATTTCGGCTTTAATTTCAGGTGAAAATAAAGACAAAAATTGTCCAGCATTTGGATATTTTTTTTATTATGTTGGTTTTACGCTTTCGGCTCACATGAGCCATCTTCAGAGAGGTTACAGTGACGTTAATATAAAAACATCCACCATCATCACTCTGTAGTGATTTTTAGATGACTAAAATATGGTTTTTATGCTTCTGAGATTAGTTATTTTAATTATTTACATTATTTACATTTTTCACACTGTTATCTGATATTTATTGCCATATTCACGGGTACGATCTGACCTTTCGAACCGAACCGTTTATTTCGATCACTGGGGTAGATTGAGTTCCATGAGTCATGTTACTTCCGGATGTTTTAGTTATATCCCTTTGATTCAATGTTCTAAAACTTTTGTTTATCACTCCTGTAGCCAGATATTGAATACACAATTCTTTTGGGTCAAGTGACTAACCAATGCTTTTATACACTAGGCCATGTGCACTTGAGGAAATCTTAATTTCCTGAAGAATGTCGGAAAGTACAATGGTCGAAACGTCGTGCATATGGCAATAAAGATAATTATTTAATGACTAGAATATATATTGAATAAAATGGAAAATATGTAGCGCAAGCGTTTCATCTTTTAAAAGGATTTTACTTAAAACGAGAAGGTATAAGAAGTGCGCTGATTTCTGAGTTGCCGACGGTAATTTTGCGCGCTGTACACGTTTCTTAAGAAATCCTGTTTTTGCAGTGGGGGCATATTAGGAAAAAACCGCTTAAAAAAAACAATGGGAAACTAAGCGATGTCGACTGAGCATTTGCGTCGAGGCATGTCGGACACCAGGAAGAAAAAAAATCATGAAAATTTTTTAAATGTAGTGTCAGTACCTGTTCCGCTTTTCTTCTCTTGTGGTACTGTGGCTATCGTATCAAAAAGAGAAATCAGAGAGCCGAGTTAGAATTCGTTGCATTCACGTACACGCAAACACCCTTGGGAAAGGTATTAATCCGTCTTTACCCCTCTAGCTATGGGTTAAATATCAGGACAATTTGAGTTCTATAGCCTTAGTTGGCAACCAGTCTACTGCAGAATGTAATGGCAACCCATTGCGAGAAAATCTTCTGCCTAGTCAGTAATGATTGCCCAAGCGTGTATCACGTATGGCACATAACTGTCAGACTGCCTACTCATCAGCGACACTTTCATGTCTATTTTTCTACATCCACATCAATAACTATTAATATAGACCATTATTTCATTTTAATAAAGTGCTTCTAAAAGAAGAAAGGCGTTCTTTGGGTTTTTTTTTTGCATTTTATCATTTTGTTACCTAACATTGTTTCGATGTATGAATATTTATATATCATAGTAGACCGCAGTCACACACACACACACACACACACACACACACACACACACACATATATATATATATATATATATATATAAACTTATTTATAAATGGAACTTTGTCTCTCTGTGTGTGTATGTGTGTGTGTGTGTGTGTGTGTGTGTCCGTTACCTATAGACTCCGAAACAGCTGAAACAATTTTCTTGAAAATTTACACAGTTGTACTATAAGCGTCTGCGAGTGTTCTTAGCTAGGTTTTGTGTCGAGGTACCCCGATAAATATCGAAAATCGATAATCGAAAAAATCGGGTGATAGAAGGAGTGGTCCGATTTTAATCAAATTTGATACACTCATAGACAAAGACATATGAAACGATATTCAGAAGTTTCAAGGTTGCAGTTCTTACAATAGTGCAGAAAATCGATAATATATATATATATATATATAAAAGGCAAGATGTTTGCGTGTGTATCTGTTTATCTGTTTGTATGTCCTTTATACAAATTCACAATTGTTATCCGATTCTCACCAAACTTCACACAAATATTCTTTAGGCTGAGTCTGAGCTCCAGGACCATGGATTAGTTTTAAAGCTTTCATTACACCCGAGCAACGCCAGGCTATACTGCTAGTGTATGTTTATTTGTGTGTGGGTTTATAGAAACATATTTAACTACGTTTTCCTCTCTAAATATCAACGAATTTGGAATTCATTACTTTCCATTTTTCTGTAATTCTCTGCTTATCTAATAAAAATTTTCATCAAGACACTATTTGTACCGTTTCACTTCCTTTCATTTTCTGTTTTCATTTATATATATATATATATATATATATTCATACATACGCACATATATATATGAATGTCTTTTCTGCATTGTTCGTGGACATAAAAACACGCAGCTATATCTTTACTCGTTTGTAGATTTGAGCTGGAATCAGAATGGCGACAGAATTTGTCTCGCAATGAAATAAGTATAAAAATAAATCCTGATCTTTTGTGTCTTGGTATCGGCCATTATGAAACGCGATTCTAATGGCCTCGAGGCGAGATTGGCAGCTGTCGTCTTTGTCGCTGTTAACATTGAATCAAATCTGAGATTCTTGGGACTTTTCCAAACTGCTAATTCCATTCTCCGTGTGTCGGCGCAACTTTGTACTTCTTGCACTTATTCTTTCGTGCGCTTTTGAAATCAAAACCTGTCATCCCGTCCGGCGTCTTGTCAAGAGAAAATAGACAAAGCGACAGATGCACAAAATGAAAGCTAAAATATGGAGACGAAAACACAAAACCAATAAATGGACATACAACAAAAGTAGAAACTGATAAGGCTATAATATTTAATATTTCCTCGTCTATTTTCATCGCTTCTGTTACTCATTTCGGTTGCATATATATATATATATATATATAGGTTTAATGCAAAGAATTTGTCACTTTAACTGAGCAGCTTCATGTTGACTTCATGGACACAGTTATGTCTTCAATGATCGGAGCTTGGTATATATATATATATGAGTGTGTGTGTGTGTGTATGTGTGTGTGTGAAATCGGTCGGGTTTCAGTTCTGCTCGAAGCAATCGGATGTCTGACCGTAAGCTGTGATACAACAAAACAGGAGTATCTGCGGTTAGATATTTTTTTATCTTTCTTTCTTCCTACTTACGTACCTACCTTAATTTTCTCACTGAAACCAAGTAGTGCCTTTCCACCTTTTTCCACGCTGTCAAAATGGAAAAGTTTATTATTTTAACACACGGATAAGGCGTAACGGCCGTGCGAAATATAGACAGGAAGGAAAAAAACGCTAATTATATTAGGTTAATTATTTAGATACATAGATTTAGCAGTTCTTGTTTAAATTACTGGTATTTTGTATTGATTTTAGTTCATGATTTTTTTGTGCTATCATCATCATCATCATCATTTTTTAAATGAAATTTGCCAGTTTTAGATTTTTAATGATCCCGGGTCTTCTAACGTTAATATATTTTTATTTTTTATTTTATGAACAGAATCGGGGGAAAAGAACAAAAGAAAGTTGGAGAGAGCCATGATCCTCTGCCTTCAGAAGAGAGAGAGAGAGAGAGAGAAAGAGAGAGAGAGAATGAGAGAGAGAATGAGAGAGAGAAGGAGAGAAAAAGAACACTTGAGAGAGCGGGAGAGAGGAAAAGATGTAAATTAATTTGAACATCTGCGCTGGAATTTCTTCTTCTTCTTCTTTTTCTTCTTCTTCTTTTCTTCTTCTTCTTCTTCTTTTCTTCTTCTTCTTCTTTTTCTTCTTCTTTTTCTTCTTTTTCTTCTTCTTTTTCTTCTTTTTCTTCTTCTTCTTTTTCTTCTTCTTCTTCTTCTTCTTCTTCTTCTTCTTCTTCTTCTATGTGCCGTATCCTTTCAGGACATAGATGATTATGGCCTTCCACATCTCTCTACCTATTGTAACTTTTAACACCCTTTCTCTTGTTACTTCTCCCAAATCCTGGCTTGCTGTTCATTTGCACAAGCCCATCAAATGTCATTGCTTTCCCTTATCTTTCCTTTTATCTGCCCTGTGAGTATCAGACCCCCAAGCCCTCTTTACATTTTCTAGGAACTTACAGGTGTATTTTCTTTTATGTTAAGTATAAGTTTTCTTTCCGTTTCAACCCTCTTCCAAACCTCCTCATTGCTTACATGTTAGATCCATTGGATCCTCAGTATTCCTCTGTAAAACACTATTTCACGTGCAAACTCTTTCCCTCACCATTGATAAAACTGTTCAGCATTCGCTGCCATGTTCAATAAAAGACATTACATGACAATCTTGTACTCTTTTCTTCGTTTCTAACGAACATTTTCAGTCTCTCAATACTCTACATAGCTTTTAAAATGCATTCTTGGCCTTGGCAATAAACCTTCGGATCTTAGTTTCACATTATCAGTCCTTTGTTAGAATCTTTCCCAGGCATTTAAATTTCTATATCTACTTGACTTTAGTATCCCGACCTGTAGTTCTCATCTGAAGCTCCTCTATTTGCTGACGACCATGCATTCAGTTTTCTCTGTTAACCTTATTAAACTCTTTTGATCCGGATATTATCTATGTGACTACACCCCTGTGGCCAGAACAGATTCACCAAACAAGCAACCAACCCACATCTATAATGCATTGGGGTGTTTTCACAAAGGGAAAAAGTTGGTGACGTCCCAAAGATAACCATTTTCTTTTATTTGTCGTCAGCATTTCCGGAAGTCGGCGTTGAACGCAACTCTGGGGCTCGACGGTGTAACCGATGAACACTCTGAACAGTCTAGTCATCAGACCCTGCTCCCCAAGCAGGGAATGGGTCTACAGCAGTCGCAAACGGAATCCTAACCAAGTGAGTAGTTAGGATGACAACACTTCTTAAAGAATAACACATCTGATTGTTGTTCGATCTATGTGCTGATTTAAAAATTTAAATAGACAATAAGGGTTCATTTCCGTTACTAATAGTGTCATTCAATCAATTCTACTACAGTAAAGTAAATCAGTTAAGTGCCATACCTGATACACGCTTGGGCGATCATGTCTCGAGAGAGACATTGACTGGTCAGAATATTTTTTCGCAGTAGGTTGTCATTACTTTACGTAGTTGACTGGTTGCTAAGCAAGGCTATAGAAACTAATCTCTCCTGTTATTTAACCCATAGCTAGAGGAAAGAGAGATGGATTAATACGTTTCCCAAAGTTATTTGAGCGTAAGTTACAGCAATAAATTAAACTGGAATTCGAAATCGCTAGATTTGTAGTTTCGAGCGAATATCCACTGCGCCACAACGCGCATCTTCTTTTAAGTGTAAGATTTAAGCTTGAAGCAGAGCGAGCAACAGTGAAATACTTTATCAGCTGTTTCAGGGATATCATTGTCATTTCTGACTTCATCTACCAATTAATCTGATTCCATATCTGATTCACGTTTATATATAGACTAACAGTATAGTCCGGCGTCGCTCGGCTGTAATGAAAGCTTTAAAACTAATCCATGGTCCTGGAGCTCAGACTCTTTGGACGTTGGCACGAAAGACTAAAAAGCAATAGTTGTTTCCAGTTAAAGCGAAACCGTAGACTGAATGAAAAATGAATGGATGTAAGTCAAATTTTGATTTCCTGGTATCGATCTCAAATAAGTCTTTTTCGTTGTAAACTGAATTTTGAAGGCTAAATAAGTCCTCTGAGTAAATGGTATCATGGCTGAGACTAAGAACTACAATTCTACCTACTTAGAGCCAAACCCGAAGCAAAAACTAAAATAAATAGGCTGAAAAAAATACAGACATACAGGCAGATAAACAAACACACACACAAACATATTGCCTTATATATATATATATATATATGTATTATCGATTTCCTGCACTATTGTAAGAACTGCAACCTTGAAACTTCTGAATATCGTTTCTTATGTCTTTGTATATGAGTGTATCAAATTTGATTAAAATCGGACTACTCCTTCTATAACCCGATTTTTTCGATTATCGATTTTCGATATCTATCTGTGGTATCTCGACACAAAACCTAGCTAAGAACACTCGCAGATGCTTATAGTACAACTGTGTAAGTTTTCAAGAAAATTAGTTCAGTCGTTTCGGAGTCTATAGGTAACGGACATACGCACAGACATACACACACAGACAAAATTCCATTTAAAACTAAGTTTATATATATATATATATATATATATTGTGCAGACTATCGTACCGTGGCCCTGAAAATCATTTCCAGAAAATATCTTTGTTGTGTTCATGGACACACACACACACACACACACACACACACACACACACACACACACACACACACACACATTTCCATTTATAAATAAGTTTAGATATAGCGATTCAAACTGTCACCAATTCGCCGATGTCCCATGAAGGAGTTCTTTCCAAAGGCCAATAATTTTATATACAAACCATTTTGATTTTTTAATCAGCATATAGCTTATTATTTCTAGACAGAAAATTATAAATGGATAAAAGAAACAAAATCTCAGATCAACAGAAAATACTCGTGTAAATATTAATATCAATGTGGCATTTTTTTCTTTTTTATCATTTATATAAACAAAAGTATTTTGTTGGCGTTTATTTATTATTGCAGTCGGTCTATACAAGAAATCACAAAGGAACATAATCGTGATGCTGAAAATAGGGCAAGTCTGAAAAACAGGAAGCAGCGCCATTTTGTTCGTTTTTGTTTTTAAATCGCCGTAAACTACTGATTCGAGGGAATAGTGAACATTCTTTGAGCGCTAAAGCAAATTGTTGACTTCACTGATGCTGATCTTGGGTGCCTAATAGAAGGCTGCAAACGTTTATTTATGCTAGGCTTACTTTCCAACCCTCGGGCTTATTACCTGCTCTTTATTAATTTTTAACTTTTCTCCAGAGCTCAAACAAGAAAATATTTTTAGAGTTACTTCAAATTTTTACTTGTACACTTTCATTACATGTATGTTTTTATGATATGATGCATGTTAAAAGTTTCTATTGAATTGATTAAAAATAATGTTCCGTGTTTCTTTTTTATTATTCCCAGAATTAACATCCTTTGTTGTATTTTTGTTATCTCTCCTAAACCTTCTTATCTCGTCCATTTATTGAAGCTTTTTTATGCGTTGTTTTCCACTATCTCTCTTCCTGCAAATCTGTAATATGAGGAGCAATGTCTCCAGGCCTCTTTTCTCCTTATGTCCTCTAAAATTTTCAACTGGCTCTTTCTGATCTTAAGTTCAATTGTCCTTTTGCTTCCATATTCTCTAAAACTTTGTCATTGCTCACATATTCAGGTTATTGTATCCTCATCATCCTTCTGTAAAACTATTTCTGTTGCTTCAAGTCTGTTCTTCATCTATGAGGAGAATGTACAGTACTCACTATCATACAGGATGACAGTTATTATGTACCAATTAAGTATTTTGTATTTGTTTCTAACAAAATTTTCTTGTTTGTGATTACTTTTCTTAACTTTTGGAAGGATTTTTTTTCTATTTCAATATGTCTTCGGATTTCAATGTCCTTTGTAGCTCTTAATAAAATTTATCTTTTTATTATATCTACTAAGACCTGTTCCGCCATTCATTTACTCAATCTCGGTAGGTAGGTTTTGCGTTGATTTCTGTTTTTATTGCCTTCTTTCAATTTGTCATGTGAGTACCAGAGTTTCCAAGCCGTCTTTCTTCATTATGTGCTCTAAGATTTTCAGCTACTTCTTTCTGATGCTAAGTGTAAGTGGCCTTCTTGTTTTCATTTTCTGTAAAACTTCGTCGTTTTCCGCATGTTCGGGCCATGGTAGTCTCAGCATGCTTCTGTAGAACCACATTTCCGTTTGCTTTGAGTGTGTTCTTCATCTGTGAAGCGACAGTCTAATGATCATTGTCACATAGAACAATTGATATTAAGTGACAGTTCAGTAACCTTTTCTCCTTTTATTTTCTCACGAAATTTTCCGGTTTCTTTGTTTAGCTCTTGGAAGGCATCTTTCGTTGTCCTAATTCGCTTTTGTATTTCAGTGTTGCAGATTTCATTTTTTTTGTAGTTTTCTTTCCGTGTCTGCTATCAGCACTGTGTCACCTGCATATCTTATCTTGTCAACATTGTAGCTGCCAATAATGAATCCTGTTCTAATTCTTTCAGAATTTCCCCGAGGTAGAGGTTGAATAAGTCGGGTGAGAAAGCACATCCTTGTATTAAACCTCTTTTTTTTTTTACCAAATATGTAAAACAACTGAGCAGCTTTAACGGATCTTTGGGGTGTACTTTGTGAAACACCTTTGCGTAGTCTATAAAACACAGATCCACATACTTCTGCATTTGTATTGCTCTTTCTATAAAACTCGCGTCCCTTGTTTCCGGTATCTTAGACGAACTGACATTGATCTCGTCTTATCTCTAAACTGATTCTGATGTGCGCTCCACTCATCATAATTTGAATGATGAGTCTTCAGATGTGGTTCATAGACTAAACTATCGCCCAGTTCACACTCCACCCACATCTATTGAACAGGTGAAGAGGCTCATCCTTGTTCCCTGTTTAGGATGTGGTTTCTGGCTTTCTCTTTTCCAATATTTTCATTCTTTTCTTTCTTTTTTTTCAATTGGAGTAGATAGACTAAACTATCACCCGGTTCACACTCCATCCACGTCTATTGAACAGGTGAAGAGGCTCATCCCTTGTTCCTTGTTTAGGATGTGGTTTCCGGCTTTCTCTTTTCCAATCTTTTCACTATTACGTAGCCCCCTGCACATCAATGGCGTTACCGCTTTGCTCGGGGTAATATGATTAAAAAAAAAATATGCTGATTGCTCGTTGAAATTCACATTTGTTTGCGCTTAAAATTTTAGGCAGTGTTAGCAGCAGACACAAAAACTATTTTTAAACAACAGCAGTGAACCAAAGTAAATACGATGAAGAGGATTTTCTTTTTGAATAATTTGTATAAACAAGTTGTCTTACATTTTTAGATTTGGCAACAATCTTATCGCCAGGATATTTTGCACTTCCGGTTAAGATGAGGTACACGAATACAGCTCCAATTTGTCTGCGAGTTACACTTCATTTGTGCAAAGTTTTTCGCATATTAATCGTCAGGTAATTTTTGCGTGTTACTATCCACTCTAGTATAATAAAGACCTTTATATATATATATATATATATATATATATATATATATATATATATATATATATTAGAAAAAGAAATAGGGTTGTTCCACCGAGAGAAATTGGTATAGAATAAAAAGTGTGAGAGGCCGTGAACGTTTTGTTTAAAGTGTGTATTTATTGTTGTTGTTGTTATACATGTTATGATACTTTAAGTGTCCATAATGGTATTTGTGACGCTACACGTGTTTCGAGTGTAAGATTAACTCTTCAGGCGAATAAATTTGTGGCTATACGTATCGAGTTCCTTTTGTTTCTAAGGAACAAGTTATTGTTTATAAATAAGTATGTAGAAAAAATAAAACATAAAAAATAAATACAAATCAGTAAAATAGAATAAAATAAGATAATATAAATCAAATGTTGGCGTGTTGAATTGTCTGTGTTTTCTTACATCATCCCGTGTATAAATGGATAAACAGATAAATAAATAAATAGATGAATGAATCAAGTGCTTACCCCAATTTGAAACGATTTTGGTTTGGGTTTCCCTCATTAGTACGTTAAAATTATCTTCTAGGCGCCTTCTTTATCTATAAGTTTCTTCATCGGTCAGTTTCTTGTTTTTATTGTTTTGACGGTGGTTTGAATTTGGTGTGTGTGCCCGCGCGCGCGCGTGTGTGTGTGTGAGTATATATTGATTTCGTCTTTATGTTTTAAAATTGTTTTTTATGGGTCATCTGGTTCTTTTTTATTGTTTGGGGTTCTCATTTGAATTTAGTGTATGTGTATGTGTGTGTATATATATGTGTGTATGTATGTGCATGTCTGTATGTTTTTCGGTGTGTGTGTTTTTCATGTCATTTTGTTGAGCGAAGGCTTGTATTTTTTTAATGAATTTTTCTTTCTGCATTATTAGTACATCGTAGTCTGTATTTTGGTACATACGTATTACTTTGAATTTGCCACTACTACATTCATGCAAACGTTGGGAGATATATAATTTTCTGTTATATGATAATCTTATATTGTTTTTAGGAAGGGATATTCTATTATTCAAGCATTATGTCGCTCCCACGTATATCTTTGCGCATTTGTCGCATTTTAGGGCGTAAATTGTAACTCAGATCCGATTTTATTTCGAATGTAGTCGTGTTTTCGAACTGGAAGTGTTTTCCTTCTATTATTATGTTGCATGCTGCACATCTTTTTTGTTGCATTTTGTGACCCCCTGTGTTGTGTGTTGTTCGAATTTCGATAAAGTTAGGATGTCTTAAATTTTTGGGCTGGCGTTTGCTGTTAATTATTTGAGTTGTCTTTAT
This sequence comes from Ascarosepion bandense, assembly GCA_037127315.1. Taxonomy (NCBI): domain Eukaryota; kingdom Metazoa; phylum Mollusca; class Cephalopoda; order Sepiida; family Sepiidae; genus Ascarosepion; species Ascarosepion bandense. The sequence goes on along the minus strand of JBBBDQ010000231.1, from coordinate 1,838,276 downwards.
AATTTCTTTTATTTTTTCATTATTGTTGAGTTATTCCATGTGTTTTGATTTTTGTGAATAATTCTGAATTGTTTTTGTTTTGTGTGGAAACGTATACTAGCATGTTTTCTTCTTTTTCATGTTTTTCTTGTTTTTTTTTTGGATTCCGGAGGGATTCTAATGGTATTTTTTTCTGCTAGTTGGAAACCCTAGTTTATTAGTGGAGTGGGGTATCCGCTTATTTGTAATGTTTTTCGTAGTTCTTCAAAGCGTATTTTACGAAGAATTTCGTCAGTTACTATCGTGCAAATTCGTCGTGCTAGGGAATAGGGGATGGATTTTAAACTGTTTTCAGGATGGTGACTCTTAAAGTAGAGGTATTTTTGGGTGTCTGTGGATTTGTGGTAAATGTCTGTGAGGATATAATTGTTTTCGTTTTTTATGAGTATGTCTAGGAACAGTAATGCTTTATAACTATATTCCAGCATGAACTTGATTTCGGGGTGCAGGTGTTGTAGTATATTGTGTAGTTTGTTTATGCCCCCACCCTATGTTGATTTCCAAAAGATAAAACAGATTTCCAAAAGATAAAGCACAGATTCCTAGATGACTGTTTTATCTTTTGGAAATCAACATTTCTTAAAATGACATGTTAAAAATGGCTATTTCCCCTCTAAATTTTATCTGAATTTATATATATATATATATATATATATATATATATATATATATATATAATCCTCTTAAATATTTTACTGTCACTTTTGACGGCAGGCGTACACTGGTCTTAACAGAAAGGGGAAGATGTCCTCTAGATAAAGTTGGGTGTTACAGTACTCTTCTACATGCCGTGTCTCTTCAGGACGTGGGCAGTTATATCTCTACACAACTATTTGTCTTTCCTAGCTCTATGTAAGATTTTTCTATTCGCTATTCTTCCGAATCCGATTCTGCCATCTATTTACACTAGCTGATTATGTAGGTGACTCACTATTTTCTTTTGCCCTTCAGTATACCCTGTCAGTGTCAAATTCTCCAAGCCTTCGTTCTTCAATATGTTTCCTGGAAATATCAACAATTTTTGTTCTATATGTAAATGTGAGTGTACGTTTTGTTTTGTATTTTCTTTTGCCTTAAAACGTCCTCATTACTAACATGTACAGTCTAAGTTATTCTCAGTACCCTTCTGTCTCAAGTTACTTCCTCATTTGTGTGGAGATGTACTGGTAGTGTAACGGATAGTGGTTCGGAAGGAGAAATCAGAGAGTTGAGCTCAAATTCTATTTGTCTATTTGGGTTCTGTGCATTCATTTATGTGCAAATAAAGTTAGGAAAAAGTAAATATATCTTGTCCTCGAGGTATGGGTCAAACAGTGAGATTTAATCGGTGAAATTATTGTTATTCTCAAAAATTGTTAATGAAATGTTCGAAAAGAAATTAAGAAAAAGAATTATTCTTATATTCCAAAATGTGTTTCGGTTATCAATAACCCACATAAATGTTGATAAACCGTAAAAACAATTAAGTGTGGAGATCAGCTGTGTAGAGATTCTCCAGCATTCACTCCCATAAAGGAGGACAGATATTAAATAACGGTTCAGTATTCGTTTCTTAGTTTAATAGTTAAGTCAGTTAAGTGCCATACGTGATACACGCTTGGGCGATCATGTCTCGAAAGAGACATGACTGACTGGGCAAAAGATTATCCTGCAGTAGGTTACCATTTCTTTCTGCGTTAGACTGGATGCCAACCAAGGCTATTGATCTCAATCTGTCCTGTTTTTCAGCCCATAGCTGGAAGAAGAAGAGTTGGATTAATACTTTTCCCAAGGGTGTTTGCGCGTAAGTAAATGCAACGAATTTAACTAGAATTCGAATTTGATTTTCCGATATTTGGTACTTAAAATAAAACTATTTGTGATCAAATATTCTGAGAACTATTATCATTCGCCGTTTCATATTAGTTAATAAGAAGATGCTTTCCTAAAGAATTTTGGTAGAATAAGTGTGATTTGGGTGGAATTAGCAAAAACCAAAAAACATCTTCCAAATACAATAAAAAAATTGCATAAACATAAAAAATCGTTTTACTGCAATAAAGTTGCTTTCAAAGTGGAAGAGCGGTAAAAAAAAAAAGATATAGTTAACAGAGTGCAATAACTAAAGCCGAAATCACATAAAATAATAATCTGGAGGTTCAAGGTACAATTACCCTGCCATTGGCATATTTTCTCGTATATACACACCAAGGCCATATAATCTTTTTGGCGATGTGGAATATAACCTAGAACAAACAATTTATTGGTAGTAATGGGAGAATTTAAATTGGTTTCACAAAGTGCAAAGATATTTGGAGGCCGTTCATAGAGAAAAAAATCTACACTGCAAAAATGTGGCCGGATATCACAAATATTGAAGGAAGAAAGATTGAAGGAAGTATGTGATTTTTTGTTTTCTGTTTTTTTTAAATTTCTTTTCATTGTTTTTGTCATATGGAGTTTTGTTTGAAAGAAAAAAAAAGAAGAAAATGCCAAAATAATTATCATTGTATGTCGTCAATAGCATTACACATTGGTCAGGACATGGCTGAGATTAAAACATAATGTGACGTCTGGGTTGACTACCGGAAGTACATGCAAAAACACCGACCCATGAACGACATGACACTACAAATACCCCGATATTAAGCTCTACTAAAGAGTCTGGGCTGTCTACTACCAATCGGATGCAGCAACCAGAGAACTACAAAGGCGGTACCCGCATTATGTAGAGTCAAACCCTTGATCAGTCTGATCACCAAAATGTTTAATATAGTTCAGTCAATGAAAAGGGATAAAACTTTACTCCTGTTCAATAAACATAGTCAATCCAATCTACTCCTTTTCACCTGTACGCAGCACAGGAGGCTGGCCGATTTTACCACGACACCATCTCTAGGAAGGTTGCCAAATAAGGCTATAGACCATTTCCAGACCAAAGAGGAATTACAGAATTATTAATATAAGTTTGAATGTTAGGCCAGGAGTTGGAATCTAAAGAATATTTATAGATTAGATTACTTCTGGTTAGAATTATTGGAAATTTAGGGTTTAAGTATACGTACAAACACACACGTTTACAATTTACACTGGACATCGGAACAGAGACAGTCAATAGGTTGGACAATTATTCTTACATTTTACATAATTCTGGTTTAGATTATGAACACTGGAAGTCAATAAATAAAAAAAAAATATATATCTCTATAATAGTATATAATTATTCGCAAGTAAACAGTAGACCAATTTTTATTATTG
>JBBBDQ010000231.1:1767500-1830000 GCA_037127315.1 Ascarosepion bandense | reverse complement strand
CAACCTACCTGTCGAGCTTGAGCGAATGGATGACGGAGATGGTTTTGGCAGAGATGGCAAAAAGACAAAAGGCATTAACAGCTACGAAGGACACGAAATGATGGAGAGCCATGATCACCAACGTCTTGCGGAGACACGGCACATAGAAGAAGAAGAAAAAGAAGACGAAGACGAACGCATATCTTTTAAGCCTCGATTTGAAAGATGATCTACACTGAATGGATAACTGTTGAAAGGTTGCATTAACGTCAAAACACCAATGATTGGCATAAAATCTTAATACACCTCCTTCGATTGTCCACTAAAATTAAATTGTGAAAACTTGCAAAGTGGGAATTTGGGTTCTTCGCTTTATAACAAACTAGCAGTATAACCCGGCGTTGCTCGAGTGTAATGAAAGCTTTAAAACTAATCCATGGTCCTGGAGCTCAGACTCAGCCTAAAGAATATTTGCGTGAAGTTTGGTGAGAATCGGATAAAAATTGTGGATTTGTATAAAGGACATACAGACAGATAAACAGACACACACACACACACAAACATCTTGCCTTTATATATATATATATATATATTATCGATTTTCTGCACTATTGTAAGAACGGCAACCTTGAAACTTCTGAATATCGTTTTTTATGTCTTTGCCTATGAATGTATCAAATTTGATTAAAATCGGACCACTCCTTCTATAACTCGATTTTTTCGATTATCGATTTTCGATAATTATCGGGGGTACCTCGACACAAAACCTAGCTAAGAACACTCGCAGACGCTTATAATACAACTGTGTAAATTTTCAAGAAAATCGGTTCAACCGTTTCGGAGTCTATAGGTAACGGACGGACACACACACACACACACACACACACACACACAGACAAAGTTCCATTTATAAATAAGTTTAGAAAACAGTATTCAGCCATATGCAGCGGACTTTTATCAAAGGAATGGTAAGTGTTTTTTTCATTGCATTGTTACAAGTGATGAAAAATGGATTTTGTATGACACCAGAAAGCGAAAAAGAGAATAGTTATCATAAATAAGAAACCCGTGCCAAAACCAAAACGAAGGCTTTATCAACAGAAATTCTCACTTGGTGTCTGTCAAACTATGAAACGTGTCGTCCTTGACGGTCTATGAAGCATAGAAGAACCATCACTGTAGATGTTTTTTTCTATCAAATTGCTTGTATAAACAAAGCAAGTATAAAATTACAGAACAAATAAAAAAATAATTTCGATGGGAAGTTCTTCTACATTTTCCATATTTACCAGATTTAGCACCTACAGATGTTCATTTGTTTCGATCACAAAGAATATTTCATAAATAACAGAACGTTCAGAAACAGAGAAGTTTAAAACACTTTTCTAGGAAAAACAAATTTCATTAAATATGAAATCCAAAAGCAACTTTTTTGTTGACTTGCAGTCTTTGGAGATGAAGGTGATTGTATTTCAATAAATAATATATACAAATAAAAGGGAGTGTTTTTCAGTTCATAATATACTCAGAAACTACTTGATGGATTTCAACGAAACCTCACATCCACATGGCTTTTACCAAGGGCGTATCATAGGTTATCTAAAGTTGACCTAGGTCAAACACAAATATCCTGAAAGGTAAAAAAAAAAAAAAAAATTGAAAGAAACCATTTCACGTGGGAGTGTAGGTGCATCACCCATGTCTGGTACAAGGTCACTTCCAAACAAAGCCGACAATCCCCAGATTTTTTAATATCAGAAGGTTGTTGAAAAAATAAGTGGACTTTTGTTAACTGAACATTATAACATATTTGTGAGAAGAAGAAAAATGTTTAAATAGAAAATGTGGTGAGTAGGTAATTGTTCAAAGAGAAATGTAAGTATTTAAAAGTCCCACGGAAATTTACAGTTCATAGTTGATAGTAGCAGAAAGCGTGTATGTAAAAAGATTAAAAAGGTTGCTAATAAAAGTCTGTGTTCTTTTCCTTTTTATGGCCGGAGAGAGATAAAGTGAAAAGGAAAATCAAGTAAAAAAGGAGATTGTACTTATCGAAGTTGAAGTATATTGTTGTTGTTTTCTTTGACGGTGTGTGGGTGAAGACTAAGAAAGAAAAATTAGAAGAAGAGGAAAAACGAGTGTGACGCGCCCTCCTTACGTCCGGGTCGGCAAATTAAATTTTCTTTAGTCACATTGTGACGAGGTCCTTCAGATTCACTCCCATGTCGGACTGATTTGACCAGTCAACACGTGGTTTAAGTAGTGAAATTTATCACGTGAATGGATCGAAATCACATATCCATGTTTTCTAGGTGTTTAAAAAAAAAAACTGACCGGGGTCATAGATCAACTTGCTATTTCATATCTAATCAGAATCTCAAATTTTAGTTTTCACACTGACTTGTAAAATTTGCCTTGGTCTGGGTTTTTCCAAAATGTTTTTGGTCATTCTGATCAAATTTTGCAGGTGTGCAATTTTACTTTTTTGCATTTTAGTTAATTGCTGGATAATGTAGATTTGTATCCTACAGGAGTTAAATATTTATTTTTACATAAAACTATAGTGGTAAGGTCGGTAAATTTTCGTTAGATAGGCAATTGATACATGGTTATTTTACTCAGTCATTTGAATACTATTTACAAGTAAAATAAATTATCATTTTATTTAGAGAAAATTTAACTCTGCTTGTATTTTAATGTTTTTATTTTTCTATAATTACTTTCCGAAAAATCTAATAGTTTATTTCCTCGAGGATTTGAATTTGAATATACTCATGTCAATTGGCGAAGGAAATTGTTCTTCTGCATTTACATTAGCCAGTGAGGTGGCTGGGGCGTGTACCACTATTAACTAATGAGACATCATTCCAACCGCGAACTACAAGTGATTTATTTTGTTCTTGAATTTAATATGACACGAATGAACAAACTTGTCTTCGCCTCGCGAAGAATCAGAACGTCTAACGCTTAACCGATTCTGTGCGAGAAGAATCTGCTGAAAGCCTCAATAAGAGATAGCGCTATATTTGATTGTCTGTTTTTCCTTTCCAAGAATACTCATTACTGGTTTTTCGTATTTATTATTTAAAGACTTAGAGACTGGGTTGCCTTTGTTTACGGCAGTTAGCGACTTGGCTTAAAATTAAGTTCTATATTTTTATTCTCTTCTATTTTTTGAGTCTATTTCTATTTCTTTGCAATCAGCACGCACACACAAAAAATGTTTCAATAACTACACTAGGAAAGAGGAAATAAAATCTTATTAGTCTCTGTCGAGGTCGAATATAGAGGTAACAGCTTTTTAACTTTACTGACGGGTCAGGTAAACTAGAACCTTATTCACTCAAAGAATACTCTTCTCTGTTGATTATCTTGGCAATGTAGCGGTATGATGTTTTGCAAAGTAACCGGCGATGGGACGGAGCAAAGCTTACATAAAGACCTTAAAGCAAACTAAAGACTGCGAGTTCCTCAACCGAAACTCGAGCTTGTTTCACCAATTTCGCATTGGTAATCTTTACACTTCTCCGACATCTTCAGAACAAAAGAAAAACGAAAAATATTTAAAATAGAAATAAAAATAAAAATGCGTGCTGACAAATTCTCGGCCCTGCACATTTCCAAAAAAATCAGTTTTTCAATGAACTCCCCTCCGAATATTTATGAGGGGAAGTTGGTCGGATTGAGAGCTTTTCAGAATCCAATTTGAATAACCTTTCATCTGTTATTTATGTTTTCACCTCTCAGTTTTTCTGAACAGCAGAACATGGGAATTTAACATTTTGATTACAGCTGCATTTTAATGGAATCAAATTTTAGAAGAGTTCTAAATTTTTAAAGAAAACATTTTATCTACAAACAAATGGATTATAATGTTCGAATAACAATGTTCGAATATCTGGAACATTTTCAGACTCGAAGAAAAGGTTAATTATTTTTAATAAACACATGGCTTATAGATATAACATGTTACAGAATTTTAGCAGTCTCTTTTATCGTTTTCATTTCTTTCTTTCTATCTATCTATCTATTTATCTATCTATCTATCTCAGTTTGTTTATATCTATCTATCTATCTATCTATTTATCTATCTATCTATCTATCTATCTCAGTTTGTTTATATCTATCTATCTATCTATCTATCTATCTATCTATCTATCTATCTCAGTTTGTTTATATCTATCTATCTATCTATCTATCTATCTATCTATCTCATCTCAGTTTGTTTATATCTATCTATCTATCTATCTATCTATCTATCTATCTATCTATCTCAGTTTGTTTATATCTATCTATCTATCTATCTATCTATCTATCTATCTCAGTTTGTTTATATCTATCTATCTATCTATCTATCTATCTATCTATCTAGCATTCTGTTCATTTCTATCTATCACATTCTGTTCATATCTATCTATCTATCTATCTATCTATCTATCTACCACATTTTTTCATATCTATCTATCTATCTATCTATCTATCTATTTAGCATTCTGTTCATTTCTATCTATCACATTCTGTTCATATCTATCTATCTATCTATCTATCTACCACATTTTTTCATATCTATCTATCTATCTATCTATCTATCTATCTATCTATCTATCTATCTAGCATTCTGTTCATTTCTATCTATCACATTCTGTTCATATCATCTATCTATCTATCTATCTATCTATCTATCTTTTTCTTTTTCAACTTACATCTCAATTTATTGCTATATCCCCAATGTGTTCACATTAATTCATATACCTGTCTCACTGTATTCATATCTTCACTTTGTATTCTATTTAAATGAGAAGGTTTCACTAAAAGAGCTATTTCACAAGAACGGCTGCTTTGTGGAACTAACACCTGCATGGATGCTTCCCCAACGGTACATTCTTAACCTCTTTAAGGGCCAATCATTACCTATTCTCGTAATTCTCACTTCCTATATTTAGATTCTCATCACATCGAATTTAGTAACGCTCTACCTGGTGTGGCTCTTGAAAGTCAGGTATTGGATGAACATTAATAAAACACAGCAACAAAAAAAAAAAAACGCACAAAAAGCAATTTTCTTGGTTAGGCAAAGAAACTTTCCGCTTAAAAAATATATATATTGATATTTGATCACTTAGGCATATTTTGGTTTGTTGGTTGAGCCGAAAAGATTTTTGTAGATTCTCGGATGTATTGCAGTTTTCCATCTCTCTGTCTCTGTCTCTGACTCTCTCTCTCCCTATATATATGTATAAATATTTCAGCGTGACTATCTATCTATCTATCTATCTATCTATCTATCTATCTATCTCTCTTTCTATGTCAGTCTTTTAATATATATCTATCTCAGTCTTTTAAAATTTAGGTATATATATATATATATATATATATATATATATATATGTGTGTGTGTGTGTGTGTGTGTGTGTGTGTGTGTGTGTGTGTGAGTCCTTTAATATCTATCTATCTATCTATCTATCTATCTATCTATCTATCTAGCATTCTGTTCATTTCTATCTATCACATTCTGTTCATATCTATCTATCTATCTATCTATCTATCTATCTATCTATCTATCTAGCATTCTGTTCATTTATATCTATCACATTCTGTTCATATCTATCTATCTATCTATCTATCTATCTATCTATCTATCTACCACATTTTTTCATATCTATCTATCTATCTATCTATCTATCTATCTATCTATGTCAGTCTTTTAATATCTATCTCAGTCTTTTAAAATTTAGGTATATATATATATATATATATATATATATATGTGTGTGTGTGTGTCAGTCTTTTAATATCTATCTATCTATCTATCTATCTATCTATCTATCTATCTATCTATCTATGTCAGTCTTTTAATATCAATCTATCTATCTCGAGAAAGTAAGTTATTTATCAAACAAAGATAACTTCTCACAGGTTTGATTTACTTTATTTTACCTTCTTTTTCACCTCTTCTTTAGGGAAATCTAAAAAAAAATCTATTAAAAAAATAAAAAATAAATTTATAAAGCAATTTCAAAATCCCACTGTTTCAATCACTTGTTCGTTTCTGTTTCAATTCAATAAGTTAACGGCATCCTGAATGGCATTTTTTCTTTAATAAGTGGGCGTTTGCTAATCACAACGCCGGAAGACGAGGCTGTTGTTGCATGACATTACCAAAATAAAGTTTTAAAAAATACTGTTAAATTTAAGCTTGCCGTGAGGCCTATTTACGATAAAAGGAACTGCGATTATTCATTCCTTTATTTGACAATTTTTTAAATGTTTCACTTAGCTTTTTCCGTGGTTCCGCTTTCATCATTCTATTTATTTATTTATTTTTTCTTCTGCTGTGCGTCGATTTTCTATTCAACTGATAATATCGAGAATACGAAAGATCTTCTTTCTTTCGGTTCAGAGGATGAGGCACAAGTGGACGATTTCAAGGAACAACATCACGGCTTTTGTAATTAATCTCTCAGCTGACAAGCGTATACATCGTCCCGAGAAGGAGCAGCTTTCACCTAATGTCAAACTTAGCAATGTTATCGTTGCACAGAGGCCAAGAGTTGCGAATACTCACACTCTATTCGAGCACTTTTGTTAAAATAGCACCATCTTTGTGGAACAAACTCCCACATGGATGCTTCCTAAACGCTACAGTCTTAACCTATTCCGTTTAAGGATCAATCATTACCTATCCTCGTAATTCTCACTTCTTATATTTACATTCTCATCACATCTCATTTAATAACGCTCTACCTGGTGTGGCTTTTGGTAGTCATGTATTCGATGAACATTAGCAAAACCTTATGGTATGTGCTCAGAAACAGGCAATTTAATTACTCTTCCTCTTGTTGCAAAAATAAAGGAAAAGTTAGCCAGTAATTGTATTTATTTCTCTCTTTGCTGTAACCTTGAATGTGTAGGTGGTGCAATAGTTAACAGATGCGAACTGGAAATCGGTGAGCCGAGTTCCAATTCCAGTTCGAGTCATTATATTCACTCACGCGCAAATCCCACTGAGAAAGGTTTGTATCCACCTCTTCTACACTCTGCTATGGAGTAGTTAGCAGGAATCGCATCAGTAAACCATTATTATCCCCAAAAGGTTTCTACAATCTAAAAATAATCCATGGCTTTAGAAGCTTGATAAACTGCAAAAAAAAAAAAAAGACAAAATTAAATCAGCCAATCTCTCTCTCTCTCTCTCTCTCTCTCTCTCTCTCTCTCGTTCTTGAATTTTTCCTTTGAGAGACACTAACCAAATGTTTTTGGCAATTGAACAGCACACTGAGATACTGTTGGGGAGTCACCCCTTTTTACACACTCAATGGACTCGTCCAAGGTGTACTTATAATCCTGCCTACAGAGAGGGGTGTCTGTAGGGTGTCTGTAGTGTGTTAGAGTGCTATTGTTTTTAGAGTTGTAATGCTTGTCAGAGCAGTTGAACCGCCGCTCGTTGGTCAGCAAGAATATAAACTATTACCCGGACTTACTTTTTGTAGATATTTGACTCCTACTAACAAGTATTCCTGAATCTACTAACCGTGTACAGGTTTTATATCCTTTGTTCAATACTCACATTTTTCCTCTCATATCTGTTTTGTGTTATTATTATATTGCGTGGTTCTCTAAACAAGAATCCACAACAGATACGAAGCCGCATTGGCATGACCAAAGAAGTCTTTCAAAAGCTGAAGAGTATTGAGAGACAGGACGATTTCGTTGGAAACAAATAAAAGAGTACTGGACTGTTATGTGATATCTGTCCTCCTATATGGGAGTAAATTCTGGACAATCACTTCAAAGATGAAGGAGAGACTAAAAGCAACAGAAACGTGGTTCTAAAGATGGATGCTGAGGATACCATAACCGAACACGTGAGCAACGACAAGATTTTAGAGAGAATGGAAAAGAAAAGGAAACTGATGCTTAATATCAGGAAAACACAGCGTAATTTTCTGGGACATGTAATGAGGAAAGGGGGATTAGAGAATCTGCTACTCGCAGGACAGATAGAGGGAAAGAGAAACAAGGGAAAGCAATGCATGATATAATTAATGGGCTTGAGAAAATGCATGACAGAACAGTGTTTCAGAAGGCTAACAAGAAAAAAACATGTTAAGAGCTACAAGGGATAAGATGTGTAAGGTCATGGTTGCCTACGTCCTGAAAGGACACGGCAAATAAAGAAGAAAGAGCGCTTTTAAAACAGTACCTATCCTCATTAAGTAAACGATAAAGAATTTCTTCAGATGACGGTGTGAATGCGTTGATAGAGAAAGTATTTCAGTGTTAAATTCATGGTTAGTGGTTCTTCTTATAGTTTAAGAGATTTTGAGCATAAAAACATAACCCTGATACAGTATAACCCGGATATAAGAGACCCGGATATAAAAGAAAGTCGGATATAAGATAGATTTTCTCTGGTCCAAAATTAGAGCCTGTGGTAACCCGGATATAAGAGAAACCCTTATATAAGATATATTTTGTCTAGTCCCGAATCAGAGCCTGTGGTAATGTATATAAAATAGACCAAACCCTGACATAAGAGAAACCCGTATATAAGATATATTTTGTCTAGTCCCGAATTAGAGCCTGTGGTAATGTATATAAAATAGACCAAACCCGGATATAAGATAAACCCTTATATAAGATATATTTTGTCTAGTCCCGAATTAGAGCCTGTGGTAATGTATATAAAATAGACCAAACCCGGATATAAGAGAAACCCCGTATATAAGATATATTTTGTCTAGTCCCGAATTAGAGCCTGTGGTAATGTATATAAAATAGACCAAACCCGGATATAAGAGAAACCCTTATATAAGATATATTTTGTCTAGTCCCGAATTAGAGCCTGTGGTAATGTATATAAAACAGACCAAACCCGGATATAAGAACTTTTATGTGCTGAACTTATATTTATATACATTACCACAGGCTCTAATTTGGGACCAGAAAAGATCTATCTTATACCCGGATTTCTCTTATATCAGGGTCTCTTATATCAGGGTTATACTATCTATAATTAAAATAGACAATATAAAAACGAAAGGAAAACTTAGACGACTTATTATGCTCCACAATTTAGCTTGATTTTCAGTCAGCCTGAATGATATATATACAAGCGTTTTTAAATAAAAAAATTCTAAAAACAAATGACATTTTTACGACTGGATACAAATACTTATTGCTAAATAAAATCCTTACATTTACCTTGATAAAGTCCATCAAGGGACGAAGTTAATTTTTTCTTTTTTATTCATATATACAAGGTGGGGCAAGAGTCAAAAACCATAGGGATTAATTAAATGATTTTTTTTTTTACATGGGGCTATTTGAAATCAGTTGTTTATCAGATGCGCCTAGAAAATATTGAGGATCTTAAAGGAATAATTAATTATGAATATATTCAAATGGCAGAGCAAAAAAAAGAAAAATAGAGACATTTTGAACAGCACATATAACAATTTTATGACTAATAAATAAATTCTTATGCGTAATTATAGATTTTATAAACTATTCCTATAGTGAGCGATTGCATATATATATAACGTTTTTTTGCTTAAAGATTATTTTTAATCGATACTCGTATTCGAGTAGATATTCTTTTTTTAATTAAAGAATATATTTATTTCTACCGGCCTGATTATTTACGATAAATTTTGTTACGTAAATGTGTGTCATTCGGCAGGATTCAAACCTGCGACCCATAACAACATAGGGTAAGCCACCAATTGATTTAGGGTGTCTTAGACCGCTCGACTACGAATTATTCTACAGGCTAATTATGTCGAATGACACACATTTTTGCAACAAATTTCTCGTAAATAATCAGACTGATAGAAACAAACATATAACTATACTGTTATTAACACCCGCATTCAATATTCAATGTGCCTATATATATATATATATATATATATATATATATATATATATATATATACTAGCAGTATAACACGGCGTTACTTTGCTCGGGTGTAATCAAAGCTTTAAAACTAATCCATGGTCCTGGAGCTCAGACTCAGCTTATATTTGTGTGAAGTTTGGTGAGAATCGGATAACAATTGTTGATTCGTATAAAAAACAGACAGATAAACAGACACACACACAAACATCTTGCCTGTTATATATATATATCTTATCGATTTTCTGCACTATTGTAAGAACTGCACCCTTGAGACTTCTGAATATCGTTTCTTATGTCTTTGTCTATGAGTGTATCAAATTTGATTAAAATCGGACCACTCCTTCTATAACCCGACTTTTTCGATTATCGATTTTCGATATTTATCGGAGTTACCTCGACACAAACCCGAGCTAAGAACACTTGCAGACGCTTATAGTACAACTGTGTAAATTTTCAAGAAAATCGGTTCAGCCGTTTCGGAGTCTATAGGTAACGGATACACACACACACACAGACACACACACAGACAAAGTTTCATTTATAAATAAGTTTAGATAGATATATATATATCATTACATTGGAGCATGTGCTACAAACACTTACAAAACTGAACATTTTGTTTTGACATTGAAAGAACAATATCTCACCACTTAGAGGTGACATTGTTGTTTCAATGTAGAAACAAAAATTAATGTAAACCTTAATTTAAAACAGTGCTTAATATAAAGATTAATTCAGACATTAACATAACATTAGTTAACACTGTTTTAAATTAATGTTTTGAACGTTGTAATTATTTTCTTCGTTCTTATTCAGTTTGAGTCATCCACATACAAGCCTGTGTCGCTGTATCACATGTATATTTATAAGGAGTATGTCTAACCGTACTGATGAGCTGTGATACAGTGAAACAGATTTGTCTGCGGATGACTATTTACGCTCTCAGCCCCTCATTGAGCACTCTGGAAGAATAGTAGACTTTGGAAAAACAGTAGCTACTCTAGCATCTACGCATAGTTTATTCAGCAATGATTTAGAACACTCTTAGCTATTGGCGTATGTTTACATGGTGTATCACACGCTAAAAGTCTGCCTTCTTCTGCCGAGCGTCCATAGCGCTAAGCAGAATCGCCGACTGATGAAAATTCGGTTTCAATCTTGGGTAAAAGCAATCGGATGTCTAACCGTACTGATGAGCAAAACAGATCTGTCTGCGAATGACTATATATATATATATATATATATATATATATATGATTAAACATTCTACTGTCAGGCTCTTTTGAACAGGAGAATACGTTTATCCATTGTTTTCTGCTTAGATTGGTTGCACGGTTCCCTCTAAAATCTTCTTAGTGACATTATTGTCTTGTTTGGTGAGAATTAATTAAAAGAACGCTATATTTCTAGTGTAAAAGTACCCCTTATCCGGGACAGAGCGTATAAAAATATAAGTTATGTGAACGCAGATTTCAACAACCGATAGGCGACAGTTTATTTCATTCTTGAATGCAATATTTAGGCCACTGTGTGTGTGTGTGTTTGTGTGTGTGTGTGTGTGTGCGTGCGCGCACGCGCTTGGAAAACGATTTTTTTACTGAACAAATGTTTGCATTTATATATATAAATAAATACACACACACACACACACACACACACACACACACACACACACACATATATATATATATATATATATGTATATATATATATAATCTGTATTTAAATTATGTTTTTCAGAACAGGGCTTATTTCAGACAAGAGATTGCCCTCTCTTAGAAAATTGGTGCAACTCAGTCTTCCTACTATTCAATTTTTTTCGTTTTGTACCAAATAGTAAATATTTATAATTACATTTATACTTTGTGAACATATGTATGTACCTGTCTTTGAATCAAATATTTTATCTATCTTGATTCCACTCAGAGTTAGCGGACTTAATTAAATCAATGAGGAAGCATTTCGAACAACTTTAATGTCATAATGTCCTTTAAGAAAATTTGATTAATGTCTTTTGCGAAAAAATATAATTCCTGGAAAAAAATCAATTTTAAAATCAAGGTACTTTAAGTGACTGTAACACATCACTCAATAAATCCCAGGTCTGACAGATAGATGGCGCCACTAATAAAACTATCCATATGATTTTTATGAAGTACTAACCGTCAAATGGCACGTGACAATATTTGGGCTCAATCGGATTATTAGCTTACAAATTACATTTTTTAAGTGATTCTACTGTTGCAAATTTTTAAAACAATGGAAATATCTGAATTTTGTGTGTTGATAAAACATTGCTTTCTGATGGGAAAAATACTGTTCAAGCAAAACAATGACTTGATAAGTGTTATTCAGACTCGCTCTGTCGGAAACAGCGGTTAAGAGGTGATATGCTGATTTTAAACGCGATCGTACAGACACAAATGATGGTGAGCACTCAGGTCGCCGAAAATCGGCAGTTGTCAGGGAAAACAATAAAAAATCCACAAATTCCTTTTGACCAATCGTTAAATTGAAATTGCGTAAGATAGCAGTGAATTGAACATATCAGAAGGCAGTGTATTCACCATTTTGCATAAACATTTGCCAATGAGAAAGCTCTGTTTAAAGTAGGTGCCACTTTTGCTCACAATCGATGAAAAACAACAACGCGTTGACGATTCAGAGCGTTGTTTGCAACTGTTTCAACGCAACAAGAAGGAGATTTTGCGTAAATATGTGACAATGGATGAAACATGGATCCACCACTTTACTCAGGAGTCAAATCGGCAGTCAGCTGTGTGGACAGGAGCAGGTGAAAACCTTCCAAAGCGACCAAGGACGCCAACATTAGGCAAGATTTTGGCTTCCGTATTTTGGGAATCGCAAGGTATTTTGTTCATCGATTACCTTGAGAAAAGAAGAACCATCAATAGCAAATATTTTGCATGTGCATTTAATTAATTCTCAAATTACTTAAAAGTCGGATTGCTATATAACTGTTAGACTGTTTTAACTCAATTATAAATATAAAGGGTGTGATGGATAAATTGTCGTCTAAATTACGCAAAAATTAAAATAACACGACCCTATCATTTTAACAGGCATATATACCAAAATTGCACAAACATATCTTGAAATGGGAAAGAGTAAATTTATTCCCTAAAATAGCCATTGGCTACAAACACAGACTCCAAACGATTTTGGAATCTCCTGCAACTCTTCTAGACAGTCTCCTTGTTTTAGTTGGTGAATGCTGCCATAATTCTTGGCTTCTGTTCATCTTCGGTGCTGCAAGGAGTTTTGTTGGTCTCTAGCTCAACTGCGCTCTACACATAATAATCAAGGGGATAACTGTCAGGGGAGTTATGTAGCCAGATGTACGGAGTGATGTGGTCGCAGAAGTTATCTGACAGCCATGACATGATTTATCCATCGCACCCTGTACATTAAAAATATAGACAAAAAAAAAAGATTGGAATTAAATACCAGATTCTGTCGATGCTTTCTGTTTGACAAGAGATTTCTCCGTCTGCTGTTTTCAGTAAGGCCATACAATCAATATAAATACGTTAGCAGAGTTGCACCGATTTGCATATACAGTTCGTGCTTAATCAGGCGTCTCGTTAAGAAAGAGAGGAAGTATTGAAATATGCATAATTATGGAAGAGAAAGTATGACCAGCTGCTGTTTATGAAATGGCAATGATGGGAGTGTGCAAATACTGGGTATTCAAGTGCAAAGCAATAGAGATCGCTATCCTTACCGAAACATTCTTACCACCCACAACTTCCGTGCAACGCTAGTGCTTTAATGCAAAGTAAAATTTCCAATGCCGATCTTTACGAATATTTATTTTAGAAAGAATTATGTATATTACGAAAAAAGTTTTAGATATTCACCGTGGAGACGAACAACGGCGCCTAAACGTGATGGCATATATACAGTAAGAGTAACTAACGATAAATACTCACGCACGCACGCACGCACACACACGCACACACACACACACACACACACACACACACACACACACACACACACACAGAGAATAATGCTTCCTTTTATAACATACACAAGCATACGTGTTACATGTGTGCACATATTATGAAGCGCTGATAAGTACTTACGCATGTTAATAAATTCAAACAAGATTAATTTTCAGCGAAAGGGCGAAACGAACTTATTCGTTTTAAAAATACCAATCTCGCTTTCTCTCGGCCATTTTCACTCTTAGTTTGGAAACTGTTTTTACATTACCCTCTAGTTATACATAGCTATATTTGTTTGCTCATATCTATCTATCTATCTATCTATCTATCTATCTATCTATCTATCTATCTATCTATCTATCTAATTCTGTTTATTTCTTTTTTTCTTTCTTTCTTTCTTTCTTTCTATCTATCTATCTATCTATCTATCTATCTATCTATCTATCTATCTATCTATCTTAAATCGTTCATGTATATTTCTTTGCAAATAAGCATTTATTTTTAAACAAATTTTCTGTTTAGTCAATATTTTGCCACCCTCATATACTAGATCAATAAAAACATTGTCAATCATCTTAGTATTTAATTAAAACTATAGATTTGGAGGGGTCTGATTTGTGAGCATCTGAACCGATGAAATCGAAGAATTTAGCTCGTCAGTACATATTTCATTGCTATAACAATAAAGTTAACGTGAGTTATGTGTTGTTGTCTCTGTAGGAAAATATTGTAGGTTGAAAAACAGTTAATCACCCAGAAGGCCGCGTAGATGCTTTTTAAACGCCGTGAAGGTAGGAGAAAGAGGGTTGGATAGCTCCAGTTCAGATATAAAATTGATAATCCATTTGTAGTTTGATAGTTCATCGCAAGTTGAATCGCGAACTTTCCGGAGGGGTATCATTAACCAACGATTTTCCTAGCATGGACATTCTGTTAGGATCAAGCTCAATAAACTAGTGAACGTAGCTTAAAGTTAGCAGCCACACACGTTGAAACTCCGGTTCTCGTACAAACACCGAAGTTAAGCAACGTCGTGTCTGATCATTACCTAGATGGGTGACTGCTTGGGAATACCATGATGTGTAGGCTTGAATGTGCGGGTGGTTAAATGTATATTTGCTAAAATTGTTAATCGGAGAGTCGAGTTCCAATTTCTGTTGGGTTCGTTATACTAACTTAGATATCTTTGGCAAAGTTACGAGTCTACTTGGGAAATGTATGAATCCATCTCTTCTTTCACAGCTATGCTTTAATTAGTAAGAGTCGTATCACTAAAACATTTGTATCTAAAATAATTCCACAATATCAAAATATTTTCTGTAAAAAGGTTAAGCCATAGGAAATGAATCAGTCAGTCAATACTCTACGGTTGATGTTCTATGGGTTTCAAGGTATATACGAACGTGCTCACTTCCAGTACACATCCTCGACAGAAAACACACACATGGAAACATGCACTGAATATATCGCGTATATACTCTTTGCGAACCAAGTAAACGTAGAAACCAGAATTTGGTTAACAACGCTGAAAAGTTCAGATGTATTTATAAATTTCGCGCCAAATATGAACAGAAAAATGGCGGCAGTATGTTTCCAAGAACAATTTGAAACCTGTCAGTTTTCCAGGAGTTTTTCTTGGATTTTCCCAATTTAGTCGTTTTATTTATACTGATTCCTACCTCGAGAAAAAATATTCGTTTTTTTCCTCACAATTTCTCTTGTCAATTATCAAGATCGAAATAACTAAAGTCGACTTTAGGCTTTTTTTTTAGTTAAATATACCGTGCATTTTGCCAATATTTGAAAATATCGTTTTCTTGAAGTAAGTCTTTAATATTTCCATTCTGTTCTGTTTCCCTTTTAATTTTATTTCCTTTCCACTTTTATTCTTCCATCGATTAAATGATTGGACAAGACAGATCACTGCTCGCAGAATTCACTGAGAGCTTTTGAAATTGAAAAAAGAAAACGATGCAAATAAAAAAAAAATATTAACAAAAAAAAAAAAAGAAGACAAATATTAACGGAAGAAGTTAAAACTTTTGTTGGTGCTTAAAATGGATAGGCAAGCTTCAGAAATACAAATCCGTAAGAGCCGATGTGAGATGATATGCTTTTCCCGGAATAAGAAAGAAACTGCTATTGTCTTATTCTACAGTTTCACATGAGAATTAATGCGTAATTTGTTTGTAACAATAAACAAATTAGACAGTTTTAGAATAGAGAGGTATTTTATTCGTTTGATTCTTTATTTTAAGCTTTACTGACTGAAGTTTTTACACTATTTTTATAAAATAAAAACCTCCAAATCCCCTCAATGGTTACTGAATGGGGTTGTTTTATGGACAATTGATGATTAAGATATGTCGGACAGATTATGGTTGGCTGTAGACTTGAAGATGTTAAGAGTTTCGATACAACACCGATAAGTTCCTATTTATTTGTAAATTTGGTACAAAAAGGTGGGGATTACAGCAGTGAATCCTATCAGATATCTTAGAGTTTTCCTTATATTTTGGGAGTAGTAGTCTCTATGGCGGCACGAAGGGAGCCGAGTTCGAATTCCAGCTGAATTCATTGCATTCACTTACGCGCAAATACCCTTGGGAAAAGTATTAATCCGTCTATTCCTTCCAGTTATGAGTTAAATAACAGGACAGATTGGGTTCTATAGCCTTGGTCGGCAAGCAGTCTACCGCAGAAAGCAATGGTAGCCTACTGCAGGATAATTTTTTGCCCAATCAGTCATGTTTCTTTCGAGACATGATCGCCCAAGCGTGTATCACGTATGGCACTTAACTGACTGACTGAGTCTCTATGGAAATGATGGAAACGAAACAGAAATTAATATTGAGCATCAGGAAGAGACAAATGAAGTTCCTGGGACATGCAATGAGGAAGGAGCGCTTGGAGAACCTGATACTAACAGGCCAGATAGAGGAAAAAAGAGTCAGAGGAAAGCAGCGGATAACATATTTAAAGAGCCCGAGCAGGTGGATGGCAGAACGGGGGCTGAGAGACGTTACAGGAAAAAGCGTGCTAAGAGCGATCAGGGATAGGGAGACGTAGAAGGCCATGATCGCCTACGTCCTGAAGGGACAAGGTAGATAAAAGAAGAAGAAGAAGAAGTCTCTATGGATTTGTGGATGTGCGTTGTGGTGCAATAGATATCGGCTAGGAATGAAAAAGCAGAGAGCCGAGTTTACTTACCCGCAAATACCCTCTCTTCTTCCGCCAGCTATGGTTTGAATAGCAGGACAGATTGGGTTCTATAGTTGGCAACCAGTTTGTCACAGAAATTGATGGTAACCTTTTCTTCTTCTGCGTGCCGTGTCCCTTCAGGTTACTTTTCCATGTCTCTCCTTCCCTCTATCCGTCTCGTGAGTATCAGATTCTCCAAGCCTTCCTTCCTCATGACATATCCCAGAAACTTCAGCTGTCTTTTCCTCATGCTAAGTATCAGTTTCCTTTTCGTTTCCATCCTCTCCAAAGCCTCATTGCCGCTCTCTTGTTCGATCCAAGGTATCCTCAGAATCCTTCTGTAGAACGACATTTTGGTTGCTATCAGTATTTCCCCAATCTTCGCTGATTTAAATCTCTTTGAAATCTGGTTGAAAAATAAACAGTTTTTAATCAGTACCTGACGACTGCAATGTGCATGAAACCCAGAGTTAGGCTATCGGTGAGAAAAATAGATGTTTATTATTATTAATACACACACAAACACACACAAACATATATATATATATATATATATATGTAAACTTTTATATTATTCAGAGTGTTACCCTTATCTTTATTGCTATATTTACTAAGTTGGGTCCGTTGTATGCTTTTATCTACGAGGTCATGTATCCCCAAACGTTGATTGAATCCAGTGACAAAGAGTTGTGAGTTCAATACCAGGCTCCAGCAGAGGTGAATAAAATAATTTCGAGGGTTGAGAGAAAGGGAGATAACTGATACTGAGACATCTGGCAGATGCATAGCTCATAGAACTAGAAGCATTTTACCTCGATTAACGAAAGAAAGGGTCCAGTTCTTAATTACAATCCCCTGATGAAGGTTGGAGCGTACAACAGACGAAATTTCGTGAATACATCAACAAAGATAAGGACAACAGCCAGAACAATATAAATAGTTTAAATCATTACTATACTCGATCTCAGAAACACACACACACACACACACACACACACACACACACACACACACACACACACACACATATATATATATATGTTACGGAAATTAACGAAATTTAACGAAACTTGGTTATAAGCAACCGACAATTTGTAATGAATTATTTGAACATTATTTTTACCGATACTCGTATTTAAGTAGATATTCTGTTTTTAATAAAACATTATCGTGAAATAATCATGCCGGTAGATATAAATATAAAATACTGTTTAATTAAAAACAGAATATCTACTTAAATACGAGTATCGGGAAAAATAATGTTCAAAATAATTCATTACATATATATATATATATATATATATAGGCAGTAATTTCTCTTTTATACATGTTTAATTAAATATAACCGACAAGGTGTCATGGTTAAGATTTTTTGCAATTTTTTTATGTGATCTTATGATTTTTTTTTGAGGACATAAATTATATAAAAATCGTCTAAATGTTTTGTTTATCCAAGCGCTTTCGGCCATTCTTTTAACCATTTCTGAGGTTCAATGTTATTTTACAGAATGTATGATGGAAAGTAGTGGTATGTGTTATATGTCGAATACGGTAAGCATGTTGTTAGCGCTTTCCTAGTTGATGTTATTGAGTTTTGGGTTTTTCGATTTTATTAATATTACTTTTAGTTTTTTTGTTTTTTTTGCATGTGGATGATGCTATGATATTTGTACTGCCGACAAGTATGTTCCGGATAGAGCTTGGTAGGTCTCTGTATGTGTTCAAATGAGATCGAACTGAGCCCAGACGAGAGAGATGCAGCGTGAGTCTTCGAGTAGTTTCGTCGTTGTAAGGCCGATATAATTATTTACGAAATTAGGATCAAGAACGCAGTTCTATAAAGGACATGTGAATTCATAAATAATGTTGTAGTTCGGATCTAGTTGGTCAGTTGTTGTTTTCCGTGATGAGGTTCGCCGTTTTATATTTACTATAATAGATGATTAATTAAATTATTTTAATATTGTTTGCCAGTTCACACGTCTTTTGAAGAGTTGCGTTCTTGATAGATGATGGCTCTTGAGATTGCATTTAGACTTTAGAAGGTAGTAGTTATTAGAGAAGCAAATATTTCCAGTATTGATAAGGGTTTCCTTCTGAACCTTTTGTTTGAAGTAGTGTGGAACGTTAGTATCTTGGTTATGGTTGTATTTTCTCTTTCATTTACATGCTTTATTTATTTTAGCTGTTGCTGCTGTACAGTCTTCAAGCGATGTGTTTTTTTGTTATTTTTTACAGTTCTTTATTTGTGATTCTGTAGCGTCAATCCACAAAATTCAAAGAAGTATTTTAAAGAGTATTTATTTTTAAAGAGTATTTATTTCTTCTACCGGTTTGGACACTCGAGAAAACTTTTTAAGAAAATGAAATAGCTGAAAAGCAACCATCAGCTGTTCACAAATATGGGGGATATAGAAACAGTAAACAAATATGGGGGATATAGAAACAGTAAACAAATATGGGGTATATAGAAACAGTAAACAAATATGGGGGATATAGAAACAGTAAACAAATATGGGGGATATAGAAACAGTAAACAAATATGGGGGATATAGAAACAGTAAACAAATATGGGGGATATAGAAACAGTAAACAAATATGGGGGATATAGAAACAGTAAACAAATATGGGGGATATAGAAACAGTAAACAAATATGGGGGATATAGAAACAGTAAACAAATATGGGGGATATAGAAACAGTAAACAAATATGGGGGATATAGAAACAGTAAATAAAATTAAGTAAAAGAAAATTTTCGAGGTCAAATGCCAATCGGACGGAATGTTGAAAAATATGTTCGTAGGACTTTATATTCAGGCTGCATAATAAGATAACCAAAAGGAAGCCTTTCGTTAGAGGGCGACAAACCGCCGGCAAGAGATATCATAAATAAGATCCATCTGTCAAGAGGGGAAAAGAGTAGCAGTCAGAGTTGGTCAGAGATGCAGTCATTATTTTTGCTTAGAGAACGGAAGATCTGCTTCGTTTGTCTGTCGTGAGAGAAGAAAAATCAGGTGACAAAGTATTCCATCTGTCATTTATCTACTTTACCATATGAATTTATGAATAAAGAAACCAGTAAATTAGAAACAGGATTCGTGTTTTGATTTACTCTCCTTGGACTTATTTCACTTTTCATTTCTTTCTATGGACGTACACCGGCTTTTTTTCAGTCTTTGTTCAGACCGACGCAAACTAGAACAATGCACATCCTGCAATGAAACCGTCTAGTCAGTGAAAAGACTGAGCTTGGACCGCGGTTGTATGGTCATATTTACTTAGCCTATGAATGCATGGTCATCAGCAAAAGGTGCAACCCAAAATGCCAAATACAGGTGGGGATACCAGAATCAAGCAAGTACAAAAATTTAAATACCTAGGAAGTGTTCTAACAGGAGATGGAAAGTGCGACACAGTGATCCGAAGGCGAATTGGCATGGCAAAGGACGCGTTCCAGAAGCTGAGTAAAGTACTAACACACAGGGAAATTTCACTAGAAACAAAGAAAAGAGTGCTGGATTGCTATGTGATGTCAGTTCTTCAGTACAGCAGTGAATGCTGGACAATATCATCGAAAATGAGGAGAAAACTGGAAGCAGCGGAAATGTGGTTCTACAGAAGGATGCTGCGGATATCTTGGACTGAGCATGCAAGCAACGATGAGATGTTGGAAAGAATGGCAACAAAAAGGAAATTAATACTGAGCATCAGGAAGAGACAACTGAAGTTTCTGGGGCACGCAATGACGAAGGAGAGCCTGGAGAACCTGATACTGACTGGCTAGATAGAAGGAAAGAGAGACATAGGAAGGCAGCGGATAACATATTTGCAGGGCCTGATCAGGTGGATGATTGGAACGGGGTGTTGCCAGGAGTAACAGGAGCAAACATACTAAGAGCCACAAGGGATAGGGAGACGTGGAGAACCATGATCGCCTACGCCCTGAAGGGATAGGGCACACTGGTTTTACTAGTCTGACAAAGTTACAAGAATAGAATACATGTCTGACGTGAAAGTCAGCCTTTGAAAAGATGCTTTTTATCAAGGTTCGAACAAAATCCAATAAAACCAATGGAAAATTCACCCCTATTTCAGCTCACAAGACTTCCTTGTTCAGTTTCTTACACTAATATCAGTCAGTTAAATGCCATACGTGATACACGCTTGGGCGATCATGCCTCGAAAAAGACATGACTGACTGGGCAGAAGATTATCCCGCAGGAGGTTGCCATTGCTTTCTGCGGTAGACTGGTTGCCGACCAAGGCTATAGAACCCAATCTGTCCTGTTATTTGACTCATGGCTAGAGAAAAAAAGAGATGTATTATATTAGTAAGTAGTAATTAGTGGGGGATCAGTTTATTAATTCATAACAATAGAAAACCGATCCCCCACTTTATGACCAGTAGAAGCCTTAATCATTATTTCAATTATTATATTCAGTCAGTCAGTTAAGTGCCATACGTGATACACGTTTGGTCGATCATGTCTCGAAAGAGACATGACCGACTGGGCAGAAGATTATCCCGAAGTAGGTTGCCATTGCTTTCTGCGGTAGACTGGTTGCCAGCCAAGGCTATAGAACCCAATCTGTCCTGATGTTTAAACCATAACTGGAGGGAAAAAACGGATTAATTCCTTTCCCAAGGATATTTGTGCGTGAGTGAATGCAAAGAATTCAACTGAAATTCGAACTCGGCATCCCGAATTCGAAATAATTTTCTGTAAAATTTGATTTATGCTGGAGAATACGAGGGGTCTGAAAAGAATTTAATATCAATAAATAACTTTTGTTTTAAGAGATGATCTATGGTGATTCTAGTATGTACTGGGCCCAGTCGAAAGGGGCTTCGAACATCAGAAGTTTGACTTAGAACAGTTGTGGGCAAAATGCGGCCTGCGGGCCACATGCGGCTCTATTGGCATTCTGAATGATACCCTAAATTTAACGAGAAAAATAACGTTATTAAAATGTTTATTTTCTTTTGTACTCACTTCTTCACTCACTTGCTCTCTCACAAAATATCATGCACAGGCACTTACATAAACAATGATTAAGAACAATGCTTCTTGAATTTTGTAAATAATTGTTAAAGTTAACGTTTTCATCACTTTAGACCATTAGCGATTTTTACTAAGGGAAATCCTGAGTGCAAACACCTTTTGCTTCAGAAAGAGGAAACGTTAATGACAATTATTTTTTCTGGAGAATATGTATACTTCTTTTAAAAATATTTTTGCATCATCAAATAAATTAATTAAAAGAAATTCAAACACGGCAATGTGTGTTAACCACTCTGTTATCAATGATAATATTATAAGTAGATATTTTTTCTCTTAAAGAAGGATTTTTCTTATTTCAAAAGCAGATATATATAAACGTTTCATTGTGAAAATTTCTACAATATCTTTAATGAAAAACTCTCTTGATTTTATTTTCAAAAGAGTGGTCTACCTAAGGATGCACAGTGCCTCATGCGGCCCACTGTTCGAAAAAGGTAGGCTATACCTGACCTGGAAGTTTGTCTCAAAGCCAGCAAATGCAGAATTAGGCCTTAATAGATGTTAGTGGCTGTTCTGAGATTTAAACATGAGGTCAATTCAGCTGAACTTAGTATCTGCACACACAAGTCAACCAGGCGATAAGAAGTTATATCAACATCCCACCTGTGAGAAAATATTCTCTCATGTCCTCACGAGAGGAAAACCGACCTTCGATGAAAGTTCCCAGAATCACGCGCCTTCACACCGACGTTAATTTGATGGATTCCAGGAGTGAATAAACAATAGATTTACGCATGAAAGATTTCATCTCGCATTCTTATTAAACTTTACTAATGTTGCATCTCGTATATTCGTGCTATCGCTAAAGATTCATGAATAATGGCCGATTCCGTGTACCGCTTCATAGACTATATAACATTTCTCTTTCTTTACAAGAGTTAGATCAGACAGAAAATGTGATATTGCTGCCATATCTGTACTGGATCTGCCCAAATCTCACTGCTTGAGAGAGTTAAAAAAAAAACAAAAAACGATTACACGGCCTTGGGGGGGGGGGTGACGGATGATTTTTCACAATTTTCCTCCACGCCTCTCGCTACTCTATCACATATTTTCATGTCAAGTGTTCAAACGAGTTACATTCTCTAGTTTCACCAGTTCAGACCTTCAAAGCTAAAAGCTCTATGCTACGAATACGGCGTCGTCTCATCCTTATTCTCATCGTGTTTCTTTTGATAAGGAGAAAGTCTATACAGTTTCTTACCTAGAAGAGTCCATGTATGGAACTGACTCCAGCAGAGATGATTCCCCAACTACTAAAATTTTAATCTCTTGAAGGCTTCAACTTTTATATATCCTACATATCCTCATAATATACACTTCTTTCTCCCCATCCCATTTCCGCTATTGCAAAGACCTTGTTTATTAATAGCTCAGATCGAGTGAACAATAGCATGTAACAAAATATCCATGCAAAAAACAAGGTTTACTAAAAGGAATCGTCCGCCAAAAATTAAAAAAGAAAAGAAATTCATGATAATAATCTCGCAGTTGTCGGTCTGTTGATCTAACCAGGGGAGAATATTTATTTTTTTCTTTCTTTTTATTTCATCAAGATTACTAGTCGGATGGTTGACTGAATCTCTTGTCTAAAGAATTAAGATCGGCAGTAATTAACAGTAGGTTTCGTTTCTCTTCGCTCAGAGGTCCTCGAATATTCCGGCCAGTTAATCACTACTCTTGAACAGTTATTCTGTCAGGGGAAAAAATTACAAGTTCTTCCAATTTGATGAGTTAAAGGCCAAGGAATTAGCTTCAGGCGGGGTGTTCACGCGCACATACGCACATACACACACTCACATACACACACGTACGTGCGCATCTGCGCACACTAATTCGGCAGTTCGTTCGATAAAGTACGTCGTCGAGAGAAGACAATATTTGTGCGAGTTAGTCAAGGAAATTTTCTAAGTTGAGTGCAGAAATTGGCAGTGTGTAGGCACGGCGATGGTCCAATTAGGGGATGAATTGAATTTTGCATATGTAAAAAAGAGCGAATATTGAAAATGTAAGTTCAAAATGAAAGCAATATCGAGTTGTACAAGTAGAAGGAAACGGGAAATAAAGCTTTCTGGAAATCGTGAATAGAGAGTAGAGTAAAATTTTTCTATCTATCTATCTATCTATCTATCTATCTATCTATCTATCTATCTATCTATCTGAGCATATCGATCTATCTATTTTTATTATATGTCTTTTTAACTATCTCGCTACTATTTTGATGGTACCTACGATTCTGATCATATCTATCAATTTAACTATCACTATACTATTCTGGTCATACTTATCTATCTATTCTGATCATATCTATCTCTCCCTCTACTATTCTGATGATAACTATCTATTATTCCGATCATATCTATCTATCTATCTATCTATCTATCTATCTATCTAGTCTGATCATATTTGTCTGTTTGTAAATACAATTTTTTGTTTAGAATGTGTACACCCACACACACACACTCACACACACACACCCACACACACACACAGACACACACACATACACACACACACACATATATATGTATATATATATTGATACAGAGAGAGAAATTGTAGTTATGCTCAATGCCAACATTTCTGTTTTTTCAGTAGTTTACTAGTATAAAGATTCTTCAGGCAAGCAAGTTTTAATCATAAATTGCTAAATATCAAAAAAACTTTTCCCTAAACACAACAAACTATCAAAGTCATCAACAAAACACAGTCAAAATCAGTTATAGCAGTATAAACAATATGGGGTAAACAATAACCAAGCACAATGAGAAAATGCTCAACAAAACCAATAACAACACCAAACAGCAAAACAATGACAATTAATGTAACTGCCGAAACAGAGCCAACTACCCACTTAACAATAAATGTCTAAACAATAATATAATATATAAAGCCATCGTAACAAATAACAGTACCACAGACGGAAAAATGTACATTGGAATCACAGAAAGAACTTCCAAAAAAAGCTTTAAGAATCAGAAGATATCATTCAAAACAGAAATATACAAAAGGAACGCAACATTATCAAAATACATATAGAGCCAATAAAAAAAATTAATATCACCACCAAAATAAAATGAAAGATCCTTTGAAAGAGCACCACACACAATACCAATAGCAGAAACAGCACACTCTGTTTGCAGAAAAAAATTAGCAATAAGTATTCTTAAAAACAAAAGTAAATTATTAAATGAGGATATGTGAGGATTTATCAAACGAGGATGTGCGTTGTGGTGTAGTGGATATCGGCTCGAAACGAGTAATCAGGGAACCGTGTTCGAATTCCAGTTGAATTTCTTGCATTCACTTATGCGCAAATACCCTTGGGAGAAAGGTATTAATCTGTCTTTTCCCACCATTTATGGGTTACATAACCAGGCATATTGGGTTCCATAGCCTTGGCTGGCAATCAGTCTACCGTAGAAAGTAATGGCAACCTATTGTGTGATAATTTTTTGCCCAATCAGTCATGTCTCTTTCGAGACATGATTGCCCAAGCGTTTATCACGTATTAACTGACTGAAACTATCAAACAATTAACGACCTTCACAACTTAAAAAACAAAATTCATCCACCGAAAAGGATCACTCACACACAAAGCTATCAATTTTCATAAGGGAAACAACAGCAAAACTCCCAAAATTCACACACACAAAAATTTTTAGCCCCCTACCCCCCAAAAAAGAAAAATACTAAAAAGTGAAGATAACATAGTAATGCCTTTACGAAACCTTCGGCATAATTGAACCGACGCTGCTCAGTCAAGTGAAAAACCTCTCGACATTAACTCGCCTACGCATTTCATCCTGTGATGGACTTTATCAAGGCAAAAAGACGGAATGAGATTTATTTTAAATTACGTATCTATAAACAAACAGTGTTGGCAACTATGAAAAATGCTCACAACTTATTTAAAAAGATTAACAGAAAATTATAGTTTGAGAATTCCTTCATGTGTAATGCAATGTCACGAGATGTTAAAATGAAGAAAATTCAACCGTTTTCCTTGGACTTTTTGTTATGTATGTTAGTCTGTTTGAGTATCATTTCCATAAGAGAAGGTGACATTGGGAAAAAACCGGGGTACAAATCGATATTTTCGTAGTACTGGATGGCAGTGCTCTCGAGAATTTTCCTTCTGAATAAATTACTTACTCTTTTTATTAATGTGGCATTTTTTAAATCGAAATTGTAGTCGAAAAACTAGAATTTTCTGTTAATCTTTTTGAATGATTTGTGAGCTTTTTTTTATAGCTGCCAACAGTGTTTGTTTATAGATACGTAATTTAGAATAAAGCTCATTTCGTCATTTTGTCTTGATAAAGTCCATCAGAGGACGAAACGCGTAGGTGAGTTAAATACGATTTTCCTCTTGTCTTCTTTTTATTTAACCACCCTGTCGTTAATCTCAGATCATAACTGAGTATATTTTTACACACACACACACACACACACACACACACACACACACACACACACACACACACACTTATATATATGTGCGTGTGTGTGTGTGTGTGTGTGTGTGTGTGTGTGTGTGTGTGTGTGTGTATGTGACAAAACCTTTTCTAGTTTGTCATACAAACTGGAAAAGGTTTTGTGTAGTCTTTCATCCGTTAGGACCTCATGAATATTAACAGATGAAACGCGTGAAAAAAAAAAATTCTAATTTGTCATACATCTTTTTTCGAAGCTATTCTTTATATATATAAACATTATATAAAAATTTATGTATTGTTCAGACACACACACACACACACACATACACACACACACACATATATATATAGAGAGAGAGAAAGAGAGATAAAGAGACAAAGTGAATGAGACAGAAATAAAACGATAGAGATATCTATGAACATAAAATAAAAAGATAAAGACGTTTATGCAATGAATCTAGAAAGAGCGTATTTTCTTTTCATCAAACTCATTTATTCAAGTTTATTTGTTGGCCTGTCCTACTGTCCACGGTTTCCTTTCACATATCTTACCGCCTTGCATTCTTTGAAAACCAACTAATAATGCGCTGTTATGGCCGACATTCCTTTTGATTTGTATTTCAAATTAACTAACAATTCAGCCCGGCCATCTGTCGTGTTCGAAGTCGACTTATTTATAACGGGGAAACTGTTTTGGTTCGCTATCCATCGCCACCCGAGTACAGCTGTGTTATTACTTCTCTGGAAAAAAAAAATCGAAACTGTGAAAAATCAATGATACTTTTCTTCGATGCAAATCTCTCATTAATGCAAATCATCTTTTGAAAAATCGTGTGTTTGCCATTTTCTAAAATTACACCAGCTGAGATTGAATTGGATGATTGTAAAGAATACCGCCAGCTTTGACGCAGCGTTTACTGTTCTTTCAGTTACTTTAGTGAAATCTTTTAGCAAGAATTGAAACGCACAAGAGTAACGGTCAAGTGAAAGAAAGAAAGGACACAAGATAAAAGAAAAACCACCAAAACAGGTGTACGTACGTGTAACTATTTACTTACTTCTTTCTCTGAAACAACAAAAAAAAAAAAAAAAACATCGATGCTGGTGTCTTCTGTTTTAAAGAAATTGTAAACGTATATTTTTTTTTGGCAAATTATTTCATTAACTTTTTTTAGACTATGTCAGTGAATGCTGTACAATTTCCTAAAAATGCCGGAGAATCCTCTGACCTCGCTAATTATTGCCCTATCAGCCTCCTACCGATGTTTGGCAAAGCGTTCGAAGCCATCATCAACGCCGAGCTGGTACAACATTTCACAGCCCACTGACTATTCTCTCACAAACAGTATGGTTTCCACTTCACCAGGTCTACTGCTGGTATGCTCACGACCATCACTGAGTATATACACCAGGCTAAACAAGAATGGTGAAGCCCGAACTGCTGCCCTAGATATCTCCAAAGCGTTTGAAAGAGTCTGGCATGCTGGCCTTCTATGCAAGCTGCTGGGCTACGTTATAACTGGACAATTGTTTGATCTAACCCAGTCATTCCTTTCAAATCGTATAATGAAGGTAGTTTTGAACGGACATGTCTCCCAATACAATCACACGAACGCGAGTGTCCCTCAAGGTTCTGTTCTAGGTCTCACGCTTTTCCTGATCTACATTAACGATCTCCCCGATGTAATAAGATCCAAAGTAGGCATATACGCTGTATTTTCTTTCTACTAGGCTAGAAGCCAACCAAGACAACAATGTTTTCTAAAAATATTTGAATTGGCGTCAATTTGAAATAAAAGCTATAAAGGCATTCATACCTTCCAAAGTTTTTTTGTTGTGTAATCAAGTGTATGCAATTGCTTCCTTTGAAATTCGAACTTGGCATGCTATCTTCTAGACTGCTATCCCCTAGACTTTGCGTACAGCCTAGTTTAAAGTATTGTCCTTAATAGTAATAATGTTTTGACTAGTTTTTATTTCAATTATTGTTTTTGTCTCGTTATCTTTTCTCGCTCTCCTGGCCAAACAGTTTCTGAAAGATAGATGACGAAAACGTATCTTTCAGAAGGCCAATTTCCAAAGAAAGACATGATTTCAGATATGGTTGGAATAATATTTTCTTTAATTTCTGATTCTTGCCACTACTCTCAAGGCTGTAAATGGTCGCAGCAAGCAAAAGCGACCTAAGCATCGAGCAATAAATATGATGAAAGAAAGCTTTCTAAAAGTTATAAGAATGACAATGCTTAATTGTAGAATATTGAACCGCTTGAAAATGTTGAATAATATACATATGGCATCCGTCGATCTGTCTGTCTGTCTGTCTGTCTGCCTGTCTGTCTGTCTCTCTCTCTGTCTGTCTCTTTCTCTTCTCTCTTTATATATATATATATATATATATATATATATATATATATATATCGGTTGTTCTGTATATATATATATATATATATATATATGTTTGTATATGTATATATGTTTGTGTATATATATATATATGTTTGTATGTATATATATGTATATATATATGTATATATATATATGTATATATGTGTGTGTGTGTATATATGTGTGCGTATATGTATAATTTAATTTGGAAGTCAATCTATTGCGCAAACTTGGTTTCAACCTTTCGGCATTTACAGGCGTTTTATATCAACTGATTCTTTAAGGCTTTTTTCAAACGCACAATAGGAACTTTCAGAACGCACCACTGGAATTTTAAAATAACTAGAAAATCAAAATAAGAGAATAGTCGGTCAAGAATTGTAAACACATTCACCCGGGTTTGTATACTCCTAAAATATATGTTTTTGTGATGTTTGAATCCGGACATTACTTTGACCTTTTTATTTAGTAACATTTCCTGTTCTGGAAATAATATTATGGCTAACTACTCTTCTTGACAATCTACAGACATCACCCGGACTTACTCTTTATCTACCAGATTGCATATATTTGACTCCTACTAACAAGTATTTCTGATTTCTACTAACCGTGTACAGGTTGTATATATCTTGTGCAATATACTTACATTTTTTCTCTCAGATCTGTTTCGTGTTATTATATTGTGTGGTTTCTAACAAGAATCCACAACAATAATAAAATGATCCTATTTAAATTATATATATATAATTTAAATAGGATCATTTCATATATATATATATATATATATATATATATATATAGTCATCCGCAGATAGATCTGTTTCGATGCATCACAGCTCATCAGTACGGTTAGACTCCGATCGCACCTCTGGGCCACGAGCGTCCAGTAGAAGAAGGCACACTTTTTTACGCGTATAAACACGCCCAATAGCTAGAGTGCTCTAATTCATTATATATATATATGCTAATTGATATTCTTTGTGGACACCAGAAACATTCAATGATCAATGTTTTTATTGTTCAAGAGAGAGAGAATATGACATATTTGGTAAGTTGAAATAAAATTCTTCGTTTTGTAATCTTCTGCCATATATATATATATATATATTAAGTAATTCATCGAGCTTTATATCCGACCTCAGCAGAATGCAGAAACACTGGATGGCCGTTTCGTTCCCATATTTGGGACTCTTCAGCAGTGCGCATCCACTACCAGGAATCGAAACCCAGACAATGTGGTTATTAAGCTGACGTCATGCCAACTGTACCACGGGCTCTGATGACGAAGAACTAACAAATTAAACTCGATGACGCGCCGCTCGTTCACAAATTCCGTGGTGGAACTCATCCGAGCTCCTTTACCCGTAGTATGGTGCCTCCCCGAGCCACGACTTCTCGTACAGTTGGCATGACATCAGGTTCTGGTACAGTCGGCATGACATCAGCTTTCTGAGTTTCGATTCCTGGTAGTGGATGCGCACTGCTGAAGACTCCCAAATATGGGACGAAACGGCCATCCAGTGTTTCTGCATTCTGCTGAAGGTCGGAATATAAAGCTCGATGAATTACTTAATAATTATTCAAATCCTCCTACCACTTCAAACATATTTCTGTGCTTCAGCCACGTAACTCGCTATGGATTTAGCGGCTTGGTTGGAGAAGTCGTGGCTATGGGGGAATATTAGTTGTTCTGGCGTATACTAAGTTTATGATTATTGAAACAAATCAGAACACCCAATATTCCCCCCATAGCCCAACACTTTAATCAACCGGGACATACATTAGAAAACTGCAAATGTTTACTAATAGACTCCGACTTTAGTTCTACACATTCACGCAGAAAAAAAGAAAAATACTGGCTTTTAAAATTAAATACACACAGGCTAGGTTTAAATAGGGACTTAGGTGTTTTAAATCTTTATAAATATTTCAATAGCTAAACAATTTTTAGATACACTTAAAAAATTTTTCTCTAAAACGAAATTTATAAGTATTATTAAAGATCGGTTTACGTTTACAAATATTTTTTTAAAAAAAATCTGTCGCTTTCTGCAATGTGATGTAAACAATCTCTCCACGAACGCTCTCGCGAAATACGTTTCTAATTTAAATTTTAAAATCATTTGTTTCTGATGAAAAGCCGAGGACGGTCTGAAATATAAAATATAATAACAGAAATAAATAAATACTGTCAGAAAAATACATTTTTAAACTTACAACTTTTTAGTAGTTTTTCCTATACATATTATTAAGACAGTATAGGTGGATCTTCACTATATATATATATATCTAGTCATCCGCATACAGATCTGTTTCGCCGTATCACAGCTCATTAGTACGGTTAGACTTCGATTGCTTTTAATCCAGGATTGAAACCCGACCGAATTGGTGTCAGTCGGCGATTCTACCTCTGGGCTCGGTAGAAGAAGGCAAACTTTTTACAGCTCATCAGTAAAATTAGTCATCCGATTGATTCTAGCCTGGATTGAAACCTGATCGAATTGACATCAGTCGGCGATACAACTTCTAAGTTTGGGAGAGGAAGTAACTGAGAGTTTTCAAATTTATTGCTGAATAAACGATGCGTAAATTGCGGTGAGTGGTTATGTGGGAGATACCAGAATGAAGCAAGTACAAAAATTTAAATATCTAGGAAGTGTCCTAACTGAAGATGGAAATTGCGACACGGAGATCCGAAGGCGAATTGGCATGTCAAAGGACGCGTTCCAGAAGCTGAGCAAAATACTAACATACAGGAAAATCTCACTGTAAACAAAGAAAAGAGTGCTGGACTGCTATGTGATGTCAGTTCTTCAATACGGCAGCGAATGGTGGACAATAGCATCGAAAATAAGGACAAAACTGGAAGCAGCGAAAATGTGGTTCTACAGAAGGATGCTACGGATATCATGGACTGAGGATGCAAGCAACGATGAGGTGGTGGAAAGAATGGCAACAAAGAGGAAATTGATACTGAGCATCAGGAAGAGACAACTGAAGTTCCTGAGACACGCAATGATGAAGGAGAGCCTGGAGAACCTGATACTGACTGGCCAGATAGAAGGAAAGAGAGACAGAGTAAGGCAGCGGATAACATATTTGCAGGGCCTGATCAGATGGTTGACGGAACGGGGGTTTGACAGAAATAACGGGAACAACATACTAGGAGCCACAAGGGATAGGAAGACATGGAGAACCATGATCGCCTACGTCCTGAAAGAAGAAGAAGTTACTGTTTATTCAAGTCAACCATTTCTCCATAGTGTTTAATTGGCGGGCGAGAGAATAAATAGTCGTTCCGCAAACGACAGTCCTGTTTAGCTGTATCACAGCTCATCAGTGCGGTTGGACTTCCTACTGATATATATATATATATATATATATATATATATATATATATCATTAAATAATATAAATGTATTTAAAAAAAAACTTCGTACTAAACTTCACATATTAACCTAACAATAACAATAAAATTATTTTTCTTGATGTATTGATAG
This sequence comes from Ascarosepion bandense, assembly GCA_037127315.1. Taxonomy (NCBI): domain Eukaryota; kingdom Metazoa; phylum Mollusca; class Cephalopoda; order Sepiida; family Sepiidae; genus Ascarosepion; species Ascarosepion bandense. The sequence continues at coordinate 1,797,560 of JBBBDQ010000231.1, read as the reverse complement.
ACACTAATAATAATACATTTACTACCTCCCCATATCAAAAATCAATTAGCATAAACACAGGCATTTTAAACTATAGAAGTAAATGTCCTGCCTATCTAAAAATAGCTATTATAAATCATTAAATAAATCGTTAAAAATTAAAGTATTTTTTTTTGTGGATCAAAAAAAATACTTTCCACACTGAATAAAAAAATACTTAAAACAAACTCTCATTAATAATGACTTCCCTATTTACATCGTTAAAGAATAATCGCGTTGATTACCATTTTACAACCTTTTTTCTTAAGACAAGAGGCCTTTGGGCATAGGCTTGTTTTATTTTAAATATTTTTTCATACTTATATGCAATTTATAAACTTTATTTGAAGAGGAGAGACATACTTTCGACATATTATTGAATATTATCAAACACTATCTTTTCTTCTCTAAAATCGCGCTCTTCTCTAAGTGTTGCATTATTATTATTATTATTATTATTATTATTATTATTATTATTATTATTAATAATAATGTTCTGTGCGGTATGATCTTGCCAGAGAGTAATTTTGGGGCTTATTACCAAGTCCCCGTCGAGGTCTATGAGTAAAAGGGGCAGTGTATAAGTATTATATGCACACATTTGGGATGTTTCCTTTTGATGGAGAGGATTTTGCACATTTTATTATTATTATTATTATTATTATTATTATTATTATTATTATTATTATTATTATTATGTTGTCACTTTTCATCGTATTTCGATTTCTGCTATTGTTGCATTACCTACCAAGTCTGCGGGAAGACCTAAGGCAGATCGTGGTGTGTCGTTATGGCTCCAGTTCATGCTTTTTAATATCTTCCCTATCATCCCTAGCGTTACATTGACAAATTTCTCCCTAGGGTGTGGGCTGTACTTAACAAGACAATTTTTTGTATATCTCTTAAGCTGGGGTTTCCAGGGATTCTTTCAATGTGTTGTTTTGTTCCATTTTTTTTATAATTCCAAGTGCACCTACTATCACTGGCACGATTCTTGTTTTCAGTTTCCACATTTTTTCTATTTCAATTTTCAGGTCTTTATATTATGACAGTTTTTCGAATTTCTTGGTTGCGATGTTACAATCCGCTGGACAAGTCATATTAATTAATAGACAAGTTTTTTCTTTCTGGTTTTTAACAATAATGTCCAGCCTATTTGCTTCAATTTTTCTGTGTAGATGGTGTAATCCCATAGAATGATGACATCTTCTATTTCTGTAACCGGTGCTGGTGATGTTCATACCAGTGTTTGTTTACAGACTTTCCATAGTGTTTGCACATTGTATAATGTAAATATTGCTCCACACCATCGTGGCGATTTTTATATTCATTTGGGGCAAGTACAGAACATTCTGAGATTAGATGGTCTATTGTTTCTTGGTGTTTATCACAGAACCTGCATTTTGGATCCACATTATTATGTATAATATTTTTGCCTGAAATTATTATTATTATCATTATTGTGTGGTATGATCTTACCAGAAAGTAACTTTATATGGCTTATTATCAAGTCACCTTCGAGGTTTATGGGTAAAAATGGCAGTGTATGAGAGTTGTCTGTACACATTTTGCATGTTTCATTTAGATGGAGAGGAATTTTGCACACTTTATTATTATTATTATTATTATTTGCTATCTGCTTAGTACAAGTGTTCCAATTCGATATATGTACCAATTCGATGTATACCAGTGGGGTGTATGCTGTATATTCTAGAAACCAAAATGACCAACGTGTTGTTTCACCTGAAGCCAAGGATGACGAAATTTAAATTGCAATCAAAACGACATAGATGCTGTATACGCTTCGATAAAATGACGACTATTAATTCGACAACGGTATTCAAAAATTTGTTACGTTCTCTCTCATAAAATCGCTTACCTTTTACACTCTGATAAAATGACGGTATTCTCACTTAATAACGTGACGACCGTAACACGTATATAAAACAAATGTAGTCAGTATACTATTTATTCGTTCATCAGGTGACGTGTTGTAGAGTAGAAGGCATGTTCAAAGGTGCCACACACGCGCATCGAGGTGCCAGAGGTTGCGCATGTCCGCGGTTTTTCTTGTGTCTTTCTCGGTCAGTGTTCGGCTCTTAACTCTCGACCTACTGCTTACTACTAATAATTTATTGTCTTTTTATCTAAGCGATCATGTCATATCTAGACACATTCCTTACATAATTCTAAGGTCCATATTATCTGACCTTGGTTACGCTGGTTTCAATGCAATCAAATATTTTCCTGACACGGGTAATTTTGCCCGCTTTCTTAATTTTGACAACATCAAAACAATATCTTATTTTTCTTTTGCTAGCCAGTTTGAATATTATTTGCTGTTTCATAAAAATACACTTCTTCATGAAATTATTCGCCAGCTCATATAATCTACAACAGAATTTCTTAAACGATGTCGAGAGAAAGTCAAGTTAGTAAACATATGCATTTTACTTGCACAAGTTCTGATGTTAAGTGATGCTTCACATGCTCAGTTTTATATATTCGTTACATTAATAAGATTCTCCTGAATAGATGAGCAGTTCCACATTTAAATCTCTTTTAAAAAAATCTATTAATGTTTCACGGCCCAGAGATCAAGAAGTCATACTAAAATTAATATGCCACCCTACTTCTCGATTTCTGGATGGGTTGGTATTAATTCTTCTATTAAAAGCGCGATTGTCTCTGGCCCATCGACGCATGGATGCTGGATGGTTCAAATAGATTCAAACGTTACTGGTACGATAAGATATCCCACCGGATACATTTTTTACGCATCACCATGGAGGAGTTTTCATCATAATCTTAGGTATTATCCCCTTCCAAGAGACAACGGAGCTTTAGGTTGTACAGGGGTGTCAAACTGCATTTTCTTACATAAACATATTGGAGAGATTACCCTTGTTCACTGAAGGCCTTTGCTTGTGCAGAAATTACTTAATCTTTCAACAAGACAACGCTGTAATCCATAATGTTCGCATGACTTTTTCATGGCTAGTAACTTATTTCTTTTGGACCATTTATTGTGTTAACCTGACATGAGCACCATTGAAAAATTTGGGTGTCAAATGGCAAATGAAATCTATAGAAATGGGCGTCAATTTCAAACAGAGCATGATCTTCGTAAAGCCATCTTCATCCCTTGGAATAAAAGTCTGGTCAGTCTTCTGCAGACGCTTATATCGACAATGCTAAAGCGAACCTTTGAAGTCATTCACAATAACGGTTGTGCAAATCACTACTAAAATGTCTTTGGGTGCAGTTCTTACTCTATTTAGGACTTCTCTTGGGAAACTGCATTTTGGCACTCCGGCGTGGTGTAATCGCTAGCAAGCTTGTCAGGCAAGATCTTTCACGACTGAGTAGTGAGTTCGATCCTTAGTGCGTATCCTATACTTTCGGCCTGTGTTACATCTAAGCTGCCCTTAGAAAATCGGTTCATAGATATAGTTTTAAACTTTTGGGCAGCTAGTATTTAGCCTAATATTCCATATGAAATAATAAAAAAGGTTTTAATTGTTAGTTTTCTTTTAATCATTTTCATTTTTTGATGTTCTACTCAAATAAGTGGCTTTAATTTCATTTACCTTAAGTTTTTGGCAAGAAGTATATATATATATATATATATATATATATATATATATATATATATATATATATACATATATATACTAGCAGTATAGCCCGGCGTTGATCGGGTGTAATGAAAGCTTTAAAACTAATCCATTGTCCTGGAGCTCAGACTCAGTCTAAAGAATATTTGTGAAGTTTGGTGAGAATCGGATAAAAATTGTGGATTTGTATAAAGAACATACAGACAGATAAACAGACACATACACACAAACATTTTGCCTTGTATATATATTATCGATTTTCTGCACTATTGTAAGAACTGCAACATTGAAACTTCTGAATATCGTTTCTTATGTCTTTGACTATGAGTGTATCAAATTTGATTAAAATCGGACCACTCCTTCTATAACCCGATTTTTTCTATTATCGATTTTCAATATTTATCGGGGGTACCTCGACACAAAACCTAGATAAGAACACCCGCAGACGCTTATAGTACACATGTGTAAAGTTTCAAGAAAATCGGCTCAGCCGTTTCGGAGTCTGTAGGTAATGGATACACACACACACACACACACACACAAACTTCCATTTATAAATAAGTTTATATATATATATATATATATATATATATGTGTGTGTGTGTGTGTGTGTGTGTGTGTGTGCGTGCGTGCGTGTGTGTGTGTGTGTGTGTGTGTGTGTGTGTGTGTGAATAATATATAAACTTATGTCAGCCGACGCATTTCTTTCATAGACGTTATCAAGGCAATTTTTACTGTGTAAGAAGTATATATAAACAGAAATAAGATGCTGTAATTTTTTCAGAATTTTGAAATTAGAAACGGTTTTAAATACGCTTCCGGCTGACTGAAACTAAAGGCAAATTATGGAAGATTCTAAGTGATGTCATTTAATGTCTAATAAAAAAAGGGAGCTTCTTGATAAAATCTAACGAAGAATCTGCAATGTAATTGACCACGACCTCATAGCTAAACTCCAAGTCACTTTCGCACCGACGTAATATGACGTCCCTCTGTCTCTTCTATAAATACTTTGACAACTTCTGCTCTGATGAGCTTAGGTCCCTACCTGGTACCCTGTCTGCATGAATTTACCCGAACTACTAGACTAACGACTAGGCCCCACCCATTTACAGTAAAACCAATTAAATGTAACCGCAACTTCTACTCTACTAGATTTTTTTCTCTCAGTTTCCGCCCGTGGAACTCTCTTCCGTATACTTGCTTCCCTGACAGCTACAATCTCCAAGAAATGAAATGCAAAGTCAATTGCTATCTCTTATCTCCTTGACTCGCACTCTTTTCCTAACAACCCTTGTATCATGTTCTTCTGCATTTCAACTCTACTCTCATACAGCCCTCTTTACATCAATGTTCTCCTCCTTCTCTTATACATTCTATAACATCCCCCTGTAACTTGTTCCTCTTTCTCCAAACTTCCAGACTTTCCTCTTATGTAACTCCCTGCGCACCAGTGGCAGTACTGCCTTGCTTGGGGTGAAATGAATTTACGCTCTCATACCCTGATTGAGCACTCTGGAAGAATGGTACACTTTGAAAAACAGTAGCTACTCTGGCATCTACGCATCGTTCATTCAGCAATAAATTAGAAGACTCTCAGCTATTGGGCGTGTATATTGATAATATGTACGCTAAAAAGTCAGCCATCTTTTTACCGAGCGACCGTAACTCAGAGGTATATTCGCCGACTGACGCCAATTCGGTCGGGTTTCAATCCTGGGTAAAAGGCAATCGGCTGTCTAACCGTACTGATGAGTTGTGATACAGCAAAACAGATGTGTCTATGGATGAGTAATATATATAGGTTATTGTTGTGGCGTTTGAATTTTTTTTAATAAATGAATTGGTTTTTATATAATATTCATTTGAGTTTAATTCATGTCTATTATATTTGAAATAGAAAGTTATGCGTTTAACAGTTTTCTTTTAATCATATCACCCCAAGCAAGGCGGTAACGCCACTGATGCGCAGGGGGCTACGTAAGGGTAAAAAGAATGGAAAAGAGAGAGCCGGAAACCACATCCTAAACAGGAAACAAGGGATGAGCCTCTTCACCCGTTCAATAGATGTGGGTGGAGTGTGAACCGGGCGATAGTTTAGTCTATCTACTCCAATTGAAAAAAATAATAAAAAAGGAAAAGAGTGAAAAGATTGGAAAAGAGAAAACCGAAAACCGCATCCTAAACAGGAAACAAGGGATGAGCCTTTTCACCCGTTCAATAGATGTGGGTGGAGTGTGAACCGGGCGATAGTTTAGTCTATCTACTCCAATTGAAAAAAAAAATAATAAAAAAGGAAAAGAGTGAAAAGATTGGAAAAGAGAAAACCGGAAACCGCATCCTAAACAGGAAACAAGGGATGAGCCTCTTCACCTGTTCAATAGATGTAGGTGGAGTGTGAACCGGGCGATAGTTTAGTCTGCGGTGTTATGGATATCGGCTCGGAATGAGAAATCGGTATGCCCAGTTCGAATTCCTGTCGATTCACTTAGGCGCGAATCCTCTTTTGAACGATACGAATCTATATCTCCTCTTTTCTCTTCAGATATGGGTTAAATAACAGTGTAGCGTTCTTTACATAGAATTTGGGGTTGAACTTATTTTAATGCATGACTAATGCATTTGATAATTCTTTTGGTGTAAGACATTACTTATATTGCCGTATAATAATTGACGTCGCTCTGATATTGTCAGACTCACTGTCTTCGGGAAGAGAGTAACCCAGACGAGTCTCCGCCGAAGAGTAGAGTCTTATCTGGGAAAAAGATTAAAATTTTTACCCGAGCTATATGGCACGGATTACTCATATTAAAAAGGCCTTGTGCCACATTTTGTTTCAAGTGGGGAGGCAGCTAAATATCTGTAAGATTTTTATTCTGTTAAAGAGTTTTTATTATTTAATTTCTGAATGTTTGTTCTCAGCCGCTCAGTTTTTATAACAAACAGACAGACTACCCGCACATATTTGATTATAGTAGTAAACGCTTTTGTAGAACCAATCACTCATTCTGGAAGAGGACTGGTGAACAGTATGCCAGAAGGTCCCCAATCGACCATCTGCAGGTTTTGAATTCAGAGATTTCATTTTTCTAGATTATTTGGGAATCTCGACGTGGCGTAATGATTAGCAAGCTTGTCTCGTTAGAATAAATACAATTGAGTAGTGAGTTCGATCCTCATTTGATGCCCTATAATTTCGGCCTTACATATGAGGGTGTGAAGAGATGCATTCATACCTTTTGCAAGTGAGTAAGTGAATGTAACTAATTTGAAATCGTCTTTTCGATTCCTCAATCTGAATCCATATATATATATTTTTTTCTAAACATGCTGTTAAATATAAGAGACAATGAATGTCTATTATTTTTAATCATAAGCTGTTCTAAACGTCGTATTTTGGCGTTAATTTCAGTTGAAAATAAAGACAAAAATTCTCCAAGATTTGGATAATTTTTTATTAATTTGCTTCTAAGCTTTCGACTCACATGAGCTATCTTCAGAAAGATTATTTAGACTGTAATACAATAACATCCGCCATCACCGACGATTTTATTTTGTGTTGACATAAAACTCTGCTTGGCAAGGGCAAGTTACCAAAAATAATAAACGCAGTTCTCAAATTTGCAATGCGGTTTTATGACGTCAAGCCGCGTGATAGCACGAAATAACAACAAAACCATAAATTCAAATGCAATGTAATGTGTTATGTCCGGATTTAAAGGTGATTTTATTGAGTGTTGATTGTTTAGATTTGATGTACATGGCCTCCAATATCTGAAGGTACCTCTTACTGTGTGTATGAGTAAGGATCACCGTATTGTTGACCAAAATCTGTCTGATATTACCTACATGTTTATGCTTTTCAGAGAAATGCTGTTTAATAGTACTCTGATCAGAATGATGACATGTAAGTCTACGGGAGAGCGTGGTTGTAGACAATGGAAACACACGCAAGTAGCCAAGAGTAGTCAATCCATTGCTGGAGAACGCTAGCGGTAAGTAGCTACTGTTCTTTAAAGTCTACAATTTAACCATATATTTAATATATATATACAACAATTTTTAAGACGCATTTGCTTATTTTGTACTCGTTATTAAGTCTTCATTATTGCTGTTATAAGCATTTATTAAGCCTTCTTTATAACTTTTATAAGTATTTATTAAGCTTTCATTATCGCTGTTATAAACATTTATTAAAACTGAAATAACATAAGTCCACTTGTAGTTGAATTCATGCCAGCTCTTGTTTCATGTTCAAATGGTGGAATTTGGCGGATACCTCGAGTCATCGCTCGCTTGACTGGTGATAAATATCTCCTGCTTTTCTCGGGTTCTTTTCTGTTGAAGCGACTCGCCCTTTTCTCTCCTCGTTGTTGTTTCATTTTATTGACTGTCCAATTTTCCTCCTTGATTGCCCAGCCGGATGACGCCTAGAAATTTCTTCCGGTGTAAATAACATCCGACGAAAACGATGGTCTTGGAAAACATGTTTCTCAGAGAATAAAGATCTGGATTGTATTAATGACAATATATATATATATATATATATATATATATATATATATATATCTATATATATATATATAAAATATTGAGCGCTGGTTGTTAATAAAATATTGGGCGATTAGGATGACAGAACTATAAATTATACTTTAATAATAAATAGAGATTATTTCCTCACCGGTAACACAAATCTGAACAACGCAATCTTCAGGTGGTGATTTTAAAAAAGCGTTGCGCATTGAACTCATAGTTGTGCTACCGACAAAGATAAAAAAGTTTATATATATATATATATATATATATATATATATATATATATAAACACAAGGAAGGCGGAAAACTGTCGCTCCTAAAGTATGAACAACAAAAAATACTCAATGTAACCGTCAAAATTGAATATGTACAGCAAAGATATCCTCTTGCTTGGGAAGAACTCACGATTGAAACCCGGATAGGGTGGTTAACTGGCTTTTTAACCTTTTGTATACATATATATATATATATATTAAGTAATTCATCGAGCTTTTATCCGACCTCAACAGAATGCAGAAAGTACCGGACGGCCGTTTCGTCCTGTATTTGGGATTCTTCATGTGCGCATCCATTACCAGGAATCTAAACCCAGTTTAGTTTTAACTGATGTCATACCAACTGTACCACAGGTCCTGGTGACGATGAGGTAACGAATTAAACCAGCTTAACATGCTATGAATTTGTGAACGAGCGGCGCGTCATCGAGTTTAATTACATGTATGACAAAAATAGAAAAGCACATTACAAAAATAATGTCAAAAATCTGAACCAAGATTGAATATACAGCAACAGCCACAAAACTTCATGCCAAAATAGACGAGTTGAAATATCAATCGCAAGGACTGAATGAATTCTGCTCAGACTGAGTCGTCCTCGTTATTTATCAGCGTCCCAACTAAGACTGAATGCAGCACAAGGCCATAGTGGGAAATCCGAGCCAAAATATCCCTTAGGTCTTGTACAATTTATCCCCAAATGAGCACCTACCCTTCAGCAGTGCTTCGTCTCGGTTCATCCTGTCCGAAGGGAATGAGTTCGGCAGTGACAAACTCTATCTGAGATTGCGTGGTCTTTGAAGAGCTACTAGGATTGCCTGATTTTATATATTGGCATGAACATGTCTGAGACCAGCCTCGATGTTGGCGTTTTTATGCAGCACGTTGACGGAGGACTGAAATTTGGAGGGGAGTGTTAACAACGCTTTCCCTAGCCTTACTACCACTCCTATCGTTACTATCGAATCCATCGAGACACTTCTGAGAGTGTCGAGTGGCTTTGCGGGTCATTCTTGGGTTCAATAACTTTTCTCAGCCTAGGAGACTATTGTATCGTGAACTAGTAGGATGGGTCGGTTGGGCAGTTTTGTCAATGGCGTGGCTTTTATTGGGAGGCAGGACTTATTTCATTGCTATGACTTCGCTTTAAAAGAAACGACTTTACATGCCTTCTGTCATTGTTCTCAGGTTCGTGAATGTTGGAAAACGAGCGGTATGAACGATATTCTCATCAGTATCTGATTGGATTCGATGGACATCAGCTCAATATGAAGATCATATCTGATAGAAAGCGTTTGATATCTACAGAGTTCAGCTTTCTGGGCCGTCTAGAACTTTATAGGATATTTATGAACTTCCAGAACACTAAAAATTTCTTGAAACTTCTACAACTTGTTTCTGTTTATTTGTAAGTTTGTATATTATTCTATAGATATAAACTGTTAAATGCGCTAAAATGCATAAGATCTATCCAATTACATCATTAGCTAATTTAAGAATAAAGCTTTTAAAAGTTTTTTATTTTTATCTTAATTACACACACACACACACACACACACACACACACATACACACACACACACACACACACACACATATATATATATATATATATATATATATATATTGAAATCGTTAGGAAAGTCTGTACAAAAACTTGCTGTATAGAGAAAATAAGATTTGGTAAACATCATATTTGTATCTAATAATTCTAATATATGCATGTTTAGGGAGAATTATTAAAATTATAATTATTTCATTTGTATGTGTGTTTCAGAAGAAAAAATTGTTTTCGCTTTTAGTTTTTCAAAAAGTTTGTAAATGTTTTTATTTCCACGTGTTGACGCTTATGCCTTGAATAAAATAAAAATCAAGGGGCGTAACTAGTTTTATATGTCGCTTACAACAAGAAAAATATGATAAAATGTTTTGAGAGACATGCCTCTGGTTTATGCAATGAATTGAGTTTTGGTTTGCTGTTAAAGAATTTTCCTTAATAATGTATTGCTGTTCGGCGATTTTGTTGTCGCATTCCTTTTTCCTCTGTATGTTGGGGGTAAGGGATACTTTTCTAGTGTGGAAACCCCTAATTTGTTCGCTATAAACTGTAATCTTTTGTTAGAGTGTATGACCCTTCTAGCAACCTTTGCATGTTATTATGTATATTTGCTTCTTGGAGTTGTACGAGAAATTATTTTTCATTTTGAATTTGGATCCGTCATTGAAGTGAAATTCGTGGCCTCTTAATAGGTAGCTGCATACTTCACTGGGAGTCCGGTTGCATTTTTTCACCCGAGTTTCTTTAATTTTTTTTAATTTTTTAATTTTTTATAAGCGTTTCACCCCGAGCAAGGTATGTCACTGCCACTACTGTGCAGGGGGCTACGTAGAGTGGAGAAAGGCTGATTAAATATAGGAAATAACAGAGGGTGGGTGATAGGCGGGTAAGGATACCGAGAATGAGGGTTGGGTAGATGAGAGTGTTGTGAGAATAGTTGGGAGTTAGTGTGATAGGAGGTGTCTATTGACCCTACATTTAAGCACCTGGAGATTGTAACTGTCGGGAAAGCAGAGTTGTGGAAGGGAGTTCCACAGGCGGGAAGCGCGAGAAAAGAAGCTGTTGGAGTAGAATTTACGGTTACATCTTATTTGTTTAACTGTAAAAGGGTGGGACCTAGTTGTTAATCTAGTATCTCGTGTAAATTCGTGCTTAGGCGGCACCAGTGATCTGCAATCTTCAGTATTTTTTTAGTAATTTTTGTTGTGGCTTATTTTTTTATGAATGTATATTTTTGTAAGAGGTTTTACAGTTTTTTATCCTTTAGTAGAATTGCTACGTTTATTTGTAGATGTGTTTAAATTTATGTGTTCTTTTGGTTGAAAGTTGAGATATAAGAAATGACATTTGTTTTTGTTTGTCGGAGTATTAATTTTTTAAAAAATGTTCATTCTATTGCTGATTAAATTTTCTATTGAGCATGTTCCATCTCTTTTAGTCTGTGTTAGCTTTCTTTTAGTTTTGAGGCAACTGTACAGATTAGCTTGGCAAGGTAGAGTAGAGTGTTGGTATTGTAGCAGATAAGAAATTAATTAAAATCAACCTTCTTCTTCACTTATACAAAAATTCACAATGACATGTGAAATCCTAGTTTACCTAAATAGAAAAAGGATTGACCACGTGCTTAAGAAAAACGTCGAAACCAGGTTTCGCAAGTAGGTGTTAAAATGATTTTTGACCAATGCGAACGACTTTTAAGACTTGGAAGGACTTGGCGATCCAGTGCTAAATTAAAAAAGACTATATAAATGACCTCGTCGTCAAAGAAATGCGAGCATCGAAAGAGAGACACACATCTAAAATGTAACTTCAAACTTCAAGCAATTCAGACATTGTCCTCTTTCTCTTTCTCCTTATCTCTTTCAACAATTACTACTAGAACATTATGAACTCTACCTTTAACTTCTTAAATAATGTTTTTAATGTAAATGCTGATTTTTCTTTTCCTTGACCGCTTGCCATCTAAAGCTATAAAAACAGTGTGTTCTGCTATTTACTGTTGATCACGCCAGATAAAGCGTTTTCTTCCAGAGACTGTAATGAAAGTTTGCTCAGTGTAAATTACAAGTGTGCTGTGTGGATGTTGAACAAACAGAAATATACCGTCTACATCGGGGATTAGCTAGCCGTCTTGGAAGATAGGCATCCGTGGATAAGACTGTTCGGTTAAATTCATTTTCATTTCACTTATTCATTTGACTGGCGCCATCGTTCGTTGTAAGATTTTTCGTACTTTCATGAAATCTTTCCACTTTTTTCCGTTCAAGTAGATAGTTTTGTATTAATTTATTTTAGTTGTTTAAGTGTTTTTCATTTGTATTTTTTCTGGCTTTCATAGTTTAGGTAGCATTTCCCGTTATTTGTACACTGTTTGATAGGTTTAAAGTGAAATTGTTTAGAAGTATTTACAAAAACTTGCTGTATACACAAAGTATCTATAATATTTCTAATATATGTATGCTTAAAGATAATTATTAAAATTAAAATCCTTTTACTTACATGTGAGTTTTCCGAAAAAAATTGCTTTACTTTAACTGGTTTCGCTTTTAACTTTTCAAAAAGTTTGCAGATGTTCATATATCCACGTGTTGACGTTTATGCCTTGAATGAAAAAAAAAATCAAAAGACGTAATTGGTTTTATATGTCGCTTATGGTAAGAGTAATATGAGAGAATAGATTTTGAGGTTCGTGCCTCTTATGCAATATATTAATTTTTGGTTTAAACTTGCTGTTATGTTTTTTTTTTTATTAAAGTACTTTTGTGTGTTTTAAAAGCTCACATGTATGTAAAACAATTTAAATAATTCTCCGTAAAGAAACATATACTATATGTATTACATATAAATGCACCTAAACATTATGTGTTTTTCCAAAACTTATTCTCTTTCTCTTTCTCTCTCTCTCTCTCTCTCTCTCTCTCTGTATATATATATATATATATATATATATATATATATATATATAAACACTGGCGTCGTATATTTTTCCTATCCTACTGCTCCCTACTCTTGGCCTTGTGCCAGCCTATTATTTTTCTGCATTACTAAAATGATCCGTCCATTTGATTTTTTAATTTGGTTACTTTTGAGGTTCGTGCCTCTTATGCAATATATTAAGTTTTGGTTTAAACTTGTTGTTATATCTTTTTTTTTTATTAAAGTACTTTTGTGCCTTTTAAAAGCTCTTCTTCTTCTTCTATGTGCGCTGTCCCTTCAGGACGTAGGCGATCATGGATCTCCACGTCTCCCTATCCCTTGTGGCTCTTAGTATGTTTGCTCCTGTTGCTCCTGGCAACCCCCGTTCCGTCATCCACCTGATCAGACTCTGCAGATATGTTATCCGCTGCCTTCCTCTGTCTCTCCTTCCTTCTATCTGACCAGTCAGTATCAGGTTCTCCAGGCTCTCCTTCCTCATTGCATGTCCCAGGAACTTCAGTTGTCTCTTGCTGATGCTCAGCGTCAATTTCCTTTTTGTTGCCATTCTTTCTAACACTTCGTCGTTGCTTGTATGCTCAGTCCACGATATCCGTAGCATCCTTCTGTAGAACCACATTTCGGCCGCTTCCAGTTTTTTCCTCATTTTCGATGATATTGTCCAGCATTCACAGCCGTACTGAAGAACTGACATCACGTAGCAGTCTAGCACTCTTTTCTTCGTTTCTATTGAGATCTTCCTGTGTGTTAGTATTTTGCTCATCTTCTGGAACGCGTCCTTTGCCATGCCAATTCGCCTTCGGATCTCCGTGTCGCACTTTCCATCTCCTGTTAGAACACTTCCTAGGTGCTTAAATTCTTGGACTTGTTTGATTCTGTTATCCCCCACCTGTATTTGGCATTTTGGGTTGTATCTTTTGCTGATGACCATGCACTCAGTTTTCTTCACATGTATGTAAAACAATTTAAATAATTTTCCGTAAAGAAACATATATTATATGTATTACATATAAATACATCTAAACATTATGTGTTTTTCCAAAACTTATTCTCTTTCTCTCTCTCTCTCTCTATATATATATATATATATGTATATATATATATATAAACACTGGCGTCGTATATTTTTCCTATCCTACTGCTCCCTGCTCTTGGCCTTGTGTCAGTCTATTATTTTTCTTCATTTCTAAAATGATCCGTCCATTTGATTTTTTAATTTGGTTACTTTTTTATTCTTCTCTCAGTAAGTTATCTTTCAATCTAGTGTATTTTTTAATTTTTTTTTTTTTTAGAAAGTCGATAATTTTCTTCGTCAGTATCGGAGAGGTGCGAAGAAAATTTAGCATTTACTGAGGCGCTTGCCAATGCAAATAGCAATAGTTACGTCCTGGAGACGCGTCTGCTTTTTGTTGACGCCTCTTGCATTTTCCCGCGGCAACGAGCGGCCTTCATATTCAGAGCGAACGACGAGAGTTTGGCTGAACTGCGAAGATAAAAATAAGCGAATTACGCAGGTCATTTCGTGACAACTCAAATATTCCGCGGGAGATTTGACAGCAATTTTGATTTACACCCGAAGGTGCCTTTGACGATTTCCGACTTCTGAAAATAGGAGAAATATCTATTTTCTTCCTCCTTCAACGTTAAAAAAAAGTTAAAATTATTTAAAAATGATAAATGTAAGAAAAAATGTTTCGTAGAATTGGACAACTCAGGAGTTTACAATGAATCACTAGAAAAAAGTTAGGATCGATATAAAAAACCTAAGATCAGTATTCATCGATTTGTTATTTTTTTTATAGTTCATCAATTCTTTGTGGATTATTTAAAGTCGAAACCTACTTTTAATTGTATGAATACTTATTTACAAGCCAACTTTACGTCTTCAGAGTTTTTCTCTTAATGATAATATGAAAACAATTCAGCATATAAGAATAATTTGGTAGACGCTGTTACTTTATTATGGTAAGTTAATTTTTGACGGATTTAGTCGGATTCTGCCGTTCGATACAGTGCGTTTGAAAAAAAAATGCTTTCATTGAGGTCGCTATTGCTTCTCAGTTTTTTGGCCAGAGGGTGAAACCAGCTAAGACAAGCTAATACCAATTAAAACATGGTAAAACAAGTTAAGAATTCAGTCATCGCGCATGCGAGGGCTGGGTAAATTCTGACCAGAAGCCTTTTCAGGCTCAGGTTTCCACGTTAAAAAACTACTTTGTGTCCCAACTCGCCTCAGTGAGGATGGTGGGGAGGAGCAGGGGATTATCACTTCTCAGCCTTTGGGATAGAATCAAAGAGCAGTATCTTCCTACGAGCGGATAAAATGCATTTTATCTTTCAGTTGTGCCTGTGTACGGACAAGAGCGTAACTTAGGTGAGACTCTCTACAGTTGTTTTTTAGACCTGGCAAAAATGCAAGAAAATGCAATAGCTTTATGACATCCAAACCATCCTCGTTTCAACATCATGCATGCGCTAATTGGCCGTAAGTTACACGCACCTGAGTTTGCAGCTGTTCGCTTCCGTTTCGCCCACAGGGGATCGAAGATGTTAAATGATCCGTCAAAGATCTTTCATTCTCTCTGCCCACGTTGTGATTTCTGATCTCAGAGAAATAAAAGACTTGGGGAAAAGAGACAGTAGTATTTTGTGCTGTTTTTCTCAACCACTGAAAACAAGAAATGGTCGGGTTCACTTGCAGAAAAAAAAAGGGAAATAGGCAAGAACAAAAAATAACAAGGCAGAAATGAAGGCCAGTCTATGCGGACTAATGGTTATATTTTAATTCTCTGTACATCAAAAGAGAGAGAACAATAAAAATAAAATAAAACTGTAAGAACTAAAAATAGAATACATTCCAACTTGTTCACAACTACTGCTATTGTGTCTGTTGTTGTTATATATATATATATATATATATAGAGAGAGAGAGAGAGAGAGGTGTGGAGTTTTTCTCGCGTCTTTAACTTCACGCGTTCCGAGCGATTCTTTCCTCTGTTCTGCTTCGGTTTTCAAATCCGTTGTGTTTTTGTTGAAATCGTTTCAATCTGGCTTGGGTTAGGGAGGACATTGGAATGCTCTACATTGTTGACCTTACCCATTCACCTGTCAGCGTTAATTACAAATGCATTCTTTGTAGGTGACTCTCTTAAAAAATCTAATGTTAATTTTACCATTTGTCGTTCGTCCTCTCTTCTCCGAGAGAGCGAAGTAGAGCAGAGAAAGAACCAGGGTTCTCTCTCCTCACCAGATAATCTGGACATCCTCAAATTATTATCAACATGTTATTTTTTTTTTTAATTGTGTCACCCCAAGCAAGGCATTCCACTGCCACTATAGCGCAGGGGGTTACATAGCGGGATTGGGTATAGGAAATGTCAGAAGGAGGGTGATAGACGAGTTAGGATGTACATAGGGAGAGAGTTGGAGAGAGTGAGTGTGAGTTAGTGTGTTAGGAGGTGTCTATTGACCTTACATTTAAACTCCTGGAGGTTGTAGCCGTCGTGGAAGCAAGCATGCGGTAGGGAATTCCACAGGCGGGAAGTGCGAGGAAAGAAGCTGTTGGAGTAGAAATTGCGGTTACATTTCATCGGTTTCACTGTAAAAGGGTGGGACCTAGTTGCCAATCTAGTAACTCGTGCAAATTCACATCTGGGGGGCACCAGTGATTTAAGTTTGTCAGAGCAGAAGCCATGAAGGTATTTATAGAAGAGGCACAGGGAAGCCACGTCACGCCGTTGAGAGAAATACTGCAGGCAGTCAGCCAAGTCGGTATCAATCACATTACAGATTCTTCGCTGTATTTTGTCAAGAAGCCCGAGGAGAATAGAAGAGGCACCCGACCAGATGTGGCAGCAGTACTCAATACACGGGGGGATGGTGGATGTATATAATTGCAGGATAGATTCAGGCGGAAAGAATTTCCGGCCCATGCACAGAGAGCCGACTTTCATAGCTGCGGATTTAGCAATGGATTCGACGTAGTCATTCCACTTGAGGTCCGCTTTTATTTTCTACTTCCTCTCTCACTCTCAGCCCCTCCCGAGAAAAAAACAAAAACAAAAACAAAAGAAAAAACAAAAGGTATTTTTTTTCTGGGAACAAAAAAGAAAACAAAAACAATCTGTCTGCGGATGGCATTTTACGCTCTTACACCCTGATTGAGCACTATGGAAGAATGGTAGACTTTGAAAAAAACAGTAGCTACTCTAGCATCTACGCATCGTTCATTCAGTAATTAATTAGAATACTCTCAGATATTGGCGTGTGTATACATGATATATCACACGCTATAAGTTTGCCTCCTTCTACCGAACGCCCATAGCTCAGAGGTAGAAGCGTTAACTGACGCCAATTCGGTTGGGTTTCAATCCTGGGTAAAAAGCAATCGGATGTCTAACCGTACTAACTGTGATATAGCGAAACATATCTCTTTTTGGATGACTATACATTTATATATACACACATAAATATTTTCCAAATATCTATCCCTGGGTTCGAATCTAGGGTCCGTCAATATCCGTTTAACGTGTGGACATAAAGAACCCTTACAGTGTTACAGCCTTGGTGGTATCGGTTCTCATCGGCTTAATCTGATTCTCACTATATATATCCACAGTTATTCCCTTCTTTCTCTCACTTCCTCGATGAAACCAAGTAGTGTCTGTGTTTTCCCCTCATTCCACGCGATTAACATGTATTAGTTCATTATTTATGAGGTATTGGAAGGGCGTAACGGTCATGCTAACTAATGAAGGAAGAGACAAGCATAGTTATAAAAGTTGTTTTTTGTATGAATGAATATTGCACTAAGCTTTTGAACACGAACGTGAAACCTTTTTACGTATGATAACAGACTATACTCGGCAGCAAAGCCGGGATATTAGAAATTCTGATGAGCATGGAACCGACTCTTAACTGCTTTTGTTAACAAGCCTACTCGGACCCGGGGTGATAGCACCTGTTAGGATACTATGAGTAAATAGTGAACGCCCAAACAGAAATAAACAGTACATTTTTATCATAAAATGACCAACAATACATTTTTATAGTGAAATAAAAATCAATGCAAACTAATATATATATATATATATATATATATATATATATATACACGAGAAAAAAATCGCAAGATCGCCAAGACCTACCGCGGTTTCGCACAACGGCTGACGAGCCGTTGTGCGAAACCGCGGTAGGTCTTGGCGATCTTGCGATTTTTTCTCGTGTGTTTTTGCTCTACGTCACTGCCTCTTGGTTAATCCTTTTGGGTTAGTTTTGTATCGAGCACTTTTCTTTCTTTGTGGTTCGTTCCGTTTGAGGGTTTTTTTCTTTGCTGTGAAGTACTGTATGTATTGTCGGTGCTCCGCAGTTTTCTTTTTTTTCCCCCTCATTGTCCAAAGCTTTATAGCGGCGGACAATAACGGACTTAGATTCTGCCGGTTATTCGTGGTCCTTAAAAATTACTTGTGTAAGATTTTAAGATTTGGATACGTACAGAGTCGATTTTATTATATATATATATATATACATTTTTACAGTAAAATTACCAACAGTAAATTTTATGATGTACAAAATAAATATCAAAATAAAACACCAAAAGTATAAAATTAAGTAAAAAGTCTCTAGCTGAAAGCATAAAATTACGTACAATATATTTACATTTGGGTATGAATGACCCATAGATTTTGGTATGCAGCCAAACAAAAACTAACCAGCCAACCAAACAGGTAGGTATACTTCCCACTGCGTGAATTTGCATATACCCAGGCAGTTGGTATACCACCCAGTGTCATGACCAGCATAGACAGATAGCGGAAGACCCAGTATC
The DNA here is from genome assembly GCA_037127315.1 of Ascarosepion bandense. Classification (NCBI taxonomy): domain Eukaryota; kingdom Metazoa; phylum Mollusca; class Cephalopoda; order Sepiida; family Sepiidae; genus Ascarosepion; species Ascarosepion bandense. Next base: position 1,778,795 of record JBBBDQ010000231.1, on the reverse strand, counting down.
AAAGCTTGCTATATTAGTGTACAACCCTAATAACTAATGGCGATTTTCTAAGCGCTGAGATGAGGCACAAGACCGAAAGTATGGGCAACAAGTGAGGATCGATCACTAATCAATTTTAATGATTCTTGCGAGACAAGTGCGCTAACCATTACACCACGTCGATGTGCCCGCATTCATGACTAATGACCTTGATAGATTTATAGATGATCTTAATATAAAAATAATTTTCTTCTATGTGTCCTGAGCCTTCAGGACTTCCACATCTTCTTACCCCTAGTAGTTCTTAACATGCTTTCTCCTGTTACCCATCTTAAGCCCTGCTCTGCCATCCATTTGCTCCAGCCCATCAAGTAAGAATGTTATATATATCGCCGTATGACGACAAAACAACAAACACGCATATATAAAAATATAAGGTTATATTTTTATTAATGACGACGAACTGTGTGGAATAGAGAACGGAAAGGGTGAGGGCACATATAGAATGGCTGACGGGAGTGTAGTCTGCCTGTGTTGTCTCTCTCTGCTTCCACCGGCCGCTCTCTGCTACTGGCGAATCCGTGTGTTGAGGTCTTTATATAGTCCTCTAGAACCGGGACTTTCCTTCCGGTTTTTTTGCCTCGCCCACGCACGCCCACGTAATTCTAAGAGGCACCTGATCTGTTTGCCTCTGTAGCCATTTCCGCCGCTGTCGGAAATAAGGTCAAAATGACATCCGTTCCGGCTTCGACAGGATGTATTTCACAAACACCTGTCTTGTCGCTTCGCCGCCCCCTTCACGGATGGAAAACACCATCGCTTGCATCACTTCCTCGGGTGGGGCCAGATTGTTATATTACAAGAAGAACAAACAGAACATAACAATTCAGTGCTCTCTTTGTTTCCAGCGATATTTTCATGTTTCTCAATTCTTCTTCTTTTTCTATATACCCTGTCCCTTCGGGACGTAGGCGATCATGGCTTTTCACGTCTTCCTATCCCTGGTGTCTCTTAGCACGCCTTCTCCTGTTACACTGTGCAACCCTCGTTCCATCATCCACCTGATCATGTTCTTCAAATATGTTATCCACTGCTTTCCTCTGTCTCTTTTTCCCTCTATCTGGCCTGTTAGTATCAGGTTCTCCAAGCTCTCCTTCCTCATTGCATGTCCCAGGAACTTTAGATGTCTCTTCCTGATGCTCAGTATTAATTTCCTTTTCGTTTTCATCATTTCCATAGAGACTACTACCACCATTTCCAAAACCTCATCATTGTTCACATGTTCGATCCATGATATTCGCAGCATCTTTCTGTAGAACCACATTTCAGTTGCTTCAAGTTTTCGGAATTATCCAAATGAACCAGAAAGTCTCTTTTAGAAACTACGAAATTTCAAAGAAAATATCTTCTGTTTAATGGAAATGAAATGCTTAGTTTTGCAAACAGTTGTCTTTTTGGTAGCTTAGAGTAGTAGAACACAGGATGTTTGTTGTGGCACAGTGGATATCGGCTTGGAACGAGAAACCGGGGAGCCGAGTTCGAATTCCAGTTCAATCCATTGTATTCACTTACGCGCAAATACCCTTGGGAAAGGTATTAATCTGTCTCTTCCTTCCAGTTATGGGTTAAATAGCAGGACAGATTGGGTTCTATAGCCTTCTATAGCAATCAGTCTACCGCAGAAAGCAATGGCAACCTACTGCGGGATAATCTTCTACCCAGTCAGTGATGTCTTTTTCGAGACATGATCTCCCAAGCATTTATCACGTATGGCACTTAACTGACTGAGACTAGTAGGTAAGTGCTAGGGCGCTCTCTACTTTTCCACGGAAATGGACTATTCGAATCACTATATAAAATAGTAGTGATTATACCTCGAGGAAGGAAGTCGAGTCAGTCGGATATTTCCGGTATTATACCGGAAGTGTTCTATTATGTCAATCTATCACGTCTCTACGACGATACTGTATACTAATTACCTTGTTCTGTATTCTACTAATCCTCACCTTTTGTAAATACTTCTCTTTCCTGTCAATACACCTACTTTTATACTATTACGTTGTTTTGTATTATTTCACATAATTCTCTTACCCGACGTAACAGTAAGAAAGAAAAAATCATCTTCGTTTGACACCTTTTTTCGTGCTTTGTGTCTCAATCAGTCAGTCAGTCGGTCAAGTGCCATACGTGATACGCTTGGGCGATCATGTCTCGAAAGAGTCATGACTGACTGGGCAGAAGATTATCCTGCAGTAGGTTGTCATTGCTTTCCGCGGTAGATTGATTGCCAGCCAAGGCTATAGAACCCAATCTGTCCTGTTATTTAACCCATAACTGGAAGGAAAAGACGGACTAATACCTTTCCCAAGGGTATTTGCGCGTAAGTGAATACAATGAATTCAACTGGAATTCGAACTCGGCTCCCCGAATTCTTGTTCCGAGCAATACTTTACTTAAATTCTGGAATACATCCTTGGCCATGCCAATTCACTTTCGGATCTCAGTGTAGCCCATTCTGCTCTCTGCTAGAACACTTCCCAGATATTTAAATTTCTTTACCTACTTGATTTTAGTATCTACAACCTGTAGTTGGAATTTTGGGCTACTCTTTATTTATACTGATGACCATGCATTCAGTTTTCTTGTAGTTTATGTATAGTCCATTTTTTCCGCTTTCTTCAGCTACCTTCTCTAAGAGGTCTTATCATTGCATACATAAAAAAAGAAAAACAATTTAAAATATATTCAATGTGAAATAGTAAGTCAATTTTACAACAAAGAGAATTGGTCCAAACATACCTACGTTGCTACTTATAAGACGCATTTTATTTCTATGAAATATCTAAAAAAAAAAAAAAAAAAAAACACCCTGCATCTTACAAATCGAAGGCCAGTAAAAGTAGTTATGAGTTTAGGGTGTGGGGTGATCATCAGCTCCCTAGTTAAAACTGATTCTGAGCACTTGAAAGTAAATCAAGTCCAGTGTTTGAAAATTAAATTAACAACGTTTCGAGAGAAGCTATTTATGCAGTTGGGATACAGGGACATTGACAGAAAACACATTGCTGCTTAGGTAACTGTTTACTTACCTATCTTATCTTTTTAAACTACTGGTCATAAAGCAGCATGGAAGGTACACTTCAATGGTATGTATTGGGTACCCAATGAGGATCGAACTCACTATTCAGTTGTAACAGGTTTTAGCGAGACATGCTTGCTAACTATTACATCACATCGGGGTGCCCACACTTGGATGGTATGTAATGGTGAGCAAGCTTTTTGAACTTGATCAGTTACGACTGAAAAGTGAGTTTGATCCGCAAAGAGTGTCCCATATTTTTGGCCTTGTGCCACATCCAAGATACGCTTAGAAAACCACCAGAAAGCAGCATGAAAGAAGAAATATAGAAGGGTAGTAAATTTCATACTTCTCGGTCTATGATGAATTTGTCCTGATTTGTCAAGTTTTCATACTGAAATATGCTAATCAGTGGCAAAAGTTGGGGATGATGGAGAGGGCTGCCAAATACAAAGAAAAGACTTTTTCTGATTGTTTTATAATTTGGGTTGAGTATGGCACTTAATGTAGGCTCTTATAAACAGTGAAACACGGTGATATGAAGCAGGTAACAATTGTTTCTTAGAAATTAAACATTTCATACGATTATCATAACAGCATTTGTTTAAGAGTTTGAAATTGTTTAGTTTACACAAAGCGAAATGGAAAGCAAATATGTATTCAAAAGAATACGTTTTTAAAACAATTCCATCAAACTCAAGTTGGGGGTTTATAAATTCATATTCGTGGATTTTACATGGTTTTCTGATTGTCAGTTAAAGACAGTATTCCCGTGTTCTATTTCGTTATCTAAAAAATGGCAAGGTCTTTAGCACTGAGATTTTACCAGAAGATTTTTATAAATGCTTTACAGAAATTGCAGCGATAAAATATCTCTAAAAACCCACACTGTGTCTTATAAATAGAAGATAGTTTATAGGAGTTAATATTACTGATTATTACGTTGTAAATAGTTACTATAAATGTGGTGTTACTTTTCGGACTGTGATGAATTTGTCATGATCAGTCTGGTTTTTATGCTAAAATATGTTGTGCAGTGGCTAAAAGTGGAGATAATGGGCAAAAGCTATTAAATAAAAATAAAAATAAAAATCTTTTTTTTTATTCCTTCCTTTAAATTTGTTTTTGGCTGTGGACGTCTAATGCATCAAAGCCGCTTATAAACAGCTAAATATGGTATAAAAGGCCATCCACACACACAAAAAAAAAACATCCCGAAATTAAAAATATAATATATGAACACAAAAATGCACCATAAATTCAAAAGCACAATCTAATTTTGTACCAAATGAGACTTTAGGGTCCTAAAGTTAATACTAAAAATGCCGTTTTAATAAAAACAGAATTTAATAAACCGAATCTGCATTGATAATGGCGTTACCTTATGAGTTAAAGAGGATTAATGTAAAACTGGACTATTTCAGTTTATCTTGAGTTTTTTTTAAAAATTAGTAGTGAAACAACGTGGGATACATAAAACTGAATAAATGAGGTGAAATTAATTAAAATCTGATTTCTGTAACTATGTGGTTAAAGTAAAACTGACGCATACAGTCGCTTAACGTGAGTCCTATTTATTCTTGTAATTGCAGGTTTCGATCTTGAGAAATAAAATTCCATTTCTGAAGACACCGGTTCACCTACGAAACATTTTACATATTCTCACATAATGGAGTTGTATTATTTTCAGAGACAACTTGCATTGAATTAAATGTAAGCTTTAATAAACGAGTTGAATCGAATTTCCCCACAAAAGCAGGATCTAGCACAAGACCGATTTTTATGTGGGTATTTTCGAGCGCGCACGCTCGGGAAAAAATTCCGCGTAAAACCTGCATATGCAGGGTCAGGCTCTTGTTTTCGTTTACCCAGACGAGACTCATCCCCTAGGCATAGCCTCATTTGAGTCTCTCTCAGCCCAAAAGTCCGACAAAGTGAGAACTTTAATAAATTAATATTCACTACCTCCCCACTAGAACAAATGCCCGAGGCGGATGCAGCTCAAAGCCAATTAAAGTGGTAACCCGTATATATATATATATATATATATATATATATATATATATATATTGTGTGTGTATTTTGGTAGCATTTTTACATTAATACAGGTTTCATTTAATAATATAGACAAGTTCTGTCTGTTTATTTTGTGTAAGATCCGTTCGTATGATCTGATTAGCTTGATAGTGTTGTCATGGAAAGACGACAAGAAATCGCAATAATTGTTGATTTTTTTATCAGGTCTGAGCTTTCGGCTTACATAAGCCATTATCAAAGGATGAACATTTAATGTTCAGTGAACATAGAACATTTAAATTATTATACGAACGGATCTTACACAAAATAAATAAACAGAACTTGTCTATATTATTCAATGAAACTTGTATCCATTAAAATTAACGTTTAAAACAAATAAATTATATATATATATATATATATATATATATATATATATATATATATATATAGTGTTGACTTCTTATGATGCTTAGTGCTAAGAATGCTGTATTTTCAGTGGGTTAGTGATAAAAAAGTTATTTTGCCAAGCGGGTTATTTGTTGTAGAGTGCTAAATATTAAGATAGAGATAGAGCGTTAATAAGATTAATGTGGAGAAGTTTGTCATTTAATTCAAAGTTTTTTGAAGTCATCAGTATAATGTCCTCACACACATAAGTGATGCCTTCATAAAACTTTTGAGTTAAGTGACAAAGTTCTCCACATTAATTATATATATATATATATATATATACATATATATATATATATGCATACTATGTTTATAATGATACTGATTAAGATAGTCATATAGATAATATCGTGAATTCATAAAAGTCTTTCTTTAGTCATATTTATAAATACTGAAGTTGCTTTTGCTCCGCCATCTTATTTTTTTTTCTTTCGCTACTTACTTGTGGTGGGCGTTCAAAAGTAGAAGCAAACAAAGCGACAGCCAATCAGATCACAAAAGGATATACGCCATCCTTGATAAATGAATCATTGAAAAAAAAACAAACAAAAAAAACAAAATACAATGAAACTGCAACAGTTCTTTGAAAAAATATATACAGACTATTTGACTGACAAAAGAAATCGAAAATTGTCGTGAAATCACCCGAGGTAGGCCGCATGTATAAGAAGAGTGATAGGAATGGAAGCGGCATGCTGATCGCAGGAAGTGGGTAGAGTTTTGGTGATGGTGAAATACGTGTTGAACTTCTATCGAAATCCACATGTCAAAGCGCGAAACCTGAAATTAATTCCGTAATAACAGCCATTGAAGAGGTTATTTTTTCTCAAGTCTTTAATCATTAATGCCGTAATTTCGAAAAGCTATGATTTTTCAGGTTGTGTAGTTCGTATACATCAAAGAGTGGAGAGAAATGCTTAAAGAGAAAGAGACAGGAAAAAAAAGAAAGAAAAAGAAACAGAAAAAAGAAAGAAAGAAAGAAGTAGAAGAAGAAGAGGGAAAATGAATAAAAGGAAGTGAAAGAAAAGAAAAATTGAGAGTTGCTTAAAGAGAATGAAAATATGAAAATAAAAGACAAAGATAGATTACGAGAGGAAGAAGTTCAAGTGAAGAATTAAGCACTTAAAATTAGCATGAACAGAAAGAGAAAAGTGGTGAAATAGAAGGAAAGAAGGAAAGAAGAAAACACATAAATGAAAAGAAAGATGAAGAAAGGAAAAATGAATAAAGAAAGGGATAAACAGAAAGAAAGAGAGGAAGGAAATGTGTGAACACAGAGATAGAAATATCAACGGTAAAGAGAGAATGAAACAGAGGAAGAAAGAAAACGAGAGAGAAAGAAAAGGAGATGTAAATGAAAGGAAAGACGAGGAAAGGACAAATAAAGAGCATGACAGAAAGGGAGGGAGGGAGGGTTTGAAATGTGTAAAGACAGAGATAGGAAAATCAACTGAAAAAATATTCGGTAGAAATCAAAATAAAGAGAGAAAGAAGCAGAGAGAGAGGGGAGAAAGAAGAAATGATGTAAAGGAAAAGAAAGACGAGGAAAAGAAAATTGAATAAAGAAAGAGATACAGAAACTGAAAGAGAGAGAGAGAGAGGGGGAGAGAGAGTTATAGAGAGTGAGTAAGAGAAAGAGAGAGAGAGAGAATATGTGAACGCAAAGATAGAAAAAATTAACAAAAAAATGATCAAATAATGAATAAATAGAGAGAGAGAGAGAAAGAAGAAAAGATGAGGTGATGTAAATTAAAAAAATAACGAGGAAAGAAAAAATGAATAAAATAGAAAGATAGAAAAAGAGAGAAAGAGAAAGAAAGAAAGAGAGAGGAGGATGGTGAATGTCTTAATACATATATAGAAAGATTAGTCCTTAGAAAGAGAAATAAAGAGAGAAATATAGTAAGATTGAGAGGAAGAGATAGAAAAGAGGAAAGCTGAGGAGAAGTGAATGAAAGAAAGACAGGGAAAGGAAGGACGAAAGGAGAAAGAAAGAAAGAAAGAAAGAAAGAAAGAACGGTGGGAGAGAGAGAAAAACAGGACTTTGAGATTGAGAGACGTTCAATAAAAATATTAAGTTGCAAAATCTAGAATAAATAGCGAGAGGGAGTGAGAACAAAAAAGAACCGTAGTAATCAACATGTAGCAATAGATCTGCATGCAGCAGGTTGCGAACTCACGCGACTTAATTCCATTTTTATTGAAGAATTTGAATAATCTGATATATATGTATGTGTGTAGATTATTTTCTGTAACGAAACAAAATCAATAAAAAGACACAATTATAAGCTAACACGTTTCGACTTTTGAGGAGCTCTATCAAGGCAAGTATAAAGGATCTATTTTGTTGCACGTAATTATATATAAGAGCAAGGAAGTCATTGTTTTATAAAAGCTTGTAAGTTTGACAACGTTCATAAATATTCATCAGGCTGTTGAAAGGTCATTCAAAACATGGAAGTCACAGTACCTTAACCCTCTAGGGCCATTCGTATCATATTTGATACAGTATGAAAACAAGCCTTGAAAGAAATATTTTCCTGAAAAATTTTTTAAGAGAAATATTTTATAAATTTCAAATGAAAGCAGTACTGACTGCTCAGCAAATGAATACCAAATGTTTCCTTATAGGGAAATACCAAATGTTTTCTTATAGGGAAATACTGTATCACATATGATACGAATGGCCCTAGAGGGCAAAGCCTTCGCAAGACAAAACTAAGCAAGTATTATTCAATATATATATATATATATTCAATTTCAACTTTCAGGGGGAAAAGCCAAGTAAATTGCTCATAAATATTGATTATTTAAAACTTGGTGTAAAAGAAATGTATTAAACATAAATTATATTTAATTTTTTCTATTTTCTATTAAACAAGTTGTTTTGAAACTACTCATTATTCTATTATCCTCGAAGATGACAGACTTTTTTCTTATTCCCACCTCTCGAATTGATAAATCTAATGTTGCTTTGCAAGACAAACTTTGGGAACAAATAAAGCTGCTTGGGAGGAGATACCATTAGATACACTGAAGAAGCTTGTGATGTCAATGCCTGACAGAATGAAGGCTCTCACCAAAGCAAAAGGCTATTATACTAAATATTAAATTTATTTTGTAACAAGTGTTTTTTCTTGTTAAAATGTTTGTTAATTAAATCAAATAGCATTACTTTAATTAAATTGTTTATTTTCTATCAATATGCCTCATAAAAGATAAAATAGCTCTTGTCTTAATACTTTTGCACTGTATATATATATATATATATATATATATATATATATATATTTCTGTATTTAGGCAGTAAATTCTCTTTTAGGCATGTCTGATTTTTAACAAAATCCGTTCATGCTCACGAATAATTTTCCGTATATATATATATATATATATATTGCCATCCACAGACAGATCTGTTTTGATGTATCACAGCTCATATATATATATATATATATATATATATATATATATATATATATATATATTGTGTGTGTGTGAGTTTGTAAGAAGTATAATAGTATTCGTAACAACAGTGAAGATGAGGGGACAAACTGTAAAATTTTATTGATAACGCGTTTGACCGGAGAAATATATGGTCTCTTTGCCTTACTCAGGTTAAAATGAAGAAAAAAAAAGACAAAACTGTGTGTGGGCAATATGGCGTACCATCTCTGACAACCAGTGGGTGTCATAAATCAGATTAATCATCCTAGCATATCACTTACCGATGTCCAAATATAGTGACTTTCTCTCGGCCTGTCATTTTGTTTCTTTTATGATATCAGTATTAGAGCCGTTTGATATTATAAATCAGGGATTTATATATATGACAAACGGAAAAAAATTTAAGTAATGCTTTTTAACAGTTAGGAATTAATCGTACTGGGTTTATTGATGTTGTTGTGATTACACATGTGTTTGAACGAGAAACACTGGTAGTTTCAAATTTTTGAAACAATATTTTGAAATGAGTAGTTTTTTCACATTTTGTACGTAAATTTCTATATATGTTTGACTTTGTTTGACGTTATTTTCTATATATGTTTGACTTTGACTTTCAAGATCCATTAATCAGTATCACTGGTATATATTGATAGAGCATCATCAATATATCAGAAATAAGTTGATTGTTTCGGTAAAATATTTTGGAAAGAACCAGATTCGAAAAATTCCAAGAAGACAGATATCATAACTCTAAAGAGAAGCGATCTCATTGGTAATTCAAATTTTTCTTTGTAAAAATTATTAAATGTGAAATACCATTGATTGGTTTGAGACGGCAGGTTTTATTATTTTAGCTATTGGTAGGGATTGTGTTCGATTGTGTTAGGCGTTTTTAAGAGATTTAAGCATTTATTAACCGGGACATTAGCGTAAAACAATTTTATATCTGTTATGGTGCCCAATCTACACTGGAATGAACTCTTCCTCCTTCATTACTACTAACCTGCGAGACTTCCTAGAAGAAGGAAGTCGAGACGCAATGTAACTTGACACTTCGGACGGACACTTCTATCTTCTGACTAATAACACTTTTATTTTGTATATATCTTCTGTTATTCAAATACCCTGGTTCTTCTTTTCGTGGCGTTCTTTCTGGCCCCAAAAGGCTACAGCAGTATCTAGACCGGGCATGGCTTTGTCTATCATATTTGTTTCAATTAATTTTTTAACAGGGTTGCATAAATGTTTTAATATGTGATTGATTTATTGTTCTAAAGAGATAGGTCAAACTTTTTGCTATGTCTCTAGCTAGTTGGAGGTGGGATTGACTATTTCTGAAATGATGGGGTGCATAAGTATGCCAGTTTTGTAGGTCTTAGGGAGACTGTAAATTTTTTGTGTTCTCGGGTGATAGTCTATTAGTCTGTACCACGTTTTGTTTTCTTTTTTCATTAGTTTCACGAATTCCTTGTTGAAACTTGTGTTTTCAGTCGTTACAGTTTTGTTCGTATAATTTTTTCGTATGTGTTCGTATCACTGAGTAGTGAGTTAATCTTATATATGTGTGCTGATTTATGATCACAGTACCCCCTCGACATTTCAGAGGGAGTGATGTAGGCTTCCATATTTCCAGCTGGGTCCTTTAGTGCATTTTGGTGTCAGAGTAATATTGTTTTTTTATAGCAGCAGTGATTACGTCTGTTGTGAATTCTGAATGGTTTTGCTAGTGGTGTCTATTTTTTATAATGTCTACTATGTCTGTGTCTACTATATAGTTTTTACTATAGTGTCTACTATGTCTCCTTTGCGGATTCTGGTGGGAATTTCTAAACTGGCGCTGAGTATAATCATAACAACATAAATATGCAAATGTGCTGTTATAACAATGTTTACAAAACAAGTCCAATGAAGTTCTAACGGATGAAACGCGTTGCAAGTAAAATTTTACCTTTTTGTCTTACCATTGTCTTACAATAATGTTCTTGATTTATAAAATATATATCGTTATCTCTCTCTTTATATATATATATATATATATATATATATATATAAGTGTGTGTGTACACGTGTGTGCAAGTATATTATATATATATATATATATATATATATAATACATCTACACACTTGCATATATATATATATTTATATATATACATATATATAATACATTTACACACTTTCATGTATATATATATATATATGTATATATATATATATATATTTACATACGTATATAATACACTTGCACACACGTGTACAAACACACACACACACACACGTATATATGAGTGTGTGTATGAGTGTCTGTGTGTACATACACATCC